>OZ024740.1:267231409-267278909 GCA_964016885.1 Eledone cirrhosa | reverse complement strand
TGTCCCCCTACTTAGGTCCCTAAAGGCACTTGTGATCCTGGCCTTCAGATCATCTTTCGTATTGCAGCTAGATCTGTTGGTGTCTCGTTCCACTGCACCCCACACAAAGAAGTTGAGGGGGTTGCAGTCAGGCGAGCTGGGAGGCCAGATGTCAGGTGAAGTGTGGTCGACGAAGTTCTCTGACAGACAGGCTTGGGTCTTTCAGCTGGTATGACAGGGCACTGAGTCTTGCTGCCACACTTACGGCCTACCTGCAGCTACCTAGTCGATCCAGGGCTTTACTACCTTGCTCAGAACGCAGGTGTAGCCATCAGTGTTCAGCTTGAGGCCCTCAGGGAAGAAGTGAGGTGGAATGACGTCACATTGACTGCTGACGACACCTAAGGCCAATGTTGTCGCTGGAAACTTTGTCTGCATGACTCTGGGCACGTCTTTGGATGAGACAGCGAGCCACCTGTTGTTCTGGGAGTTGATCTTCTGGTCTTGGCAGAAGTTTTTCTCGTCAGAGAAAAACTACAGCATGTCTGGCTCCAGTGGGTGTTTCAACTTGTTGATCAGCTTCTTTGCATGCTTCAGTTGCTTTTCTTGCATCGCCTTTGACAGAAATTGTCCTTTCCTCATCTTGTATGAAACGTAGTGAATGTCTTCATGTACCACCAGCCTAATGAGCTTTTCATCCACACCTTTCTCCCTTGGAATGGCACGCATCGACTTGCTAGGTTCATTGTTGATGATATCCTGAACTTCAGCGACAAACTTGGGCGTTCTGAAGGCGTCAGATCGTTGATCATGTGTTTTCCTCTCTGATGTTGCTTCGTAGTCGAATCCTGAATCTTCCAATTCCTTTCTGACTATTTCCACCATTCTCCTGCTGACGCTGAGAAAGTCTGAAATTTCCTTATTTTTCCTCCCGGCACGGATTCCAAGAAGAACTCCGTGTCTCTTCCACAAATTTGGAGGTTCAAAATTATTCATAATCAATTATTCTGAAAATAAATAATGGAAATATAGTCACTGTTTTTATGAAGACAAGAGTGACAACGGAATTAAAATAATTTGCATAAAATTAGCAGTTGAAAATTGCAAACAAATATCATCCACACCCTGTATATATGATACAATTTACCAAATTCACATGCAAGTCATTGATTGAGATGGGCCTATAGTACAAGAAACTTTCCCAAGGTGAAATATATAATTTTGTGAATGTGTATGTGTGTCCATGTGTGTGAAGGTAACTATATATATGTATGTGTGAGTGTGTATAATTCCACACACACATGCACACATTCCTATCTGTCTACCATACCTATATTTGTTTTATCATTGCTCTCTCTCTCTCTCTCTCTCTCCCCTTCTCTCCTTCTCTCTCTCCCCTTCTCTCCTTCCCTCCATCTCTCTCTCTCTCTCTCCCTCTCTGTTAATATTTCTGCATGAATGTCTCATATTTCATTGAGTTTCCTTTATATATTTAAATTGCAGGTGTTATTCAAATTATGCCTGCATATGGCAGCTGATCATTTAAACTGAGTTGCAATCTTGAGTAAAGAGCCAGCAAAGGATGACTGGGTGCTGGGTGTCAGAAGTGTTGCTGTACAATACCTGGCCACTGCCTTCTTTCAAATTTGAAACACAGCTGGTAGAACATCTACTATTGTATTCTGTAGGAGTGCCAATACAGGTACATGGCTTAGTGGTTAGGGTGGTGGACTAATAATCATGTCATGGGTTTCATTCCTGGACTGGGTGTTGCATTGTGATCTTTGGCAAAGCACTTAATCTCACATGGCTCCAGTGTTACTGGCTGTAGCTGGGGGTTAACCCTGCAATGGACTGGCATCCTGTCCAGGAGGGAGGAGTCTTCTATTCTCATTCACTTAAAGCCAATGAAACCGGGATAAGCACCAGTTTGATGAGCCTCCACGCTTGGAAAGAACAATAGGAGAACCTAGCCAACATGAAAGGCCTTAAAACTTTGCTCAACCTGCTAGAAATACTAGCCAAATCTTCTTTAAATTACACCCTGCAATGTTTTAAAAGAAGAAAGTGTATATTGGAAAATACAGCTCCTGATACACAAAAATATGGCACATTAACAGATTGAATGTCTTTGATTCTAGGTCTGCTTAGTCATTGTTAACTTGGGGTTACAGATCACTCACTATTATATTAATAACTAGCTGAGGTGCCCAGTAATATCTGGAGTGGGGGGTATTTCCAGTTCCCATTAAAATGCCCAATGCTTCTTAGACCAAAAATGAAATCAAAATATAGGACAGATAATCAAAAGCGAAGAAAAATTAATTTACAAAACAATAATACAAACAAATATTGCATTGGTCAGGTGAAAAAATGTTTGTCAGTGAAGTTGAGTGTTGCTATAAGGAAGAAATAGAACTCCTATTAGGGGGAAATTTGCTGAAATTTTGTGAATAGGCATCATATCTTGTCATTTACCTATGGTTTAAATTTCATATAAATCGAAGGGAAAAAATTTTCAGCAGGGGTTTTGTGCCCCCGGGGTACCCTTTGATTAAAATGGAATATACTTATCCAAGTACCCTGGGCAATGCAGTTTCAGAATATATATGGTTATGGGGGTCTATCTCCAAAACCAGAGGAAGAGTTTGTGAAATCTTGTTCCATTTATTGGCCAAAATTTTCACTATAGGGGGTTTAACCCCCATTAGGGTGTCTTAATATTATTGAAATTGCTGAAATTTTGTGAATAGGTATCATATCTTATCATTTACCTATGGTTTAAATTTCATATAAATTGAAGGGAAAATATTTTCAGCGAGGGTTTGAGCCCCCGGGGAACCCTTTGATTAAAATGAAATATACATAAGAAATCAAATGGGCATGAGCCCCACACACGTGTCAAGTTTCATCAAGATCGGTTTGGTAGTTTTTGAATTTTAGGTTCACAAACAAACAAACACACAAACAGACAGAAATTGCTATTTATGTATATATAGACGAGCAGAAAACCACCCGGTGGGCGGTTTTCTGCTAGTATATATATATATTACACACACAGAAATGTATATATATTTCTGTGTGTGTATATATATATATATTACACACACAGAAATGTATATATATTTCTGTGTGTATATATATATATATTTCTGTGTGTGTATATATATATATATATATTACACACACACAGAAATGTATATATGTTTCTGTAGCACTCCTCAATTCCCCCCTCTCTCCCTCCCGCTATCCCCCTCTCGTAGTCTGTCTCTTTCTTTCACTCTCACTCCCTCTCTACGCGTGCGCAAAAAACATTCGCACGGGCGCACGTGTTTTAGCGTCTATTCACTCTCTCTCTCTCCCTCTCTCCCTCCCACTATCCCCCTCTCGTAGTCTGTCTCTTTCTTTCACTCTCACTTTCTCTCTACGCGTGCGCAAAAAACATTCGCACGCGCGCACGTGTTTTAGCGTCTATTCACTCTCTCTCTCTCTCTCTCTCTCTCTCTCTCTCTCTCTCTCTCTCTCTCTCTCTCTCTCTCTCTCTCTCTCTCTCTCTCTCTCCCTCCCACTATCCCCCTCTCGTAGTCTGTCTCTTTCTTTCACTCTCACTCTCTCTCTACGCGTGCGCAAAAAACATTCGCACGCGCGCACGTGTTTCCACTGTTGGACAGACAGACAGAGAAATTGCTGGTTATATATTATAAGGAGATAAACAAATAAACACATACAAATGTAAATATGGAATGTTAATGACCAGAATGCCTCTGATTGTAGATCAACTCAATTGGGACTGACCTACTAGACAACAACCACAACAATAGTAATGAATGAGATATGATAACAATTTTCTGAAATACTTCCAGTTTATATCTTATGAGTACACGAAAAGCACCCAGCCCACCTTGTGGGGTGGTCATGCCAACAACATGATACAACAATAAATGCCTATGCCACCCTATAAGGTGGTACGTTGGAAACACAACAAAAAATGTCCAGTCCTCACTGTAAAGGTATCGTTTTGGTGCCACAACAAAAAGTGCCCAGTCCACATTGCAAATGTGGTTGGTGTTAGAAATGGCATCTAGATTCATACTTTTTTATTGACCTCGAAAGGATTAAAGGCAAAGTTGACCTTGCAGGATTTGAACTCAGAGAGCAGAGAACCCAATGAATACCACCTAGCACTCTATCGACATTCCAATGACTCTGCCAATTCATTGCCTTCCTATCATGAAAAGCAATGTGAAATAAAGTATTTTGCTCAATAACACAATACACAACCTGGTTCAAAAATTGAACCCAAAAGCTTATGACTGTAAGTTAAACACCTTAACCACTAGGCCACTGCTACAAAATTAATCAGAATTGTTTGGAAATATTTTGAGTGTGAGGCAGTGAATTAGCAGAGTTATTAGAACATCAGATAGAATGCTTCGTAATATTCTTTCCGGCTTTCTTTTCTCTGAGTTCAAACCCCACCAAGGTCAACTTTGACTTTCATCCTTCCAAGATTAATACAAAAAGTACCAGTCCAGTACTGCGGTTAATTCTTCCTCTATGTCTCTTCTTTTTCACTTTCTCTCTCTCCCTCTTTCAGACCTGGAGAGGGATGGTCTCAGCCAGGTTTAAAATGCCAAAGAAGCACTGAATGTCATTATGGCACCCCTATGTCTCCAGCAAGAATTACAGGACCATACATACATACATACATTATGAGTGTGGTGGATTTGTAGTATTGGTAGAGCATGAGTCATCATGCTTTGCAGCAGAGAATTACGGCCCTTTACGTTCTGAGTTCAAATCTCGCTGAGGTTAGCTTTGCCTTTCATCCTTACGGGGTCGATAAAATAAAATAAAGCACCAGTAATGCAGTGGTATCGATTTGATCGACTTTCCCCCTCCCCATCAAATTGCTGGCCTTGTGCCTAAAGTAGAAACAATTATGAGTGTGAAACAAAAAGTAGATTTATTTATTTAAAAATATTTGGATCCTTTAACTTTTTAGCATTCACATCACAATATATATACTATTGTATTTTTGTAGTAAACACTTTATCTTATATAATTATCTCACATAATATCGAATCTATGAGATTTTGATGTTATTTATTTTGAGAACAATGCCACAACAGTATTAATGGCCAGTTACAGCCAGTTTGAACAGAAAGAGGTGAGACATTTCTGGCCGGATACGGCTGGTTTGAATGCTAAAGGGTTAATCTCTTGGTCTTGTTTTCAATCTGAAAGACAGTTAAAGGTATTTATGTCTTGGAAGGCCCCAAAAAATGTATCTGCAAAATATAACTCAGAAGATAAATAAATAATTTTAAGAAACATCAACTAAGCTACTGACTTAAAGATAGACACTAAAAACAAAGGGCGAGGGGGGGGGGGGGGGTTAATATAGAGAGATTGGGAGTTAAGCAATGAAGAGGAAAGAAAGATGTGAAGAGAGAAAATCAAAACTTAAGATATATAATAGATAGAAAAGAAAGAGATGAATAAGACAGGAATGTAAGAGATATACATATATATACATATATATACATATATATATATATGTATATATGTATACAAATATCTATCATCATAATTTATAAAGCTCAGTGTGTGGTCATGCTCCTTTCTTATAGAAATCTACGATATAGAATTTCTTCAATTGAAATTTACAATTCAGTATTCGAAATAGCATCGATTGCGTCTTGGCACATCTAATTTTTTCAATTTCACCCACAATTAAGCAAAATATAGATAAAACTCAATATTTTACGATTTTTCTCTGTCATTTAAACTGCTAAACTCTTTCCACTACCATTCAAAATCCATACAACTTCATACTTTCTGCTACTTTCTCTTTCCAAGCTTGATGGTGATACTGTCCGTTTTACTCTCTCATATCATCTGACAACGTACGTGATTGCCGAAGAGAGAGAGAGAAGAGAGTGAAAGGGAGAGAGATAGAGAACGTTTATTATTACATAAAGTACCAGTAATGTATTGAATAATTGCTGGCCTTGTGCCAAAAAAGTAGAAACAATTATTACATTTCATACGAAACGACAATTATTCAAAAGCAACAGATACATTTATTCAACAAGCCATAAATCTTTTTTAAAAGCTCTTTTCCAAACGCATACAAACACACACTCACTTCAACAACAACAACAATCTGCCTTTTATAGATAATGATAAACAATAATATCCTCTATGAGGTCACTAAACCTGCTAGAAACAGCAGCTAACTCTCCCCCATACCACACCCCTCCCTACTGTCTTAAATTTAGAAAACATATCTTCTATGAGGTCACTAAACCTGCTAGAAACAGCAGCTAACTCTCCCCCATATCACACCACTCCCTACTGTCTTAAATTTAGAAAACACATATCCTCTATGAGGTTACTAAACCTGCTAGAAACAGCAGCTAACTCTCCCCCATATCACACCACTCCCTACTGTCTTAAATTTAGAAAACATATCCTTTATGAGGTCACTAAACCTGCTAGAAACAACAGCTAACTCTCCCTCATATCACAACCCTCCCTACTGTCTTAAATTTAGAAAACACACAGACAACCATGCAGAACAACTCCATCGCAGCTCTGTTGTTCGGCTGGCATCGTCTACGCGCGTGTTGCGCAAGTACTATGAAACAATAAATTTCAACACTTTTTTGCACAGAGATAATATCCATAGGCGAAACTACAATTGTCACTGCTGGCGCAGCTCCTGCTTCCAGGTCTGCAATTCATTCACCCAGTGCCTGGCAGACAAAAAAAGTGCTGCCATAAAATGGGTGGTGCAACCTAACTTTGGTAACTTAATGACCCCGAGCAACGCCGGGCTTTAATGCTAGTATATGTATACAAATATATATATATATATACAAATATATGTATATATGTATACAAATATATATATACAAATATATGGATATATGTATACAAATATATATATATATACAAATATATATATATACAAATATATATATGTATATATATATATATACAAATATATATATATATATATACAAATATATATGTATACAAATATATATATACATTCAAATATATATATGTATATATATACAAATATATATGTATATATGTATACAAATATATATATACATTCAAATATATATATGTATATATGTATACAAATATATATATATACAAATATATGTATATATGTATACAAATATATGTATATATGTATACAAATATATATATACACAAATGTATGTATATATGTATACAAATATATGTATATATGTATACAAATATATATATACACAAATGTATGTATATATGTATACATATATATATATATATATATATATATATATATATATATATATATATATATATATATATGAATGAAGTAATTCTGTCGGAAAAGTTATATATATATATATATATATACAAATATATATGTATACATGTATACAAATATATATATACAAATATATATGTATATATGTATACAAATATATATATATACAAATATATATGTATATATGTATACAAATATATATATATATACATTCAAATATATATGTATATATGTATACAAATATATATGTATACAAATATATATATATATGTATACAAATATATAGAGAGAGGGGGGAGTGGGGAGCAACAAAGCTTTTAGTAATTCTCACTCTGTTTCCAAGCTGTTGGCAAGCTGCTATGAAAAGAGGAAAACAGAACTCTGCAAAATTGGCTTTGTTCAGAAGAAATTATTGATAAAAAGTGAAAACTTGAGATCAAAGATATACAAACAAATAGCTATCATTGTTGGGTAGATCAGTTTATCTCTGATCAAGCAGACTTTTGATACAGAGGCAGCCAGCTGAACTGAACATTTGAGGGTGACCCAATATCTAAATAAGTTACATGCAATGAAAGTTTGAGACCTTTTATCTCAGGCTTTTTGCAACTAAAATATAGAGATCAGTTATATTTGTTCACCTCCACTATGTATTATATGACAATCTATTATGTCTATATAAACATACTTATGTAGTCTTGATGTATGTAGGTTGTTTTGTTTCAGTTTTTGTTAACACTCAAGTTCATGAAAAGCATGTATGTGATTAAGAAGAAGACTATCATCATTATCACCATCATCATTATCACCATCACCACCATCATCATCACCATCACCACCATCATCATCATCACCATCATCATCATCACCATCATCATCATCACCATCATGATTATCACCATCATCATTATCACCACCATCATCACCATCATCATTACCATCATATTCATCACCATCATCACCATCATCATCATTTCCAACATCATAACCACCATACCATTACCATCATCATCACCACCATCATCATCAATAGCCTCATCATCGTTTGTCACTCATTATTTGCCCATTGCAAGAAAAAGCCTACCTAAGCCAGTAATAATTGGTCCTCTCATATGACTCTCTTCTATGTAACATCCATAAATGCATTAATCTCATCTCTCCATCACACCCTCTGGCTTCCTAAACTGTATGAACCTGTTCTCATTGGTCTTAATTCTCTACACTGCTGTGTCCTGTTGTCATTTGTTCATACCATATGCTCTACCACCTTCAATTCTCTTTTCTTAATATATGTGAATTGGCAGAGTTGTTAAGAGTGTTGGACAAAATGCACTGAGGTATATAGTTACGGCCTTTTGCATTATGAGTTCAAATCCCACTGAGGTTAGCTTTGCCTTTCATCCTTAGAGTAGTCAATAAAATAAAGTAGCACTAATGCACTGGGGATCGATTCAGTCAACTTTCTTTTTTCCTTTAAATTGCTGTCCTTGTGCCAAAAGTAGAAACAAATATATTTCATGATGACCTGTATTTTCGTTTGCTTTCTTGTCCATTGACAAGTTTTTAATATGCTTTTAAGTGGTTTCTGATAAACATCTTTCAATACTTCTTATTGTTGTGCTAAACTTCTATTCCATGTATTTAATCATCTCTACTCCATACATCATTACTAGCATAATACACTGGTCAAAAACTGTGGACTTCAGATATAATGGCATCTTACGTTTCATGATGCCATTTAATTTAACAAAAGCACACCATCCAGCTTAGATTCGTCTTTTTACTTACTCTGGCTGTATTCCATAATTGTCCAAGATAAATATATTTGCCATTTGTTGCAGTATTATAGTTAACTTTGAAGACTTCATTTGTTACATGGGTGTAGAATAAAAAGTTATATATATATATATATATATATATATATATATATATATATATATATATATATATATATATATATATATATATATGTGTGTGTGTGTGTAGACCTGCCTTGTTGTTTTCACTGTTCAATTCATTTAACATTTGTTCCAGTTCATGAACATCATTTGAGTAAAGGACTATGTCATCAACAATATATAAATTACTTGAAATTTCTCCATCTATATTTATTCTTTTTTCATCCAAGTTAAGCTTTTTAAAGATGTCTTCCAATGAGGCAATGAGGCATTAAAGAGTTTGACCAATATTGTATCTCTGTGTTTTTTTCTTTTTTTCAATATTGATCTATTGTGCTTTCATCTTATAGATAATGTTCCCTAGCCATAAATTTCCTAAATAATCTATATATTTGTTTAATGTATTCCCTGATCAATAAGAGCTTCAAGTACAGTTGGGATTTCAGTGCTATCAAAGGCTTTCTTATAATCAATAAATCCTAATTATAATGGTTGACGACTTTACTTGCATGTTTCTCAATAATTTTATTCATAACCTGTAAATGGTCAAATCATCAGTGGCTGAAAAACCTGCTTCTGAACCTTTCTTCTTTCACTTCATTGACTAAAATCTAATATGATATTGATGGGATTTGTTAGAATTTTTGTGAATATAAATTGGAGAGGTGGCTGATGGGCCTGTTCACTTTCCTGACATTTGTACTTTATTCTATGTACTATACATGCACCTTTGATGAGTTGTAGTGCACCTGAGCACTGTACACAATAATTTTTCATTATTATCATTTATAAGATCTTTAATGTTACTTTTCTGCTATAAAAGTATGATAAAAGCATTTTTCAAACTGTTGAGGATTTTATTTGGTTTTATGCATTCTGTGAAGAAATCTGTTAGTTGCCTATAAAATTCCCCCTGCCCCCACTCCTTTTAGTGGAATCTCAGTGAGCTTTTCATTTTTGACTTATACGTTTCTTATTTTTTTTATGTTGAATCATTTAGTTTAGCTATAAGCCATATTACACTAATCATATTCTCTCTCTGGATTATACCAAATGTGGTTATGATTTCACAAAGCATTGATCAAGATAAATTATGAAGGTTGATTGAAAAGTTTATAGGCTGACCAAGACACTCTCATGGAATGACCAAATGAGGTTTATCTTTGAACATAGTCCCTGGAAAGAAACATTGCAGTTATTAATAAGAAGAGTTGAAAACAATGCATACAAGATACCACAGCTCTAGCATCACTCCTTCATAGTCAGCCTATGAACTTTTCAACTTACCATCATATATTTTTCACCTGGCAGCAGTCATTAAAGCTGAATCATTTGGAGATAGTTGCTTCTGACTGAACCTGATAGAAGGTGTATTTGAGGGTTCTCCTCCCATGACCCTCCAGGAAATAAGTGGATGAAGTAGAAGATTATATATATATATATATTCAAAATAGGGGTGTGCACAGGACAATGACAAAAGGAAAAAACAAGGGAAAGATGGACCATCCCATCTCCTCAATCAACCTCTGGAAATCACTACAGTTTCAGTACATTAAAGTTGATACCACTCATTCCAGTGCATATTGGGACACAACAAATTATATCATCATCCTCATCACATGTCCATTCTTCCACGCTATATGGGTTAGATCGGTTGTCCTGTTGTGGGCAATGCCATGTCGAGTGACCTTGCCTTGCTCTTATGGGAAATGAATTTGGCTTGATTTCTACAGCTGGATGCCCTTCCTAACACCAGCCTCGTTTACAGTGAGTGTTGGGTGCTTTTTTACCGTGGCGCCTACACGGCCAATTTACAGTGTGTGGGCTGGGTGCTTTTTTTGTCGTGACACCTCCACGACCACTTTGCAGTGGGAGGGTGTGGAGTATATTGTCTATATGCTTCAGCTTCGACTTGTACCCGTGGGAAGTCGGGTCATCTGTATTATTGCGTGACACCAGATATATATATATATATATATATATATATATATATATATATATATTCATCCTCAGTGTATACTGATTAATGTTCAGAGCCATCCTCAGCATTCTCGTGTAGCACCCATCCACCATCTGAGTGAGTCTCTTGGTCAGTGTCCAAGTCTCAGACCCATACAGCAGTACAGACTCCACTACAGCAATGAAGAGGCGGATTTTCAGGTCTCTACGAAGGTCCGACTTCCACACCGATCTCAAGCTGTGGCATCCCAAAAGTCAGCTCAAAAGTGACACAGAGAAGACTGAGGTTGGCTGGACATGCTCACCGGCATCCAGAGTTGACATTGCACTCAGTGCTCCTTTTGGAGCCCCTACATGGACACACTGGAAGAGGAAGACCAAGGTTAACATATGTTGATGCCCTAAGGACAGACACTGGTCTGTTGGAGATGCAGGATATGGCAGCGATAATGAGGGACAGAGACCGCTGGAGAGAACTCGTCCATGGATCTCGGGAATTTTACCCGCCTTAGATAGATAGATATATATATATATATATATATATATATTTAGGTATTGTAACATCCAGTTACTGTAGGTTCACTAGAATGAGCACTCGATGCATAGTTTCCAGTAGGTATAGTGATGTTGAATTAAGCAGAGTATAATACTAATATTAAAATTCTCTCATTAACATAACAGAAGTCCAAGAAGCTTTTGATTCCCGAGTCGGGCCAGATCAATACAGATTGAGTCTTGAGCTGATCAATCGTGAAATTCATGTCACACCTCAATAAACATAATTGTTTCTACGTTAGGCACAAGGCCAGCAATTACCCAGTGTATTACTGGTACTTTATTTTATCGACCCCGTAAGGATGAAAGGCAAAGTTAACCTCGGCGGGATTAGAACTCAGAATGGCAAGGGCCGTAACTCTATGCGCCAAAGCATGGCATCCGACACTCTACCAATACTGCCAATCCACCGCCTCAATAAACATAATGAAGATCTAACACTTTGTCCTTTTTATTATTATTAGTATATATATATATATTTCTCTTTTTAAAAGAATTTCTTTCTTTTAACATTGTATTAAAATTTGGATGATGCGAGTTGCCCATAATATTTAATTATAGCTTTTGCAATGTCTGGAAAATTATATAACAGTTCAAGAACAAAATGAGTTTAAGGACTATTTTTCTAGTCTCTGATGAACCCCAAGTAATAGTTTCGGTTCATATTCAGTAGCACTAAGAGTTAATGAAATGAATGTCAATAATTTTACAATGCTACTACGACTACTTACAAAAGTGAACTATTCAATTGTGTGGCTACTACTTACAACTTATCCAGTGGATTGGCTCATTGACAAAAATTAGATGGATTGGTCTATTGATAAGTGTACATGACAAGTGCCTTGACCATGGAAACAGTACAGTGCAGTACAGATGAAAACAGAAACTACTCAGCTAGTTGTCTGCTGTTCAATCAATCATCCATGCCTGCATGGAAGCATGGGTTTCAGAATTGTTACTAGCAAGTATCAGTTTCAGCACTCTAAATGCTGCATAAACTTAACTAATTTAATAAAAATAATTCTCTCGTAGGATGAAGTCTAATACAAAAGTAAATTGCAAGTAATTGGAATAATTTATTATTTAATCTACAATAGATTCCCTGAGGGTGCAAATGTAAATTAAAGAATAACAATTTAATCTAATCTGCAGATGTCATATAAATAAGGAACAACATACCTAATAGACTTCTTGTTCTCAGGTGAATATATTCTGTCCCCTGTTGTGAGATAATACTATTTGCTTTTCTTTAACAGCTGCATACTGAATTGGCAGAGTTGTTAGAACATTGGATAGAATGCTTTGCAGTATTCATTATTTCTGCTCTCTGAGTTTAAATCCCACTGAGGTCAACTTTGCCTTTCATCTTTTGAAGGTCGATAAAAAAAGAGTACCAGTGAAATACTGGGGTCAATTCTTCTTATATCTTTTTCTTACTTCCTGTCTCTCACTTTCTATCCTTCTCTGGAAGAAATCTACTGTGTTCAAACTTGTTGAGGTATGGGTTCTGCCAAGCTTAAAAAATGCCCAAGAAATGCCATATGCCTCTACAGCACCCTTGCAACTCCATCAGAAGTGTTTGAGGACTCTGCCCCCACAACCCTCCCAAGAATAAGTGGGTGAAGAAGAACTTGGAGGGATTTAGCAATAACTAACTTTTTCATTATTAAACTGATGTTTGAAATATAACTAAACAAAGATTCTTACATAAAATTACATTAGAAGATTTTCTTAGATAAATATAAACACTTTAAAATAAATAGCTTTGTATCATTGAACAAGAGGTAGTTTGGGGAAGGTTTGTATCAAAAGAGTTAAATCAATTCAGCTGAAAAACTTAGATTAATTAAGATCTATCATGCAATTACTCAACAAAATTTCTCAGGGGCTTGTTTAATGAAGTATATGTGGACTTTAACAATTGGTAAAAATCAATAGACAAGTTTTGGTCTTATTAGATCTCCTCAATTAAGTGTATTCTACCTGGCAAGTCTAAGGATGATCAAGATATATAAAAGTGTGGTTAAATATGATTATCAATAATATGGCTGAGGAAGCATTCTGAATATTGAATACAAATATAAGCATGTATGATCTCACAACTCCTGAGGAAGTCGTAGGCGTGCCACATTGACATACAGCATTTCTACGCTATTTTAAAACCTGGTGGAGCCCATCTCCTCTCCAGGTCTAAATACATCAGATTTTTTCCAGAGAAGGTTAGAGAGAGAGAGAGAATGGAAGTGAGAAAGAGATATAGATGAAGAATCAATCCCAGTAATTGACTGGTACTTTTTTATTGACCTTGAATGGATAAAGGACAAAGTTGACCTCAGTGGGATTTGAACTAAGAGAGGAGAGAGCTGAAACGTATACCACAAGGCATTTTAATTTTATTTGACGTTCTAGTGTATCTGCTAATTTTCTGCCAATACAAATGTGGCAGGGTTTCATATATGTAATATAATAAGTAAAAAAAAAAATTTGATTAACTGAAGTTATCTATACAATTAGTAGTCAAAAACTCTGGATTAGAATTGCTTGTTGAATTGATTTTCAACTAATAATTATTGTTGCTTTTATTTTAGTCCTTATTCAAGTCTAATTGAAAATTGCACCCACTCCAATGTATAGACTTGTGTCTAAGATAGACATTATTATTATTGTTTTCAAATAGATTTGCCTTTCATCCTTTCAGGTCTATTACATAAAGTACCAGTAATGAACAGGAGTCAATTTAAACGACATTACCCTCCCCCACAATTATTGCTGTTGTGCTTAAATCAGAAACCTTTATTTTATCTGAAAAGGAGGAGAAATATTCATAGCCTTTAAAGGCTTTCCTGATCAAAAAACTTTCCACAAGTATTAAGTATAGCTGTGATAAAAGGCTTTCCAACTGTGACCATTCTGTCTTTTGTATGGGTATTATGCGGAAATTGGTCAGAGTTGTTTAAGTATCAGATAAAATAACCTACAGTATTTTTCTGGTTTCTGTTCTCTGAGTTTAAATTCCATAGCAGTCAGCTTCGCCTTTCATTCTTTTGGCTTCAATAATTAATATACTGGTCAACTACTGAGGTTGAGGCCATTTTCTCTCTCTCTATCTATCTATCTCTCTCTCTCTCTCTCTCTCTCTCTCTCTCTCTCAAACATTCAGGACAACTGTACACAGTTGGATGAAGTTTTTTTTTTCTTTAAAGGAAGATTTTGCTGCTATTTCTAGCAAATCGAATGACTCTGTTAGGGACCACTTCTTCATTTAGCATACATTTTTAAACTGTTGCTAGAGATCTTAATATTACTATTGGGTTGTAAAATAAAAACTGAAAAATATTACATGTACCTCTCGACCAATATTGAACCCAAGACCAGGATCTCCACCATCTCTAGTACCAACCTCTAGGCCACAGAAACAACTACGAAAATCTTATGAAAATTCATACTTATAAACCTACTTTAATATTGCTATTGTTGTTGTAATGATAAAAGTTGTTATTAATACTGTAGTTACTATTGCTACTGCTGCTGCTGTTGTTATAGTTACTCCTACTAACTAATACTGTTTCGTTGTTGTTGTTATGGTTGTTGTTGTGGTTGTTATAGTTGTTGTGGTTGTTAATGGTTATTGTTGTGGTTGTTGTTATAGTTTTTATAGTTGTTGCTGTAGTTGTTATGATTGTGATTGTGGTTATGATTATTGTGATTGTTATAGTTGTAGTTGTTGTTGTTGTAGTTATTGTGGCTGTTATGGTTGTTATCGTTGTTGCTATTGTGGTTGTTGTCGTTGTTGTTGTTGTTGTTGTTGTTGTTGTGGCTGTTAAGGTTGTTGTTGTGAATGTTATAATTGTTGTGGTAGTTGTTGCTGTTGTTGTTATGATGGTTGTTGCTATGCTGTTTTGGTTGCTGAGCAAATCTCAGCTATCTCTACTGAAGATCTGTCTTCACTTACAAAACACACACAGAGAGAGTTTCAGCTTCAGTAAATTGACCGAAACATAAGTTGA
Source organism: Eledone cirrhosa (assembly GCA_964016885.1). Classification (NCBI taxonomy): domain Eukaryota; kingdom Metazoa; phylum Mollusca; class Cephalopoda; order Octopoda; family Eledonidae; genus Eledone; species Eledone cirrhosa. Next base: position 267,263,181 of record OZ024740.1, on the reverse strand, counting down.
TAACAAATATGTTTCCTCTCTAATGATTCCCACTGTGACAGTCATATTAAAAGACAGGAAATTATATTGATTTTTTTTCTTTGCTTTTTCTGCACAAACCAATGGAATGGAGCACTTTGTCACAAGTCCTTTCTATTATCATTTATATCTCAAGGGCGGTGAATTTGCAGTATCGAACAACATGCTTTGTGTCATATAGTTATAGCCCTTTATGTTCTGAGTTCAAATCCTGCCAAGCTTAGCTTTGCCTTTCATCATTATGGGGGGTCAGTAAAATAAAGAACCAGTAATGTTCTGGGCTCAATTTAATCAACTTTTTCCACCCCCAACAATGTTGGCCTTGTGTCTAAATCCAAAACCATTATCATTTATATCTCTTATATCTCTAAATAAAGAACTACTCTATATGCTTGTATATAATCCAAGAAATATGTGACAAAAAAAAAAAATGGTAAAATGGGGGAGGGGGGCAGATTGACTTAGATGTCAATATTTTTGCCAATTTTTCACCAACTTCAAAATTCTACTAAAATGAGGTGCTGAAATATTTTCGATTTGGAGGTGAATATTACATTGGTTTCACTTTGGAGGTGAATATTACACCAGTTTCACTTTGGAGGTGAATATTACACCAGTTTCACTTTGGAGGTGAAATTTGTTTTTCCTCTTGCTTTTAATGTATTTTTAATATGGCCTTGAAACATCTAAAAAGTCAGAAATTATTTTTGAATCTGTATTTGATTGTATGTGTATATATATATATAGGTGGTGCTATTAAGTTAGACATGGCCTGTGCCAATACTGGCTAAAACCTATCAAAGTTATCTATATATATGCATGTATGTACATATGTATGTGTTTGTACATATGTATGTATATATATAGGATGACCGATGGGTGAAGAAGTGCCAGGAAATGCCAGTTGAAGGAAGACGTGGTAGAGGTAGACCACGAAAAACATGGGCGGAGGTGGTGAGAACAGACCTCAGATCATTGAAGCTCACGGTGGAGATGACGAGGGACCGTGACGAGTGGAGAGATGCTGTGCTGAATAAGACCCGTCCCACCCTTGCAAGCAGGGAAAAGCGGACGTAAAATGATGATGATGATGATGATGATGATATGTATATGCTGATTGTACTACTTATCTTCAGAAGAGTGCCATCCCTTCATTGAACATTGCACAATCATGTGCATGCAGGTGACTTTTCAGACCCTCTTTTGTTTTACAAGCACATTCACAGATGTGACACCTGAACTGCCTGTTTCCTGGCAATACCAACTAGGGGTGTATCGTCATGCATTCTATCTTGTCTGGTTAGTCCACCATCTAACTTGAAAATTTAGCTACATTCACTGCAAATCTACCATGGAATGTGTGGCGGTAGAACCAGCTCACATGTGGTTATATATATATATACATACATGGAGGCACATGGCTTAGTGGTTAGAGCATTGACCTTGCAATCGAAAGGTTGTGAGTTCAATTCTCAGACCGGGTGATGTGTTGTTTCCTTGAGCAAGACTCTTTATTTCACATTGCTCCAGTTTACTCAGCTGTAGAAATGAGATGATAGGGACTGGGGTCCATATCATTCCACTGTAAAGTGGTCGTGAAGGTGCCACGGCAAAAAAGACCCCAGCACTCACTGTAAAATGAGGTTGGTGTTAGGAAGGGCATCCAGCTGTAGAAATCAAGCCAGAATCAGTTCCCGTCCCACCCTTGTAAGCAGGGAAAAAGTGGACGTAAAATGAAATGATGATGATGATACAAATTGTGTTAGTCATCAGAAAATTTAGAATTCCCAAGCTCTCTTGCACTCTTTGTTCTTTTGGATATCTATGAGTTCTGTACTTTTTTTGGTTCAACTGTATTAAGTGAGATTACACTAAGGATTCAGAAAAATCCTGTTTCTGTAAATTAGAGCAAGTACTTATTTATGTGCCAAAATCCAACCCACTCTCTCTCCATTTCATCCTTGCATCAGAAAGCTAAAAGAAAACTAACTATATATATATAAATTAATTTCTCATTTCGTCTATTATGTGATTATTTGTAGCATAATTATGTTGTAATTATCTGCATGTACATGAGGCAGGTTTCAGAAACATTTCCATAAAATATGACACAACTTAACAAAGTGGTTGAGTATGTGTGTAGATGACATCCTCCACCTTCAACTATCTTACCCTCTACCTCTTAGTCTCAGTTGACAGGATGAAGAATAAGTTGCCCTGAAGGATGGCAAGGGAGACATGCTGGAACAGCCACCTCACTTTGCAGGGCTCACACCTGTGGGCAGCCAACACCACTCTGATTGTGTACTCTTGTCTGCTGGGGAATGACCTTCATCCCCAGCAGACAAGGATGAAGGTCATTCCCCTCCCCCTTTTTTTTTTCTAATTTTGTTTTATTTTGTTCCTGAGACCTTTCCACTATAATCAAAGACTTTCTAGCCACACGCATCATATATTTTTTAATGTATTGTATATGTGGTTGGTATTAGGCTGGGCATCCAGCCATAGAAACCAAGTCAGAAACAGTTCTGTGTAAGCAAGACACAGTCATCTGATCTGGCTTGTCTCACAATGGGGCAACTCGTTCAACCCATGCTAGCATGGAAAAATGGACATTAAAAGGTGATGATGATGATGATGATCATCATCATCATCATCATGTGTGTATGTTAACATTCTCCTATGATTTCTTTCCTTTTCTAAGATAGTAGGGTGTTATTTGCAGGAGAATTGATTGCTATTTCTAGCAAGTCAAGCAACTGCATAAAGGATCTGTCATGCAGATATTACATAGATCATGACAGTGTTGCTCTACTACAATTAAGAAATTGTTGTTATTGTTGTTGTTGTTAGAAATAGTAGGAGTAGTTGTATTAGCAGTGTTAGAGTTGGTGGTTCATTAAATTTCTTAATTACCCATTTGGTAACTTTAAACAGGTCAGAAAAGATTAACATATTAATAACAGGATCTTGTGGAGATGATGGAAGGAGTTCTGATGGTGGTGGTGGTGGTGGTGGTGGTGGTGGTGGTGGTGGTGGTGGTGGTGATGAGGGACAGGTAGTATTGGTGTGATGATGGCTGTGGTGATGGGAGTGATGGTGGTAGTGATGGCAGTGGTGGTGTGGGAGGGATGGCTGTGGTGGTGGTGGTAATGATGGCAGTGGTGGTGGTAGTGATGGCAGTGGTGGTGTGGGAGGGATGGCTGTGGTGGTGGTGGTAATGATGGCAGTGGTGGCGGTAGTGATGGCAGTGGTGGTGGTAGTGGTGGTGGTGGTAATGATGGCAGTGGTGGTGGAGGTAGTGATGGCAGTGGTGGTGGTAGTGATGGCAGTGGTGGTGGTGGTGGTGGTAATGATGGCAGTGGTGGTGGTAGTGATGGCAGTGGTGGTAGTAATAATGGCTGTGGTGGAGTGGGAGGGATGGCTGTGGTGGTGGAGGTAGTGATGGCAGTGGTGGTGGTAGTGGTGGTGGTGGTAGTGATGGCAGTGGTGGTGGTAGTGGTGGTGGTGGTGGTAGTGATGGCAGTGGTGGTAGTAATAATGGTTGTGGTGGTGTGGGAGGGATGGCTGTGGTGGTGGAGGTAGTGATGGCAGTGGTGGTGGTAGTGGTGGTGGTGGTAGTGATGGCAGTGGTGGTGGTAGTGGTGGTGGTGGTAGTGATGGCAGTGGTGGTGGTAATAATGGTTGTGGTGGTGTGGGAGGGATGGCTGTGGTGGTGGAGGTAGTGATGGCAGTGGTGGTGGTAGTGGTGGTGGTGGTAGTGATGACAGTGGTAGTGGTGGTGGTTGTAATGATGGCAGTGGTGGTGGTAGTGATGGCAGTGGTGGTGGTAGTGGTGGTGGTGGTAATGATGGCAGTGGTGGTGGTAGTGATGGCAGTGGTGGTGGTAGTGGTGGTGGTGGTAATAATGGCTGTGGTGGTGGAGGTAGTGATGGCAGTGGTGGTGGTAGTGGTGGTGGTGGTAGTGATGGCAGTGGTGGTGGTAGTGGTGGTGGTGGTAATGATGGCAGTGGTGGTAGTAATAATGGCTGTGGTGGTGGTAGTGATGGCAGTGGTGGTGGTAGTGCTGGTGGTGGTAGTGATGGCAGTGGTGGTGGAGGTAGTGATGGCAGTGGTGGTGGTAGTGGTGGTGGTGGTAGTGATGGCAGTGGTGGTGGTAGTGCTGGTGGTGGTAGTGATGGCAGTGGTGGTGGAGGTAGTGATGGCAGTGGTGGTGGTAGTGGTGGTGGTGGTAGTGATGGCAGTGGTGGTGGTAGTGCTGGTGGTGGTAGTGATGACAGTGGTGGTGGTAGTGCTGGTGGTGGTAGTGATGGCAGTGGTGGTGGAGGTAGTGATGGCAGTGGTGGTGGTAGTGGTGGTGGTGGTAGTGATGGCAGTGGTGGTGGTAGTGCTGGTGGTGGTAGTGATGGCAGTGGTGGTGGAGGTAGTGATGGCAGTGGTGGTGGTAGTGGTGGTGGTGGTAGTGATGGCAGTGGTGGTGGTAGTGCTGGTGGTGGTAGTGATGACAGTGGTGGTGGTAGTGATGGCAGTGGTGGTAGTAATAATGGTTGTGGTGGTGTGGGAGGGATGGCTGTGGTGGTGGAGGTAGTGATGGCAGTGGTGGTGGTAGTGGTGGTGGTAATGGTGGCAGCGGTGGTGGTAGTGATGACAGTGGTGGTGGTAGTGATGGCAGTGGTGGTAGTAATAATGGTTGTGGTGGTGTGGGAGGGATGGCTGTGGTGGTGGAGGTAGTGATGGCAGTGGTGGTGGTAGTGATGGCAGTGGTGGTGGTAGTGGTGGTGGTAATGGTGGCAGTGGTGGTGGTAGTGATGGCAGTGGTGGTAGTAATAATGGTTGTGGTGGTGTGGGAGGGATGGCTGTGGTGGTGGAGGTAGTGATGGCAGTGGTGGTGGTAGTGGTGGTGGTAATGGTGGCAGCGGTGGTGGTAGTGATGGCAGTGGTGGTGGTAGTGATGGCAGTGGTGGTAGTAATAATGGTTGTGGTGATGTGGGAGGGATGGTAGTGGTGGTGGTGGTGGTAGTGATGGCAGTGGTGGTGGTAGTGATGGCAGTGGTGGTGGTAGTGATGACAGTGGTGGTGGTAGTGATGGCAGTGGTGGTAGTAATAATGGTTGTGGTGGTGTGGGAGGGATGGCTGTGGTGGTGGAGGTAGTGATGACAGTGGTGGTGGTAGTGATGGCAGTGGTGGTGGTAGTGGTTGTGGTAATGGTGGCAGTGGTGGTGGTAGTGATGGCAGTGGTGGTGGTAGTGATGGCAGTGGTGGTGGTAGTAATAATGGCTGTGGTGGTGTGGGAGGGATGGCTGTGGTGGTGGAGGTAGTGATGGCAGTGGTGGTGGAGGTAGTGGTGGTGGTGGTAGTGATGGCAGTGCTTGTGGTAATGGTGGCAGCGGTGGTTGTAATGGTGGCAGCGGTGGTGGTAATGGTGGCAGTGGTGGTGGTAATGGAGGCAGTGGTGGTGGTAATGGTGGCAGCGGTGGTGGTAGGGATGGCAATGGTGGTAGGGAGGGATGATTGGTAAATGTGGGAAAAGTAATGATGGTGGAGTTGTGTTAACAATACTGGTGGTGAGCCTGGTATTGGTGGTGGGGGTGAGTACATTCTACTGAAGAAGTGGAGTAGGAGGTGGGGAGAAGAAGGTAGAGGAGTGGAAGGGGAGTAGGAGGTAATCATATTTGACTACCCAACCAAAAAGGTAATCAGTACAAGAAGCGTATTATTGATCACTAGAAAATCAGGATGGAACAATATTTCTATTGTATTAACATATCATTATTCTCAATAAATTCGTCATTTTTAATAATTTTTGGTTCAGTTTTTGTTGTTGTTGTTATTGTAATTTGTTTGTTTTTCAAAAGATTTTCTAAGATGACTGTGGTGCATCCTAGAACCATGATTAACTGAATTTAAATTCTATTCTATCCATGGATTTTCTATACCATTTATTTTTTAAAGCTTTAGATTTACTTTTTTTTCCTTGTGTAATATCCTCTTTCATATATATTATATATATATATATATATAATATAAATATATATTATGGTAGTAGTAAGCATACTATGTATACTGGCAGGATTGTAATAGTAAACATACTAAGCATACAGCCCCCTGACCAAACTAACTAGACAAAATTAATGAGATTCTTCACTTGAAGACGGTCAACCAGACTGGCAACAGCTGGCTCTGACCCTCCTTTGAGTCTTAAATATTTCTCTCTGCTTTTTAGACTCTTGGATTGTATTTACCAATATTCCTTTATTATATAACTTTTATGCAATAAACACCTGACGATGTCACCAGGATCCTACAGAACTTGGTCATTGAAATATACATAGTGTTTGCTATAATAAATCTTTGAAGGAATTTCACCAGTCCAGCCTCCTGTCATTTTACTCTCTCTCTCTCTATATATATATATATATATAGAGAGAGAGAGAGAGAGAGCCGATTGTGCACTGTTGCATAATATATGCAGACAGATGGTGCAGTGCACCTTACTGCTGCATTAGTGTGGCAGAAACTCGAGTCCGGGAACCTTATAGGCACCCGTTTTACGTGTGTCGTGTTGAGGCAAATAACTATGTGTATACTCTGGTAATGTATCTTACATTGCCCATTGAGTGCGTTGAGATACAACCGGTACTGGCATTGATAAATATGCTGGGTCTGTCAACCCTTATTATTATTAAGATTCAGGACCCCGAGGGCTGAACTCCAGCTGTTTCGACAGCTAGATCTGGATCTAGCTGTCAAAATGGCCGGAGCTCAGCCGTCACGGTCCTGAATCTTTTCGTATTACCCACTCTACTACCCCAAGTATCGAGTACTCTGGGGCATTATGGTCCACCTGGTATCTTACCACACACTCTTTCTTATATATATATATATATATATATATATGTGTGTGTGTGTGTATGTATAGTAGACCCTACTACAAAAACTACATCTTTCACAGCATAATCTTGTTGCAACTCTCTCTTCAAGGCTGGATTCTAACAACATTATCAGCCTCACCATATACTGGGGGATACCAGTAATTTTTTTTCCTTGGATTTCCTTGAATTGCTTTCTCTCCTTGTAACCCCTCAGATTCATCATCATCATCCACTTTACAGTGTGAGCTGGGTGTTTTGGGGGATAGTTTTGTATTTACCATTATTCCTTATTGTGTAACTATTATGCAATATACACCTGATGATGTTGCCGGAGTTCTATGTAACCTGGCCACTGAAATATATATAGTGTTTGCAACAATAAAACTTTGAAGGAATTTCACCAGTCCAGCCTCTTGTCATTTTATTCAATAATATATTATATTGTTTATTTATACACGGAACAAAAGTGCTACCCAAGGTTCCAAGGTCCAGATAGGAGTTGTGGTAGAAATGTTAAAAGCAACAGGAAGTTGGGGTCTGAAGGGGATGACAGAGATCTGCAGGTTGGTGGTGAAAGAAGATTTTACTCCAGTGAATTGGGAGTTGAGTGCACTCATCCCTCAGTCGAAGGAAGAAAATGATCCTCTACTGAGTGACTCATATAGAACAATTAAACTATTGGAACATAGAATGAAGGTATTGGAAGGAGTATTAGAGAAGAGAATAAGCAGAAAGTGAAGATTGAGGAAATGTTCGGATTTGTGCCAGGAAAAGGAACGACTAATGCATTTTTTATTGTGAGGTTGTTAGACAGGAAATGTGCAAAAGAAAGAATTTGTTTTTTAAGTTTGTTAATCTGGAGAAGGCTTTCAATAAAGTTACACGTGAAGTATTGACAACATAAACATTGAGAGAATTAAAAATAGAGGGATGGTTGGTTAGATTAGTGATAACTAGGTATGAGAAAAAGTGTTAAATTTTAAGGACAAAGTATAGGAACGGTGATGAGGTTGCATCAGGAATAAGATTGTTTGGTCATGTATTGAAGAAGGATAAAAGTGACTGGGAGAAAAGAAATTAATGTGGAACAAAGTAGAGAATTGGAGGAGCAAGAAAGATTGCATCTCCCCATACCTTAAAAATAAGGTATGGGGAGATGCTGATGATAGAGAAAAATGGAGAAACTTATCATAGAGCCCACAAGGGCTTTAGCAGGAAAAATGACCATCAAATACACACACATATACATATATATATATATATATATATATATATATATATATATATATATATATATATATATATTTTATTGAGTAAAATGACAGGAGGCTGGACTGTGTCATTTTACTCAATAACAATTAACTACGTTCTTGCACCACCCTCAAGATTCAATATTGAAGATGGATGAGTTGCATAACGTTGAGTACTTTTCCTAATATTACATCATGGTTGACCATACGGAATGACCAGTTCTAACCAGTGGTGAACCACCAAACTTAAATGAATATATATATGGAGGCACATGGCTTAGTGGTTAGAGCATTGGCCTTGCAATCGAAAGGTTGTGAGTTCAATCTGTTGTTTCCTTGAGAAAGACACTTTATTTCACATTGCTTCAGTTTACTCAGCTGTAGAAATGAGATCATTCCACTGCAAAGTGGTCGTGGAGGTGCCACGGCAAAAAAGCACCCAGCACTCACTGTAAATGAGGTTGGTGTTAGGAAGGGCATCCAGCTGTAGAAATCAAGCCAGAATCAGTTCCCGTCCCACCCTTGCAAGCAGGGAAAAAGCGGACGTAAAATGAAATGATATATAAATACATACATATACACATGTGAGTGTGTATCTGTATATATATATGTATGTGTGTGTATATATATATACACACACACACACACACACACACACACATCTCAGAGAACGAAGGACAAACACAGACAGAGGTATGAACTCTCCTCTCTAAATATGTATATAAAAACTAATAATTTTTCTTCCCCTTTTTATTATTCGTATAAATATGCAACATAACTACATTATGCATATCCGCAGTTGAAAAAAACATATAATGCTGAAACCGGTACAATTATTAAATGCGGAAATATCCACTTTATAGATAAATGTGTTGATATTTTACTGAAAGAATCTCTTCAGCATTTTCTACTGAAAAAATCTTTTTCCTCTCTACTATTTGTCTTTATTAGATAGATATCATCATATGGAATGCCTGCTTTCCATATCCATTCTGTATATATTTATATTTACTGTCGTTTCTCAATATAATTAATTTATGTGGACTTACTAATCCTCATAGTTTATATCTTATTTGTATTTACTAGCTTCCATATTATTTCCAGTTTATATTCATGATTTTTATGATACAATCATATTTCTACTAAATACAAGAATCAGCTGAAAAATTCATAGGCTGACCAAGATACTCTTATGGAATAACCAATGTTCTCAACATAGTCCCTGGAAAGAAATAATTCAGTTATTAATAAGAAGAGTTGAAATTAATGCATCCAAGGTTTCACAACTCTAGCATCACTCCATAGTCAGCCTATGAACTTTTCAACTTACCCTCCTATTTTTTTGATGTGTTATATATCAAGTTTGTATTTATAAATTATGATGCTTCTTCTAATCTATATTTACTGATTCCATGTCATACAATTTATTATAACAAAGGTGATGTATTAATGTTGTCTATTCACAATGGTTGTAATGTAGCAATATTTTATTGTCTTATATTATACATCTAAACTATAATAAAGGAAGGTCTGCGGGACTGCGTACGGTTTTTTTTTTATCCCGTTAGTAAAATAATTTGGATTACTTTGAATAAATAATGAATGAATATTACATAATTTATCTACTAAATTTCATAAACAAAAATAATTTCGTAAAATAAATAATTTAAAATTGACTACTTTTCAAAGTTGCACTTCCAGTATATCGTTGCCACCACCACCACTTCAACTACCATATATATAGAAAGAGAGAGAGTGTGTGATGTCAACACTTCCGGTGGCGATCACTTAAATAAACATACTAATTTTCTCCTAATGCAGTTTATATATAGTATCGTCTTTTTTTAATGTATCATGGATTACGTTACTGATTGCATAAGACAGTGTAACAACGTCTTCGTTCAATTTCTGTATATATTGTCAATTACGATTTTATTTGATGTATCATATCTACATGTATATATACGTGCGTATAATATCAATATACACACTACACATGTTAGCAGAAAACCACCCGAGGGTGGTTTTTCTACTAGTATATAAAGTGACAATAAGAATTGCAGCTTTTTGTAAACTTTATTTTATATTACAATTGTTTCTGTATCGAGTGCTTCGACCAGCGTCACCACTAGTAACTACAAGTTACTCACATAATAATCTATATATATATATATATATATATATATATATATATATATATATATATATATATATATATATATATATATACAAATTTTAGTACAGCATTAACGAAGCTTTAGTTTGCGGCCAAGCTAACGAATGCAAATTCGGTATGTAGCTTTAGCACTCGAATGGGAATAGTACCCCAGAGTAATAACAATACATTTAGACAGCTTAGCATATCAAATATAGCGATCGGCAGTCCAGCCGCATTACCACAGCAACGAAAATACAGGAATCGATATATATATATATATATATATATATATATATTAAGAGAGTAAAACAAAGAAGCCTTTAATACATCAAAAGTTTTTATTAGCCGACAATGTTTCGTCTTATTAAGGACTCATCAGGGCAATTAAAACAACAAGAAGTAATATCGGCAGATACAAGCCGGAAGCTCCGAAGAATATGGAGTGTACATACACTAAAGTCTTGCAAAAATATATAATAAAAATAATAAAAATATATAATAAGAATAACGGCTTGTATCTGCCGATATTACTTCTTGTTGTTTTAATTGCCCTGATGAGTCCTTAATAGGACGAAACATTGTCGGCTAATAAAAACTTTTGATGTATTAAAGGCTTCTTTGTTTTACTCTCTTAATTTTTCGGCTCTGTTTAACTGCATTGAGCTATACCTTTTACTGTCATTTCTATAATACGAAGAGGGTGTTTAACTCCAACATTCTCCAGTATTTTAATCCTTATTTTAATCCTTATATATATATATATATATAGAAATAGCTTCTACGGGACTTTCCTGATGATTTCCTTCGAATAAAACATTTCTAGTCCTGTAGAAGCTTTTTTTTTATATCAAATATTTATACTCTGCTATGAATTGAGTATGGTACTTACTGTGGTTACTCCCGATTGAACCCGGGATACACACATACACACACACATATATATATACTTATATATATATATAGTGGTAGAACACTGGAATGTAATATCCGTAGTGGTAGAGCACTCAGTCCATGGGACATAGTGATTTCCTAAACACGAGAAATGAATTCTTCACCTCTTACATAACTACAAAGCTCCGGATTGAATTACAACATCCTAATTTTCTTATCAACTAGAAACGTTCGGACTTTCGCAGTTATCTCCCTTACACCTCTCGCACGCAATTTAGTATTGCCTGTGTGAACTGATTGTTTCTGCGCATGCACGTTCGTACAGTTGTCCTTCCTGTTCCATATAACCATGTCCATTACGAGCTGAGGATCCGCTAAGGTGAAACAATTGTTCTCGGTATGGTGAACTAACTGTTGTGTAACCACTTCTATATATATATATATATATATATTACATTTAAGCCCAAATCATACTGGAGGTGGGGGGGGGGGGGTACAAGTCAAATCGACTAAAGGAAGCCAATTCTAACCCATATAATGCCCCAACCATGGTTTCAAAAAGTGAAAGAATCAGCATCTGGAATTTCAAGACATTGGAATAACTAATGCTGAGACAACTGAAGTTTTATCATCAAGAGGCAAGTTCATCATAAGAATATGGGACAAGCAGAATAATTATCATACATACCAAATGTTCAAATAAATAAAATAAATATAATACTCCTGTTCTCTTCCTGATTAAGCACTGTTTTCCTATATATATATATTTATCTATTTATTGTTTTGCAGAATGGCTAATGCCCGTTCAAAATCAGAGCAAGCTGATCATGCTGCATCAATGGCTGGTCAGGACTCAGATATTGCACGTATGAAAGCTAAAGAATATGCTCCAGAGTTTATCCAACCCGGTATGTATGTTTTTCTCAAAATATTTTATTATAATGGTGAATTGGCCAAAATGTTAGAATATCGGATAAATGCCTTGTGCTATCTATTCCAACTGTTTGCATTCTGAGCTTATATTCCATCAAAATGTCTAAAGTCTGTCTTGATCAAGGAGACTTATCAGGCTGGTGCTTATCGTGGTTAAACCCTCAGCTACAGCTGGTACTCATTTTTAGCTGAGTATACTAGAGCAATGTGAAATGAAGTGTTTTGTTCAAGAACACAACACAACCCAGTCTAGGAATTGAACCCACAACATTATGATTGAAAGTCCAACACCCTTACCATTAAGCCACATACCTCCACATAAAGATCTGACTGCTATCTATTTATCTTAGTTATAGAGGCTTACTCTTGGCTGAGTATTTCTCCTGCAGTTATCTCACAAGAGAAATGGCATCAAGAGTATATATATATATATATATATTGTTTTCTTCATCATCACTATCTCATTATTAGAGTTGTGCAAGTCTACACAGGATTATCTTTATTATTATTGTCATCATCAGTATCAATAGGGTTGTACCCCCTCTTTCTCATCACTAACTGTGTATACTCTAATATAAGCTGACCCCACTATTTTATGTCTGAGAAATGAACAAAACTCCAAATCTTATTTACCTAGAATTTTAAGCTGTAGAAAATTGTCAAAATATTGACCCTGAATATAAGCCAACCACCTTCTACCATCGAATTTTTGGTCATATATTCCTCAGCTTATATTTGAGTATATATAGTAATTCTGATTTCAAAACTTTATAGGGGTAGTAAACATAATTCTCTATGTACAGGTTCATAATTGTTTCTACTTTTGGCACAAGGCCAGCAATTATTCCAGTGCATTACTGGTACTTTATTTTATCGACCCCGTAAGGATGAAAGGCAAAGTTAACCTCGGCGGGATTTGAACTCAGATCATAAAGGTAGGTAACTCTATGCTTCAAAGCATGGCGTCCGACCCTTACCGATACTGCCAATCCACGAACCTTCCATTAACTGTCATTGATGATGTGATAGTAGATTTTAACCCTTACTGGACCATATTTCTTATGAAAGACACTTCCTATGATTTTCAAATAAATTTGAAAATAATCAAGAATTTGGAAGGATTTAGTAATGTGATTATCTTTCTCATTATTAAGCTGGATTGTAACTTAACAAAAGTTCTTACATAAAATTATAATTGTTTCTACTTCTGGCACAAGGCCAGCAATTATCTCAGTGCATTATTGGTACTTTATTTTATCGACCCCATAAGGATGAAAGGCAAAGTTAACCTCGGCGGGATTATGATTTTTAGATACATATAAACACTTTAAAATAACTAGTTTTGTGTCAAAGAATCAGGGACAATTTCAAAAGATATAAATTTGACTTTGCCAAAGTTTCATCACTTACCATTCAATGAGTAGTGCTAGACCAATAAAGATGAAACCAAAAGTCACAGGAGGCCTGTAGTTATCATGACTGAATGAACAAGGTGAAACCCAAACTTAAGAATCTGAAAGTTTGCACTAAAATATCTTCTTCGTCAATTTATTTCTGGGAGGGTCATGGGGGCAGAGTCCTCAAACAGCTGGTCCTGTCAGAGGCAACTGTCACCAATTGATCCAGCTCATGGATGTTATCCAACCATCTTGCTCGGGAAGTCCTGCCATCTGGTTTTGCCCATAAAATCTGTCCAGCAATTCTTTTCTGAGATATTATAACCACATGCCTATAATATCAGAGCTGTGATCTCTAAATTTGGAGGTATAAATAATAAAATATTTTCTTACATTGATGTTTTACATAAGACAAAGTTATTTGTGATTTCACCAGTAAGTTATGTAATTCATAGAAGATTGACTACTTAAAAAGTCATCTCAATGAAAAAGCCTGCCTGCGGGCAGTATGCAAGTTACAAAGAGTTCAACAAGGCAGTGGAATAAATCACTTAATCATGGAATCAAATACTAACCAAAAATCTACATTTTAGTTTCATGAATGGTAAAAAGGTCAAGATGTTCAAGTGGACATATTGATTGGGAATCTACTATTTGCCATTTCCTTCAGTATTTTGTCAGAATCACATAGCAAAGTATGCTATATTTCCAGAAAATTACTGTGACAAAATTTATGTTTGAAGGCATTGACCATGGTGTTGTTGTTTTTGTTTTCTAAATTTGATGAATGATATCTACATTTACCTCTTACCTCATAAATTGCGGTAAACAGTAACGCCATTTATATTTTTTAAATAGTGTTATATATATATATATATATATTAGTGTGCATGTGTGTGTGTATGTATATAATGTGTATATATATATATGTGTATGTGTATGTATATAATGTATATATATATATGTGTGTGTATATAATATATATATAATCATATATATGTGTGTGTGTGTATGCTTAGAAAATGTAGAAAATCTTGAATGCAGGAAAAACTGTGAACACAGTTGATTGTTATAAATAATGGCTCAGAAAATCAGGTAAAATACACCTATAGATGGAAAACGTCACCAGTACAGACAAACCACTATTAACAGAAAAAGAAAAAAATTCTCTGTAGCAGCTATAGTCCACCTTTCCCATTAATAGTCGTATTTTACCTGATATTCTAAGCTATGATTTATAGAAATCAACTGTATTTGCATTTATCTTCTGCTTTTAAGATGTGTGTATGTATGTAGTGCACAATCTTTCCTCACTTAAAAAAAATCTTCCCACACAGGCATTGCACAATAACATTAATTAATAATTATTGATAATGTTATATTGTGCAATGGCTATACTCGATAACGAGGGGGCAGCAATCATCATCATGTATGTATATGTATGAATGTATATGTATATATATATATGAATGTATATATATATATATATATAATAGAAGATCAAAAGATGGTTAAAAGAGTTTCAAGTATTTTATTATGCGCATTTCAAAAACAAATATCATCATGGGATGATATTTGCGTTCTCATCAGATAAAATAGGGAGACATGATATGAAGCTTAAAAAACACTTGCGAGCAGTGAAGTGTTAAATCAACATATGAAAAATAAAGTAAGATGGATATATGAGATTGGGAAAAAGAAAGGAGGGGGGCGGGGGGTGGGTAGGAAAAATAAATTTGAAGACTAAAATCCAAAGATTACTCGATAAGGATAAATATATATCAGATATATAAGAACCGTAGAGCAAATATTGCCAGGGAACGTTTCCACAAACCAAAGTATCGTCTTACTGTCTTCCTTCGGTTGCAACGTTTTTTTTAATATTTACTTCTGCGTTCACAAATTGACTTTTTTAGTTTCAGAAGATCCCGTTAAGGGTGAAAGCAGCGATTCTTTGCTTAAACTTTAATCTGTTATTTTAATAAATATATATATATATATATATATATTTATATGTGTGTGTGTGTGTGTGTGTGTGTGTGTGTGTGTGTATGTAACTGCCCTGCAGTTATGCTTTTACCATTTCAATAACAAATGGAATGGATGGAATAGAAAGGAATGGTTTGTCCATTTAGATAGTCCTTGTAGATAAATTTTGTGTTTATGGGGATGGTATCGGCTGTTTTCAAAATCCATCTCCCTCTTTTTCTCTCTCAGATATATGTATATATACATCAACATTAAATTTTCTGCAACAACTATCTAGATAACGAAAATTATTCATTTTGATTCCATTCTTGCCATGTATTTGCTATTGAAACAGTAAAAGCTTAACTGCAGGACAGAAAATCTTTCCTATTAACAAGTATATCGATGGAAAAAACAACATTTATCTTTTAAAACCATATTTATTTCCTTACGTATTTCAAGGGAGTTGTACATCCAATTATTTGCAATGTTGAAACATTTTGCATAATCCATATCTATATACAGGCATTGATATATAGGTATAATTGTACATTCCCTCTCTTCAGAGGAGCAATAGAAAGTTTCAAAAGAAGTGAGATCAAACCTATATAATATATAAACACATTGAAGTAATTCTGAAAAGACATGGCAATTATGTACTATAATTCTCTGCTTTCATTCAAGCATTGTGTATATATAGTTTTACCTTTGCTATATATATTTCTATGTTGTTTACTTGTTACCCTTACTTTACGCGAATTATTGGTCCCAATAACTTTTTTTAGTTATTGCTCACACCAACCTGAGGTATCTGATTTTTAATGTGATGAAATACCAATGATGGTTGGAAAATCACTGACGAAAGACTATTTTTATCATATGTAACCCATGTGCAACCACGCAGTATTCTTCTTTCTTCTCAATAATACAATTAATTGGATGCAGTGATAAATAAACTTTATATCAAAGTCATTTAGTATGCCAACAAATGTTAATATTCACCTCAAGTGATAGAGTTGTCTCAGAACAGAATTTCTCCATCTCACAGGGGGCGTCCCTATCAAGATTTGAAAGTTAAGCATTTTGTTTCATTTTCTAAAAACTTTGCCAATTCACTGAAATGTGCTGTTTTATCAAAACAGGCATGTCATTTACTGTAAACTATTCCCTTTATCCTTGAATTGTAGATAAGTCAGAGATGTTGCTTTCATTTTAGTGTTGTCAAGCTTTAAGATTTAATTTAAATTATAAACATCATTGGTAATATTTTAAATAATCAAAAATGACAATGATTGTTGGTACCAACCTACTCCCACCCTATTATGTTGGCTGCCTCATGGTCCCAGCTAACAGGATGGAGAAGACATTGCCCTGGAGGATAGTGAGAGAGATGTGCTGGAACAGCCATTCCACCTCACAGGACTCACACTTGCAGGCAGCCAACTCCACTCCAATAGCAGTGAGCAAGGATGTGGTCTGGTCCTTAATTTATTACCCAAAATTCAGACCCACAATCAAATTTCTTTTGGCAAGAACAATTCATCAGTAACAATAGTAAATATGATAGAAAAAGCATCCAACCATAGAAACCATACTAGAATGGAACGTGGGAGTGAGACATTATCATCTGACCTATCAGGTCTCATACGTGATAACCCATGCAATCTTGGAAGATAGTAACGATGATGATGATGATTATGATGAAAATGACAATGACTGCAGCTACTTTAAGTTTTAGTTTGTTGACTAGTAATGATGAAAACATTCCTCTGTGTTGTCTTATGCCATGACAATAAATGTGAACAATATTCACATTTATTTTCTGACTTTGAAATATATTTGTATGTAAACATATTTCAAAATGTCCTCACAGATAACATTATTAGTTTTTATTTAGTGAAAAATATTATGATTAAGTTTCATAAGAAATTGAAGGAGCTCTTTCCTCTAGAAATGTTAATATGTAATTATTATATACAAGGGTCAGATGAAAAGTTCATAGGCTGACCAAAATACTTTCATGGAATGACCAAATGAGGTTTGTTTTTCAACCTGGAAAGAAACAATGCAGTTATTAATAAAGAGAGTTGAAATTAATGCATGCAATATTTCACAGCTCTAACATCAATTCTTTATAGTCAGCCTATGAACTTTTCAGCTGACTCTCATGTAGGTGTTGGATTTGATGTTACCTTTGAACTCTGTTTATTTTGGAAGATCTACAAGTGTGAATGACAGAAATTGTGAAGAATTCTTGTTAATAATGAAAATAAAGAACAAGATATTCTTTAGTGATTTGAACCATCTACAGAATTATTCTTTAACTACATAATTTAGTTACTTAAAGAATTTTCCATGTAGAAATTTTGCTTACTGTTTTCAAACTTTCATTTAAGTATGCTTTCATTCAAATGGCTTTTCAGAAAGATATTCATGAATGCTTGCTGCTAAAATTGTAGGTACAGTCCATCCAATAAACAGTTCAAACAGTTTCTACCTGCCTAATTTTATTTACAAGATACTTGCACAAGATGCCACATAATGAGACAAAACTCATAAACTCATGGCTGCAAAGCAAATTTCTTAACCATCTGAGCATGCCTGCATCTATGCACATACTCGTGTATATGCATGCACACAGACACACATGCACATGCACACACACACACTGATTTTGGTGTACAAAGGTCGGCTGAAAAGTTCATTGGCTGACTAAGATGCTCTCATAGTATGACCAAATGAGGTTTATTTTTCAACACAGTCCCTGGAAAAAACACTTTAGTTATTAATAAGAAGAGTTGAAATTAATACATGCAAGATTTCACTGCACTAGCATCACTCCTTCATAGTCAGCCAATGAACGTTTTATCTAACCCTCACACAAATGGTAGAAGCCTCCTCAATATATATATTTGAGTTCATTTATTCAATCTGAACTATTGATTTACTCCATTGCTACTCCAAGTTTCTCTCTTTTGTGTGTTCATTCGTGTGACAAAAAGATGAATCTCATTATTGCCTGAATGAGTAGCAACAGAGTGAATCATCAGCTTCAAACAAATATCTGAGAGAGTGTGTTTGTGTTAGTTAGATATGTGTGTGTTTGTTAGATATGTGTATGCAAATATTTGTAACTCTGTGTGTGTTTGTTAAGTTCATAATTCATGTTAACACTATTGTATCTGAATAAAATATTTTGTCTTTTACAAAAAAAACAAAATGGTAAAGAAACATAAATAAGATGAGAATAAAGAGACATTAGTCAAAAAATATTTGTTTCATAAATTAATTTAAATGCAATCCTAATATTTTGCTACAACAAAGTTGTTAAATATAAAAAAAAAAAGTAAGCCTAGATGTAAAATTTCATTAAAGAAAAAGCTTGTTGCTAAAAGGTATTGTGATGTCAAAGTTCTATTGAAAGCAGTTACCTTAACTTAAAAGTTGATTAATTAATCCTAAATTGGAAACAGCAGGTATAAATACAATTCAAATATTAATTTATGAAGGTAACTATGGATGTTTAGATTAATGAAGCAATGTATGCACGCATGCATCTGATGTGTACATACACAAATACTGATGTATATAAAAATATAAATGTATATATGTATTGAAACAAACACAAATATATGCTTAAACATGCATGCATATATACATATATGTATGTATTCATTTGTGTGGTATGTGCGTTCTTCTTTATGCTTCTTTCATACACAAACACACATATAAAGATGTATTTCCAAACATATTTATATATATATATCAGATGATTATAATGATATAGTTACAAGTACCATAAAACT
Source organism: Eledone cirrhosa (assembly GCA_964016885.1). Classification (NCBI taxonomy): domain Eukaryota; kingdom Metazoa; phylum Mollusca; class Cephalopoda; order Octopoda; family Eledonidae; genus Eledone; species Eledone cirrhosa. The sequence continues at coordinate 267,243,888 of OZ024740.1, read as the reverse complement.
CATATTTTGTGTATGTGTGTGTTCCTGCTGTCTCTACAGATTAAAATATAATTAAATAAGGAAAAGAAGAGTCAACTGATAATAAAATCTTCATACTTCATACCCCAGGTAAACACTGGTATCCCTTCCTTAAACCACAATGCAACTGAGACAAGAAAGGAAATGAAGTTAAGACAAGAATTTGAGTCATCTACTGAATCTCTTAGTGTCTGCTTGACTCGTAAAATGACAGCCAAATCTCTCTTAAATCTCATCGAGTTTCTTCAAAATGAAAGTCCTATGCATTGATTCTATTAGAATCTCTCTAAAACAGCTAAATAGGTAACTGATGCCATCCACTGCATCCCTTACACTAAAAACTTAAAACATCTTAATGGCTCATATGCCACTATGCTGTTGTTCCATAGGCAAAATCCACTGCCTGAAAAGTGAACCATGATTATGAGTGTTACTCTTCTTCATTTCACTAATCTATTTTTGGTGTTATCAAAATAGTGTAAAATTATATATAATTCTATGTTGTGACAACACTGCATACATTGTTAATATTCTTGATGAGGGCTTGAATTTAGGAAAATAACTTTCTGTGATAACTCTTTTTTTAATTTGAGGTTTTTTACCTATTTAACTCTTTAGCGTTTAAACCGGCCGAGTCCGGCCAGAATTCTCTCACCTATTTCTGTTTAAATAGCAGTAACTGGCCACTCATACTGATGTTAAGGTATTATTCTCAAAATAAATAAAATCAAAATCTCGTAGATTCAATATTATGTGAGATAAAATGTTTACTGTGAAAATACAATAGTATATATAGAGTAATGTGAATGTTAAAGGGTTAAGAAACTATTAATCATTAAGAGCCTGCTACTGGTACCATGTAACCCAGTCAACCTGTTTAATGGTCAAGTGGTCAGCGACAAAATCAGCTCCTCTACCAGACCCTCGTCTGGTGAGGAGAGTAAGTGGAATTGCAGCAGTACAAAAAACAACAGCTGTTAAAAGGATGGATGAACTCCTCAGAGTCAACTGATATCCACCCCAATTATGGGTTAAATAGCCTCACCAACCCACAATTGGTCAAGTGTACAGTTACATCCTTGACATTACCAAAATCAAAAGTGGTAGAGGTCAACCAGGGATGGGTTCCTTCAACTGGAGTGAGAGAGCCCTGGCTTGGATTGGATTGGAATTAACAGCAAGTGGTGAATATGTGGTTTGAGTTGCATTCCTGACATTTTCTCTTTTATGTCTCAATTTGGTGTTTATATTTGGTGTCTCAAATCCTTTGAAAAAATATTATTCACCTGTTTGTTTTAAACTGATGACAAATTTCTTTGAAGATATTAATTTTTTTTTTTACAAATTTTTCTCCTCTTAGGAACTGATATTTTGAATAAGAAATTACAAGAAAACCCAGAAGATAATGAATATTGCCATATGAAGATTCTTCCAAATAACCATTCTGCACATCAAAGATCAAAACCTATAAGGGGGCATCAGTCACCAGATGACTTAATGGAGTCTTCCCACATTGGATTAACCTCTGGCCTTGATTCTACACTTCCAGGCAGCTACAACCCTGGTATGCCAGATGGTATGAACTATATAAATGATGCCTATCCACACAACCAGTTATCTGCCACACGAAACACTGAAAAAACTTCAATATCAACCACTCAACCTTCTCGTAGCCCATCTTTGAAAATTCGAAGGTATAGTTTTCTTGCAGGCTCAAGAAGAGGAAGAGGATTCAGTGAATTGTTCAACTCTACAATTCTGAACGACCATTTTGATCAGTATTGTTCAGCTGTCAAAGACGATAACAGCCTGGGTAGAGACCTTCTGAATACGGCCAGTCCTCATCAGCAGCAGCAACGTCATCATCATCAACAACTAAAGCAGCAACAACAACAGCAACAGCAGCAGCAGCGGAATTGTGGTCCTGCAAGTGATACCTCACCAGATTCAGGAGTGTCGGAAACAATGGAAGAGGATAGCAAACACCGTCCATTGCAGAGGCGTCGTACGCTGCCCTGCATAATTAAGCGAGATGAAGAAGCCGAGACTGAGAAACAGCATTTAAAAGAAAATCAGGCAGCAGTCAGCAGTGAAAACTTGGCAACAAAGAACCCAGAGACAATTGTCATTGAAAATGGTATAAGGAAAAGAATCAAAACAGAGACCAACAGACAAAATCACGCTGACAGTGGGGTGCCAATTAAATCTTACACCATTGAAAGCCAAAGGAATTTAACTAAAGTTTGTAATCTTGGTAGTCTTCCCGACATTAATATTATCAAGACACGGTCTTTGATAAAACCGATGCCGAGAGAAGAAGCTTATAAGTTGTCATCTCAAAGAAGAGAAGAACTCCGTCACTTACAAGAGATTGATGAACGTCGTAAGCAAGGCGATATGGCTGTTATTCTTGGTGATGTCAAGGTAAGACTTTACTTGTTTATCATTATCATTGCTATCATCAAGGTACTGGAATGGTAGAATCATTAAAGAGTCGGTCAAAATGTTTTGCAGCAAATGCTGCAAAACATGGCCCTTTATGTTCTGAGTTCAAATCTCGCCGAGGTCAACTTTGCCTTTCATCCTTCTGGGGACGATAAAATAAAGTGCCAATCATACACTGAGGCTGATGTAATTGTCTTTCCCGCCCCACAAATGATTAGCCTTGTACTTAAATTAGAAACCATTATCATCGCCAACATCATCATTATTATAATTGTCAAAATCATCATCAAGATTACTTTAATATCAAGGTAAAATTGTTTTTATCTTCCTTCACCATTTCTATAGAATCAAGTTTGCATTACCTTCAATGATAATTGTTTCTACTTTTGGCACAAGGCTAGCAATTATCCCAGTGCATTACTGGTACTTTATTTTATTGGCCCCGTAAGGATAAAAGGCAAAGTTAACCTCAGCGGGATTTGAACTCAAACCATAAAGGGCAGTAACTCTATGCTGCAAAGCAGGGTGTCTGACTCTCTACCGCTACTGCCAATCCACCGTCTTTCAATAATAATACTGTTTCATAACCCTTTCTGAAACCGAAACCACATTATGTTTACTCATGATAGAATTTCTGTTTTGTAAACTCCTATTTTAAATAGACACATGAAAATTAAAGTAACTGCCTATTATGTTGATAACTGTTGTTTAACATGCTACATAAACATCTATCTAACTAAGAGGATAGACTCTAATAAATGTCAGTATCCTTTGATTGGCATCTACTAGATGACCTTTAAAGAGTATTGGTTTGTCCTAAAATATAATCCATAATAACATCTAAGAGCTTGAAATGTGAATTGATGAAAGTAAGAAAACGTGATTTCCCGTGTGGGTTTTCTTCCTAGCAAAATATAATGTGTCAACAAGGATATGTATGGTTTTTCATAATTATTTTTTGCCATGCTTTCTAGTGGATTGGCAGTATCGGTAGAGGGTCGGACGCCATGCTTTCCAGCATAGTTACGTCCCTTTACGATCTGAGTTCAAATCCCGCCGAGGTTGACTTTGCCTTTCATCCTTATGGGGGTCGATAAAATAAAGTACCAGTAATGCACTGGGTAATTGCTGGCCTTGTGCCTAAAGTAGAAACAATTATTATTGTTGTTGTTGTTTGAAGGGTGGTGGATTGTCAGTATCAGTAGAGCATTGGACAACATGCTATGTGGCATAGAGTTATGGCCATTTTTATTCTGAGTTTAAATAACGCCAAGGTTAACTTTGTCTTTCATCCTTACAAGATTGATAAAATAAAGTACCAGTAATGCTCTCAAAATTGATTTAATCAACTTACCCCTCTCTCCTTCTTGGCCTTGTGCTTATATCAGAAACTATTGGCAGTATCAGTTGAGCATTGGATAACAGGCTTTGCAGCAAACAGTCATATCCCTTTACATTCTGAGTTCAAATCCTGGAGAGGTTAGCTTTGCCCTTCATCTTTATGGGGGCTGATAAAATAAAGTACCAGTTACTGGGGTCAATTTAATTGACTTTCCCCTCCTCCAAAACTGTTGGCCTTGTGCCTAAATCAGAAACCATTGTTATTATTACCAGTCACACACTGGGGTCAATTTAATTGACTTTCCCCTCCTCCAGAACTGTTGGCCTTGTGCCTAAATCAGAAACCATTGTTATTATTATTGTTGTTAGAATACTGGATTGGCAGAATATTAAAGCATCAGAAAGAATTTTTTGTAATATTTGTTTAACTTCATTATGTGGTGAATTGGCAGTATATGGTAGAGGGTCGGACACCATGCTTTCTAGCATAGTTACATCCCTTTACAGTCTGAGTTCAAATCCCGCCGAGGTTAACTTTGCCTTTCATTCTCATGGGGTCGATAAAATAAAGTACCAGTAATGTACTGGGTAATTGCTGGCCTTGTGCCTAAAGTAGAAACAATTATGTTCTTAGTTCAAATTCCACATAGGTCATCTTTGCCATTCATCCTTCTGGAATCAATAAAATATACTGCCAGTTAAGTAGAAGGGTTAACCTATTACAATGTTCCCTTCTTTCAAATTTGAAGCTTTGTATTAGAAATTATTATCATTCTTGTTGTTATTGCTGTTGTTATGGAGGTAGATTGGCAGAAACATTAAAACATTGAGCAAGATGCCCTGTTCTGAGTTGAAATCCCACCATGGTTAACCCTTAAACATTTGAATTATTCTATATATACTATTGTATTTTTGTAGTAAAGGTTTTATCTTACATAATTATCTCATATAATATCAAATTTAAGAGATTTTGATATTATTTATTTAGGAACAATACTTTAACGTTGGTATGAGTGGCCAGTCATGACCGGTTTGAACAGAAGAGGTGAGAGAATTCTAGCCGGATATGGCTGGTTTGAATGCTAAAGGGTTAACTTATCCTTTCATCCTTCTTGGGTGCTTAAAAGAGCACCAGTCAAACACTGAAGTTAATTTCATTGACTTTCTCCCCACCCCCACCCCCACCCCCAAATTGCTGGCCTTGTGCTTAAATAAAAAAACAATTATTATTATTGTTGTTGGCAGTATCAGTTGAGCATCAGACAACATACTTTGTGGTATATAGTTACATCCCTTATTATTCTGAGTTCAAATACCCCCCCCCCCCCCGAGATTAGCTTTGCCTTTCATCCTTACAGGTTCATTAAAATAAAGTACCAGTAACATACTAGGGTCAATTTCATCAAATCCCCCACTCAAAAAAACAAAAAATTGCTGGCCTTATCCCTAAATTAAAAACCATTATTATTGTTATATAGATGGATTAGGGCAGTAGAGGGTCGGACACCATGCTTTGCAGCAAAGAGTTACGGCCCTTTATGATCTGGGTTCAAATCCCGCCAAGGTTAACTTTGCCTTTCATTCTTACGGGGTCGATAAAATACAGTACCAGTAATACACTGGGATAATTGCTGGTCTTGTGCCAAAAGTAGAAACAATTATTGTTATATAGATTAAAATACTGTAATACATTTTCATTACAAATCTGCTCAACCAAGGCTCTTCTTGGGCTAAGCAGCAACATTAAAAACAAAAATCTTTTTAACCCTTTAGCATTTACATTATTCTATATTTACTATTGTATCTTCATGGTAAAGGCTTTATCTCACATAATATCCAATCTATGAGATTTTGATATTATTCATTTTGAGAACAATACCTTTAACATCAGTATGAGCAACTGGCTACAGCTGATTTGAAGAGAAAGAGGTGAGAGAATTCTAGCCAGATATGGCCGGTTTAAATGCTAAAGGGTTAAAAAAACAAAAGATAAGAAATGTTATTCTTAATACAAGGTTTCTGAAACCCCTTTTGTTCAGAAGTTTACCTCAGAAAAATGTCAGCATACCTGTGTGCACCCATCTTTAGGAACACCCATCATAGCATTGTGAATCAATGTTAAATTGATGGACAAAAGGTGATGTTTGTTCCAGTTTTTTGTGTTCTGAGATCAAATATAATGTTAAGATCTGAGTTTGATAAAACAAACTAAACATCATCTAAGATGGTAGATTGGCAGAATTGTAAGTGTGTTGCATAAGATGCCTTGCAATATTGTTCTGTGGAAGTGTGTGGCCTAGTGGTAAATGTGTTGGACTTACAATCATAATGTCAAGGGTTCAATTCCTGGACTGGGTTGTGTGTTGTGTTCTTGAGCAAAACAATTCATTTCACATTGCTCTAATATACTCAGCTGAAAATGAGTAAATGAGTGCCAGTAGTAGCTGGGGTTTAATTCTGGACTGACATCCTGTCCAGGGAAGAGTCTTGTACTCTCAGTCATTCCACCCCATGGAAACCGAGATAAGCACTGGCCTGATGAGTCTCTGGGTTTGAGACAGAATTTAAATTTTTATGGTATATAAGCTCAAAATGCAAGCAGTTGGAATAGATACCACAAGAAATTTTATCTGACATTCTAACGTAAATGAGTACCTACAGTAGCTGGGGGTTGAATACCGCGATTGACTGGTTGTCCTGTCCAGGTGGAAGTCTTATACTCCAAGTCACTTAATGCCACAGAAACTGGGTTAAACACTGGCCTTGATGAGCCTTCAGATTTGAGAGAGACTTTAACCTCTGATAGACTGGTGTCCTATCCAAGAGAAAGGTTTGTACTTCCAGTCACTTAAAACCACAGAAGTAAGGATAAGCACCAGCATTGAGCCTCCAGGCTTAAAATAGGTTTTAGACAATTTTGTTCTAACATAATGTTATGAGTTCCAATTCAGCCATGGCCTATGTGGAGGGCAGACTTGAATAGTCATCCACTACCACATGTCCCTTGGATGCCTTTCATAGAGTCAGCCCAGTTCTAAGTATTTGGGCCAGGTTTCCAGTTTATGGATACCTTCTTCACTCTTTTCTACCAGTCTTGGAGACCCCTGAAAATAGTCATGAGCACTGTACCTTGTTAAACAGTACTGTTATATTTACATGGCCAAACAGAACCCTGTCTCTATTAGACACCACTGTGTTGTTTAATTAATCACTCCATGTAACAGTAGCAGCACTATAAAAGTCACTGCCCATCTGCTATAGAGTACTGCTGATGTTTGTGACATTGTTATTGATAAGCTTATTAGAAAAAGCAGCCAAATTTCCCTCAAACCAGATGGTCACAGTTGGAATAAGTCTGCTCAATCATGGTTTATATGATGTTAAACAACAACAGATGGCATCATTTAGAGCTTAGTAAACTGAGCTAGCAAGTGTCAGTGCCTTGCTTATGAATGCAACACAGCAGCCGTGACTTGGTTATGAACTATGGTTGGCTGCTTTCTCGGTTGACAGTCCAATACTTTATTGGGTATCAGTTCAGTTAACAGCAGCTCTCTAAATACAAGATACATACTGCAAATTTCAGTGCACAATATTTGGTAGATCTCACAAAAAGGTACAAGCATTGTTTGTTCTAAATCTTGCAAAAACATGATACACTGATAGACAAGCTTTCTCTTTACATAATGAGAAAAGAAGCTTCATGGAACAAGAGCAGTGCAGAGAGAGTGAGAGAAAGAGAGAGGGGGTGAATTTGAAACATTAACCGAAAACTTTGAGAAAGTGTAACATTTAGGTAGGTAGGTGATTGCTATAATAGGTTACATCTAGCCTTGGGTAACCAACTGTAGCATAAAACTAACTTGTAGAGTAGGGTAGGGATGAGTCGATAGTCAGGTAGGGAACTTCTGGCAGTGGAGGGCAGTGTCAGTTTACAAAGCTTCTTTTTATCTCTAATACTGTTCAGCAGCAGCAGCAGTAGTAGTCGCTCCTATAGATTAGAGAAATTCTAGAATAACTTATTTTTACTACTAACACCACCAGCACCAACATTACTACTACTATAACTGCTACTACTATCATACACACTCACATATATATATATATATATATATATATATATATATATATATATATATATATATATATATGTATATATGTATGTATATATATATGTATGTATATATATATATATATATATATGGAAAAAGATGAGTATTGACGTACATGGGAGTCGAACCTACATCAATGTACGTCCCATGTACGTCAATACTCATCTTTTTCCATTTCTCCGAGGGTTCTTAACCCCACTATCAGGCTAAATAATTTCTTTAATTTCTTTACTCAAAATACGGCGATAGCTTACATTTCTAATATATATATATATGTATATATATGTATATATATGTATGTATATATATGTGTATATATATATATGTATGTATGTATGTATGTATGTATGTATGTATGTATGTATGTATGTATGTATGTATGTATGTGTGTATGTATTTATGGCAACAAAATTCAGCTCCCTGCTACACTTCTGGGAAGACCCAGAAGTGGTTGTCAGAGAATTTTTACTTCACCAGCCCCAACGTTTGACTCCCTAAAACCCCTGATTGCAATCCTTTGGATTATTATGTTGCAAAGCACAGTCAAGAAAGACATTGCCTATAAGAGAAAGACCCAGCTGATCAAGAGGATTAAGGAGGCATTTGAGGCTCTCCTTAGGGGAACTGTGAAGGCTGCATGTTCCAGATTCTGGAACTGGATTGAGGATGTGGTGGATGCTGAGGGTGGCTTCTTTCAGTGAATTTTCTCTTATGATTGTTTTAATCTTTATGCCACTTTCCCTTAAAAACAAACTGTCAAATCTAGCCCAGACACCCTCTATATATTTTTATATGTATGTATATATAGAGCCTCAAAGAAGCTCTCAACTAACTTTATAAACAATCATTTAAATAATCAATTATATAATCAATTATATAATCAATTATAATAATTTCTTATATAGGCACAATGCCAGTTATTTGAGGGAGAGGAAAGTTGATTAAATCGACCCCAGTGCATGACCGATACTTTATTTTATCGACCCCATAAGGAGGAAAGGCAAAGTTAATCTCGGTGGGATTTGAACTCATAAAGGGATCATAAAGATCCGTAACTCTATGCTGCAAAGCATGGCGTCCTCCCTCTACAACAGATACTACCAATCCACTGCACTCATAATAATAATAATAATGGGTATAAATCGAAGTTGTAGATGTATTATAGTAGAAACCAATCGAATTGTTTGAGGCAGTCACAAAGCACTATTATATATATATACATCTTCTTCCAGCACAGAGACATCCATAAATATACATGATATAAGGAAAATCGGGGACAGAGATCAATAATTGATTTTGTAATTGTTTCTGATCTCTTTGATTCTGTGCTGGATGTTCATGTTAAGAGAGGTCTGAGCTGTCAACTGATCACCATCTAGTTATCTTCAGCTTGAGACTACCTGAAGCCAAAGAAGCCCACAAGGCTGGCAGGTCCAGGGTGACCTACAGGATAAAGTGGGAAGCATTGGTGCATAAGGAAGTCAAGACCAGGAATGTTTATACTATTATATCCCAAAACAGATAACTCCTTGAGAAAACTGAGGACATTCAGATGGAGTGAAGATTGTTCAGCTGTTAAATGCTATGAGAGAGAAAGGCTTGGTGTGGCGCCGGATGGCAGAAGATTCCTTGGTTCAATTAACTAGTCAAAGATGCAATTTGAGCAAAGGAGGCATACAAAGCTTGGCTTAGATATAAGTGCGCCTTCTTTCATTTGTTGTACAAGCAAGTACGAAAAATGTCAGCAGAGACAGTAAAAGCGTCCAAATTAAGACATGTGAGGACTTTGGGGTTAAGCTGGAATCCAACTTCAGATCAACTAATATAGAGTTCTGGCAGACCATGCACTGACTTTGTAATAAGAAACCCTCCTCCACATTGCTATCAAGAACACATCTGGGGTTCTCCTCTCTTCAGAGACATGTATCCTCGCAAAGTGGAGAGAATACGTTGCTGATCTCCTAAACCCGATCGCAACAGCATCTTCGGATGTACATGAGGTACATCTGGGAGTGGTGACGAATCTCTCAGTGGCTGAGGTCATAAAAGCAGTTAAAGAGCTCAGATATAGCAAAGTCGCTGAGGAAGATGAAATCCAGCTGAGATGTTAAAAGCCTTAAATAGAGAAGGTATTCTTTGGCTGCCTCGTGTTTGCCGGGTGGCCTGGGTCTCTGGAAGGGCACCTAAAAAATGGCAATTGGGAGTGATAATCCCAATTTTCAAAAAGGGATGCAAGAGAAATTGTTCAAATTACAGAGGGATCTCCTTGTTGAACCTCCCCGGTAAAGTCTATGCTAGCTGATAAACAGTGCGATTTTTGCTCTGAATGCAGTATCATCATCATCATTTCATGTCCGTTTTTCCCTGCTTGCAAGGGTGGGACGGGAACTGATTCTGGCTTGATTTCTACAGCTGAATGCCCTTCCTAACACCAACCTCATTTACAGTGAGTGCTGGGTGCTTTTTTGCCGTGGCACCTCCACGACCACTTTGCAGTGGAATGATAGGAACCCCAGTCCCTATCATCTCATTTCTACAGCTGAGTAAACTGGAGCAATGTGAAATAAAGTGTCTTGCTCAAGGAAACAACACATCACCCGGTCTGAGAATTGAACTCACAACCTTTCGATTGCAAGGCCAATGCTCTAACCACTAAGCCATGTGCCTCCAGACAACTAAATCATGGGAGTATTGCCAAGATGTATATTCTTGTTTTGTCGACCTGGTTAAGACATGTGACCGTGTTCCTTGCAGCCCACTGTGGAAGACTGTGCAGGAGTATAGGATTGATGGTCAGCTTCTTGCTGCCCTGATATCTCTATATGAATACCCAAGTATTTGTGTTCAGATAAATAGTGCTAAATCGAAACCATTCTATGGGGGATTCAGAGTCTGCCAAGGGTGCCTACTGTCATCTCTCCTGTTCATTATTTACATGAGCAGTGGATTGGCAGTATCGGTAGAGGGTCAGACGCCATGCTTTGACGCATAGAGTTATGGCCCTTGCCATTCTGAGTTCAAATCTCGCCGAGGTTAACTTTGCCTTTCAAGGTCGATAAAATAAAGTACCAGTAATGCACTGGGTAATTGCTGGCCTTGTGCCAAAAAGTAGAAACAATTATTTACATGAACAGGATTGACATGCACAGCCAGTTATCGTGAGTGGCCGGTGCAAAATCAGTGATCTGGAATTTGTAGTCAACATGGTATTTACTTAACTTGACAGAAGATGGGTCTTTGACTTGCACTTCATAGGTTTGATGCCGAGTGCTGCATGGCTGGAATGAAAATCAGTGCCGTGATAACTGAGACACTCATCCTCCCAAGGAAGCCTGCGCAGTGCACTCTACATGTGAATGGAGTTTCACAGAAGCAGGTAGAAAGGTTCAACTATCTCAGGGGTGCGTTCACGAGTGATGGAAGGCAGGTGGCTGAATTAAGAGCAAGAATTGCAGGAGCTGGTGCAGTAATGCGCCAGCTTCAGCATTCAGGAATCAGAAGATAGCTAAACTCACTATCTTTAATTCGGTTTGCGTGCTAACCTTTACCTATGGTGATGAATCTTGGGTAATGACCGAAAAATACAATCGTGGCCAAAATGGGATTCCTCCGAAGGGTCTTTGGAGTAACGTTATTCCATAAAGTGCGTAACTTGGAGATCAGCGAGTCACTCCAGGTAGAGTCACTCCAGGTAGAGTCACTCCAGGTAGAGTCACTCCAGGTAGAGTCACTCTAGGTAGAGTCACTCTAGGTAGAGTCACTCCAGGTAGAGCCACTATATCTCCGAATTGTGAGATCACAACTCCGATACTATGGGCATGTGGTTAGAATGTCTCAGGAAAGAATCGCTTGACAGTTTTTACGCACAAAACCAACCGGCAAGAGACCCAGGGGTAGATTCCAAGTAAGATGGTTGGATAACATACATATATATATATATCTCTAGGGCGGGTAAAATTCCCGAGATCCATGGACGAGTTCTCTCCAGCGGTCTCTGTCCCTCATTATCGCTGCCATGTCCTGCGTCTCCAACAGACCAGTGTCTGTCCTTAGGGCATCAACATACGTTAACCTTGGTCTTTCTCTTCCAGTGTGTCCATGTAGGGACTCCCACAGGAGCACTGAGTGCAATGTCAACTCTGGATGTCGGTGAGCATGTCCAGCTAACCTCAGTCTCCTCTGTGTCACTTTTGAGCTGCCTTTTGGGAGGCTCCCATACAGCTCTGAGTTTTTCATCCTCAGTGTACACTGATTAATGTTCAGAGCCATCCTCAGCATTCTTGTGTAGCACCCATCCACCATCTGAGTGAGTTTCTTGGTCAGTGTCCAAGTCTCAGACCCATACAGCAGCACAGACTCCACTACAGCAATGAAGAGGCGGATTTTCAGGTCTTTACAAAGGTCCGATTTCCACACCGATCTCAAGCTGTGGCACGCCGCCCAGGCTTTGCTCTTCCTCTCAACCACATCATCTTCCGTATTCCCAATCTTTATATATATATACACCATACACGTGTATTTTTAAAATAAAATAACTTATATTTACAACACTGTGCGCCACCA
>OZ024740.1:267181409-267218909 GCA_964016885.1 Eledone cirrhosa | reverse complement strand
TTTGTCACACTCAGTCCCACACAACCCAACCATCTTTTTATTTCTTTTATCTCCCCCTCCCCAGCATTTTCCCACTACCATCATCACCTACTCACCACCCCTACTACCCAAAATACAAATCAACAATCAGGTTATTTTTTGTAATGTAACTGTTAACTGTCACATCTCTAATTAAACTAAATACCACCAAAAGACGCCCATCACCCAACCCCCCCCCATCCACCTCCACCCTGCTAACCCTGCTACCCCTCTTCTACTAATCACAGATGATAATCTAACAGAGTTGCATAAATTTAATAAAATAAATATTTGGAAAAAAAAAAGAAAAAATCACACATTTATTTATATATATATATATATATATATATATATATATATATATATATATATATATACACACACATATATATGTGTGTGTGTGAGCGTATTATATATATGGATAATATATATATATATATATGCATATAATAAATATATATATATGTAACATATATATATAACGCATATATATAATATATTATGTATATATATATATTATACATAAATACATACCATTATTTATATATTATACAAAAATACATAACATTATATATATATATTATATATATGTATATTATATATATATATATATGTTATATATATATGTGTATATTATATATATGTATATTATATATATATATATTATATATACATATATATATTATATATATATATATACATATATATATTTATATAAGTATACATTATATATTATATATATATTATATATATACACATATAATATATGTATATATATTATATATGTATATATATTATATATGTATATATATTATATATGTATATATATATATAATTATATATATATATGTATATATATACATATATAATATATGTATATATATTATAGATGTATATATATATAATATATATATTTATATATGTATATATATATAAACAAAAAATATAAAATGATGATAATATTAATAATGATTATAATAACAATAATAATAACAGATAACAAAGAAATAAATAAAGGAAAGAAGATGAAAGAAGAACATTAACAGAATAATATTAAAAACAAAAACAAAAGAAGCATGTACTGTTTTTAAAAAAATTTAAATAAAATAAAAAAAAAAAGGGAAAGCATGTGAAAACAATATATATATACAATGTAAAGAAAAATGAAATTTTTCAAAGGCGCACAAATAATAGAATTGCAGAAATTACATTGCAAACCATTTCATATATTTTGTGGGTTTTTGTCAGCCATTTATTAATTAATTAATTTAAATTAATTTAAAATTTTTTTTTTTTTTTTGTGTAATTGCCATAAGCTGGTGAAACATTATTTCTACATCCCATATCCTCGTTGCCATAAAACTTTCGCTATTTTCCAAATATTCCTCGCAAACTCTCTTTACTCTCTTTCTTTCTTCTCTCTCTCTCCTCTCTACTTTTCCTCTCTCTCTCTTTCTCTTTCTCAATCTGATGCTGCCTCTCTTTCATATATACATCTGATCTTTCTCCTGATGTTGCCTCCTTTCTTCTCCCATACATCTGTGACCTTCCTCTGATGATGGTGGTGGCGATGGTGGTGATGGTGATGGTGATGTCAGCAACAGTTACCAATATTGATCATCATAGATTAAGCACCTGCTACCCATGACAGACACAACTGCTTATATAGAAACACTCACACACACACACACACACACACACACACACTCATACACACACACAAATACACCAAAGACACATTTCCATGACTTTGCCTGACTAAAAGAAAATCAAAAAATTTCCACACTTCTTCCCAACATTTTGAAACAAACATTTTTTTCAAAGCCGTTCTAACATCACTAGAATAATACCACCACCACAACCACCCTGTCACTATCACCAACACAACAAAGAACCACAACCACCTCCTCTTTCTCTTCTTAGTTCTCTACCAGCAAAAAAAAACAACAAACAAAAAAAAAATGCAAAAACTCATGCAGTCCTTCAACATCCTCCATCCCTGTTTTCCTCCCATCCAACAATACCCCACCCCACCAGAAAAATAAAACAAAACAAAACAAAAAAAATTCCCCGTCTTAACTCTCAACTAACCAAAACAACAACCAACCTTATTTTGTTTGCTGCAGACAACATTTTATGTTACCATCTGCTGCTGTTGCTGATGTTGCTGCAAAGGACATTCTGTTGTTTTTTCTTTTCTTTTTCTCTTATATTTTTTTTTCTCCACATATTTATCTGCTGTGCCTCCTGAGACCACAACACTGCCATCTACGGAGTAGGGGTTAGGGACTGCCGGCTTCTTGCTCAGTACTTGTGGCATTTCAGTTTGTGACTTAACATCAGTTTGATGCTCCAACCAAAGATGATGACAGCAATACCAACCTCCTATGTTCAAGGTGTGTGTGTGTGTGTGTGCTTTAAGACAAAAAAAAAACAATAAAAAAATATGAAAATTTAAATGACTTTCCTGCTGTTTCTCTTTACTTTGAATTTCTATATTTTTTTACATTCTTCTGAAAATTTATGTTAAGAGATTTTGTTTAATTGGCATTCAAAACCAACACCCTAAGAAATTTAAATATACATATATTAAGTATTAAATTAATAATGAAAATAAAAACAACAAAGTCAAGTTATTTTACCTATTCATATCATTGTTTTACGATCGTATCGGAGGGCCGATCATATTGACATATTGTCTGATCTATAGCAGTTATATAGCTGTATATTATCAGACCTCATATAATAGGTTCGATCAGGCCGTCTTCTTCAGATAACTTAACTTAGTTGTTTTTATTTTCATTGTTAATTTAATACTTAATATCTGACTCTGTATCTAAGGAATTAACTCAGCGGAACACAGATTTTCTCTATGGATTTCATTGGATTGCTCTCCATCGGATTACATTGAGTTCTATCTACGGTACGGACCCTACCACCAAAGGTAGACGACACTGAAAAAAAAAAAATCTTCTTTCTTCTTCACCCAGTTATTCCTGAGAGGGTCATGGGAACAGAGTTCTCAAACACTCCTTTCACTGGGTCCTGTCAGAAGCAACCGTCTCCAACTGATCAGGCTGGATCCCCAACCATGACCAGCCAAGCTTATGGATGTTATCCAACCATCTTGCTCGGGGACTACCCCTTCTCTATCTAAGGCTTTTAACATCTCAGGCCAGATTCCATCTTCTCCAGCGGCTTTGCTACATTTGAGCTCTTTAATTGCTCTTGTAACCTCAGCCTCTGAGAGATTAACCACCACACCCAGATGCACATCGTGTACATCCGAAGATGCTGTTGTGATCAGGTTTAGGAGATCAGCAAAGTATTCTCTCTATCTTGTGAGGATGCACCTCTCTGAAGAGAGGAGAACCCCAGAATTGATAGCAGGTGTAGAGGAGGGCTTCTTATTATGAAGTTGGTGCATGATCTGCCAGAACACTTTATTAGTTGATCTGAAGTTAGATTCCAGCTTAACCCAAAAGTCCTCCCATGTCTTAATGTTGGATGCTTTTATTTTTTCTGGTCTGGTTTTTCGTGCTTGCTTGTACTACAAATGCAAGGAGGAGGACTTATTTCCAAGCCAAGCTTTGTAAGCCTCCTTCATTGCTCAGATGGCATTTTTTACCTCTTGATTGAACAAAGGAGTCTCCTTGCCATTCAGCACCACACCAAGCCTCTTTTGCCTGCAACATTTACCAGCTGAAGCAGAAACTGCTATGCTGAACAATTTCCACTCTGTCCCAATGTCTTCAGTTTGCCCAGAGAGTTCTCTGAATTTGGATGCAATAGTATCTTCATACCTGGTCCTGATTTCTTTATCCACTAACACTTCTCACTTTATACTGTAGGTCACTCTGGACCTGCCAGTTTTGTGGGCTTCTTTGACTTTAGGAAGTCTCAGGTTGCAGATAACTAGATGGTGATCAGTTGACAGCTCAGCCCCTCTCTTAACATAAACATCCAGCACAGAATCAAAGAGATCAGAGACAATTCGGCCTCTGCTTCAAGATGCAAATCCTCCCTTCTAAAAGGATCCAATCCATAACGCATTCTGACAGCTGGGGACTTATGAATACCCCAACTCCCACCTGTGCAGTCATTTCTGGTGCCTCACCTGAATAATGGAGTTTCCATCCTCCATCAAATCTACAGTATCAGAGCCACATATCTTTGTTGAGGAAACCCCGACAATATCTAGCCAGTAGCATCTAGCCTTCTCCACTAGTTCCTGCTCCTTACTTGTAAGGGTTGTGATGTTCCATGTTCCAACTCCCTTCTGGACCCGTTTTGGGGTCTTGGTATATGCAACCTTTGTGTGTCCATCCCCCGCCTCCCAGGATAGGTTGCAGGCCACTGCCAGTTTTGCAGCATGAAATGGAGACTGCAATATATTTTTCAAACAGGTCCCTCTATGTAAGGCCTAGACGCATCCCTTGTTTACCTGCATGAAGGATGGTGCAGTAAGGTTTTTCTTCTTTTTCCTCATCATAGTGCAGTTTCAGTTTCAGTAGTCTTATACGTGCCACTCACCAATCTGGTACTTTGTCAAACCTGCAAAGACTAGGCTTATTTAGAGGCGGCCTTTACTTGCCTCGTCGTAGCTACATCACAGGGTTGTGAGAGTTTTCTTAGGAGCCACAGGTGTCACCCATTGCTCCATCTCCCCAAGTAGTTTACCGCTGTTGGGCTGGGGTTGCTTATTCATCTGGCAGTTGCCTGCTTATATCGCAACTAGCCATCATATTTGGTGATTGTATTGCTATTAGCCACCTATGACCCATTCTCTAGCAGAACAGCTATATATATATATTTATAGATAATATATATCATCATCATCATCATTTTACATCCGCTTTTCCCTGCTTGCAAGGGTGGGACAGGTTCTATTCAGCAGAGCATCTCTCCACTTGTCACAGTCCTTCGTCATCTCCATCATCATCTTCAGCGATCTGAAGTCTGCTCTCACCACCTCTGCCCATTTTTTTCGTTGTCTTCCTCTACTATGTCTTCCTTCAACTGGCATTTCTTGGCACTTCTTCACCTATCGGTCATCCTCCATGCGCATCACATGTCCATACCATCGCAGTCTCCTCTCCCACACACTACAATTTATCCCTGTCAGACACAGTTTCTCTCTCAACACAACCATGCTCGGTCGTTCATGCACATTGATATTGCACATCCAACGGAGCATGCTTCCCTCATTTCTCTCCAGCCGTCACATATCCTCTGCAGTTGCTGCCCATGTCTCACTACCATGCAGCATCGCGCACCTCACACAGGCATCATATAACCGGCCTTTCGTACGCAGGGAGCAACCCTTCTTCATCAGCAGAGGAAGCAGTTCCCTAAACTTCCTCCCTCCCGTCCTTATTCTTGATACTATGGCCTCAGAATACTAATCTGATCCCATGCTAATCTGATCTCCTGAAGTTATCAACCACTTCTATAGTACTCACTTGCATTTGAAAAATGTGTCTATCAATGCGACTTCTACTGTCAAATTTCCCTGTACATCTACTGCATACGTATTTCTCCCTACCTGTTAGTTTGCCTGCTATCCCACTACATCTCTTGTGTACCCAAGATCTGCATTGTGTACATTTTATAGAATTTATGCCAGTTCCTTTTCTGCATATCGAACATGGCCATTTCCCTGACGGAATCAGAGTTTTGTCCTCTTTTCTACTCATCAACACTTTTGTCTTTGCTATTTTCACTCTCAGTCCTCTTGCTTCCAACTGCTGTTTCCATAGCCAGAATTATTCTCTCGCTCTTCTACTGATTCTGCTATAAGAACCAGATCGTCAGCATAGAGAAGTTCCCATGGACAGCCAGTATTAAACTCCTCTGTTATGGCTTGGAGGACTATAATGAACAAGAGCGGGCTGAGGACCAAACCCTACTTGTACACCTACTTGTATCTGGAATTCCTCACAAAACTCCATTCCTACCCTCAATTTACTGACAACACCTCTGTACAAAGCTTGCACTGTCCTCACAAGCCATTCCTCAACACCTAGTTTCCTTAGGGACCACCAGATGACAGATCGGGGTACCCTATCAAAGGCCTTCTAGGGTACCCTATCAAAGGCCTTCAACAAAAGCTAAGTATAGTGGCTTATTCTTCTCTAAGAACCTCTCTTGTACTTGCCTCACTAAGAAGAGGGAATCTGTTGTACTTTTCCGAGGCATAAAACCAAACTGCATCTCATCTAATTTGACCCTTTCTCTAATCAGTTGTGCTAATATTCTCTCTGCCACTTTCATAAGCTGATCCATCAGCTTTATGCCACTATAATTGCTCCCCTCCAGATCATCCCCTTTACCTTTGTAGCAATTTATGAGAATACTGCTGCACCAGTCTTTGGGTATACACCACCATATATAGCTTGATTGATGAAGTGTGCAACCAGTTTAGTGCCTACTTCTCCTCATCATCATCATCATTCAACGTCCATCTTCCACGCTTGCATGGGTTTGGATGCGAGTTTTCCCACCTGAGGCAAGATTGGTTGTCCTGCTCGTATAGGACTGTCTGGCGGGTTTTCAAAGGCTGGATGCCCTTCCTAACACCAACCACATTTACAGTGTGGACTGGGAGGTTTTTACCGTGCTACCTACACGGCTACATTACAGCGTGAACTGTGTGTTTTTTTGTCGTGACACCTACACGTCTGGCAGGTTTCCTACGGCTGGATTCCCTTCCCAACACCAACCATGTTTACAGTGTGGGCCTGGGAGGTTTTTACCGTGTTACCTACAGGGCTACATTACAGCATGGACTGTGTTTTTTTTTTGTTGTGACACCTACACGACCTCATTTGTTTCGGACTGGATGTTGTGGTACCAACATAATTTCACATTTAAGAGGATGGTGTGGATGGGGTGGGGGTAGTGGGACGGGGTGTATTTCGTTAGAGGTGCCTACTGACTGTAGGTTTCGCTTTGTACTTAGGCAAGGCGGGTCTTCTGTATAACTGTGTAGCGCCAAAGCTCTCGGTCCAGTGACATTGTCTTGGAGAGGTGTAAGTGTGTGAGGTCGGAATTTATCAAGTCGTCCCAGGTTTTTCTGGGTCTGCCTACTCCGTGGCTACCATCTATTTTTATCGCCCTGCACTTTTTTTATACAGCTGTCGTCTTTCATGCGCATCACGTGACCATACCAACGTAGTCTTCTCTCGAGTAAACAACATCTGATCCCTCTTATTCCTAATTTCTCCCTTAGTTCGTTTATGCTTTGCCGTTCGCGTATATTACTATTACACATCCAGCCGAGCATGCAAGCTTCATTTCTCTCCAGTCTGCATATATCCTCTACACGCAATGCCCAGGTCTCACTGCCATATAACATTGCTGTTCGTATGCAGGCATCATGCAGCCTGCCTTTCATTTTTAGAGAGAACCCTTTAGCGGCCAATAGTGGTATAAGCTCTCTGAAGTTTTCCATCCCCTTCTGACTCTAGCTACTGTACTTTCAGAGCACCATCCCCCACTGCTGATTTTGTCACCCAGGTAACGGAAGCTGTCCACTATTTCTATAGAACCATCTGTGCAATGGAATGAGTTAGTATTCTGTGGGCACTTGCTGCTACTTATTGCACCAGAGCACCGGCCACATATAAAATCTATATTCTTAGTTAGCTTACCTGTGATCCCACTACATCTTTTATGTACCCATACTTTGCATTTGGGACATAAAATGGAGTTTCTGCCTACTCCTTTCCTACACACTGAGCATTTCCATTTCCCAGATGGGACCGGTGCCCTATTTTCCTTCCTACAAACTAGAACTTTAGTCTTAGACAAGTTAACTTTAAGGCCTTTTGATTCTAGGCCATGCTTCCATGTTTGGAATTTCTTCTCTAGTTCAGCCATTGATTCAGCTATGAGCGTTAGATCATCTGCATATAGGAGTTCCCATGGGCAGCCGGACTTGAACTCCTCTGTTATAGCCTGAAGGGCAATAATAAATAGTAGGGGGCTAAGGATAGAGCCCTGATGAACACCAACTTTTACGCTAAACTCTTCACTATATTCGTTGTTAATTCTAACCTTGCTGACTGTTTCTTTATACATGGCTTGTATAGCTCTCACAAGCCATTCATCAACACCTAGTTTTCTAAGGGCCCACCAGATAATCGAGCGGGGTACTCTGTCAAAGGCTTTCTCCAAGTCAACAAAAGCTAAGTATAGGGGTTTACTTTTAGCTAGGTACTTCTCCTGTAGTTGTCGTACAATGAAAAGAGCGTCTATTGTACTTTTACCTGACACATACCCGAACTGCATTTCGTCTAGATCAATTCGCTCTCTGATTAGTTGCGCTATTACTTTTTCTGTGACCTTCATGACCTGGTCAATTAATTTAATGCCTCTATAGTTTCCCCTATCTAGGGCATCACCTTTACCCTTGTAGCAGTTAATGATGATGCTGCTGCGCCAGTCCTTCGGAACGACCCCATTCTGTATGACTTGGTTTACTATCGTTCCAGATGCTTTCAGCATTTCGGCAACTATTTCCGAAGGCCCGGCCGCCTTGCCCGTCTTCATGTCTTTGATCGCCTTACTTATTATACTACCTTCAACTTGCACTGCTGGTCCCTCTATTGGGTCGATGTGGAGGAGACTGTCTTTCTCCCAATTATTCTCCTCATTTAGTAGCCTTTCGTAGTGACACTTCCAAGCTACCTTCTTATCAGCGTCAGTGATGGCAAGTACACCATCATCATTAAGGACACACTTCTCCCCGACAATATCACTGTTTTCCTTGACACATTGCCTAGCAATCCTGAACACCTCACGTTTTTGGTCCTCGCATTGTAGAACATGCTTGAACTTTCTTTCCTCTGCTTCCCTTCTTGCGAAATACACTTGTCTCCTAGCTTCCCTCCTGGCCACTTGATAGTCTTCTCTACTTCCCCCATGCTTTCCAAGCCTGCTTTTTGGCCTTGATTGACCTCTCCACCTTACTGTTCCACCACCAAGTTACTCTCCTCCTGCCTATAGGTCTGCTCCAGCAACAGGTTTCATCTGTCGCCTTCAGAAGGTTAGCTTTCAGGAATCCCCACTGTTCCTCTATATTGTACGACTCTAATTGCTCTTCCTTACTATCAAAAGCATCAAGTAATATGCTTTTAAATTTATTACTGGCTGTGGGGTCCTTTAACTTCCATATTTTTCTCCTGAGGATAGTCCTCTTCTGTTGTCGAGTACATCTCGTCATGACTATGAGGTCGCTAATTATGAGTCTATGTTGAGAGGTGCATTCTTCATGGGGAGGGATTTAGTGTTTACAACAGACACTCTGTCGCGTCTCCTGGTAAGGATATAATCTACCTGGCTTGTGTGTTCCCCCGATCTATAGGTGATCAAGTGATTGTCTCGTTTTTTGAAGTTAGTGTTACAGATAGTTAGGTTTTTTGCGTCACAGAATTCCAGGATTCTGGAGCCTTCCTCAGTTCTAGTACCAAACCCATAGCCTCCATGGATTCCGTCATAGCCATCACAATGTTGTCCAACGTGACCATTTAGGTCACCAGCAATAATTATATAGTCACTGTCGGTTATTTGGGAGGTAGTGAGCATCAGTGTCTCATAGAATCTGTCTTTTATAGTGCCGGGCAGTCCGGATTGGGGTGCGTACGCAGATATTACTGTCACAGTAGTTCTATTGAGGACAAGTCTTATTTTAATTATTCTGTCGTTCACTCTATTTACATCTATTATCTTATCTGCCCACTTTTCTGCTACCATGATTCCTACTCCACCCAGCCCATTGTCATTTCCCACCCAGAAAAGCTTATAGCATCGTTCTTTACCCACAATTAATCTAGCAGACCTACCCCTCCACCTGGTCTCTTGAATACAACAAACATCGACCTCCTTACGTTCAAGCATTTCTACAACCTCGTTAGAGCGACCCTTTAAGATGTACCAACTTTGGTACATCTTAAAGGTACCAACTTTGAAGTTTTGGAGGGTGGGAGCGGTGGGGGGATGGGGGAGATGGCGTTATGTTAGCTATCCGCGGCCGAAACAAAGAGGAGGAGTCCTTGCCTTCAGCATCTCAGCAACTATCCTTGATGGTCCAGCAGCCTTACCATTCTTTATTTCCTTAATTGCCTCTTGTACCCTATATTCGTCAATCTCAATAGCTGGTCCCTCTATGTATATATATAAGGAAAAAAGATGAAATCAAAAATGCAACTGGAGTCTTTTTAAGAATATTTATTTGGTTCCTTTACCGGTTTCATAGTTCTTATGCTTTTCAAAAGTAGAATTGAGATGGAGGGTTTGTGTGTGTGTATAAATATATATATATTCTTTAGTTAAGCAAAACAAGACCACAAATTTCACAAGGAAGACGTTATTTAAAGAGTGTCAACATAGTTGCAGTTTAATGTAAGGAATAATAATAATAATAATAATTGTTTCTACTTTTGGCACAAGGCCAGCAATTACTCAGTACATTACTGGTACTTTATTTTATCGACCCCGTAAGGATGAAACGCAAAGTTAACCTCGGCAGGATTTGAACTCAGATCAGAAAGGGGCGTAACTCTGTGCTACAAAGCATGTTGTCTGACCCTCTACCGATACAGCCAATCCACCAATAATAATAATAATTGTTTCTACTTTAGGCACAAGGCCAGCAATTACCCAGTTCATTACTGGTACTTTATTTTATCGACCCCGTAAGGATGAAAGGCAAAGTCAACCTCGGTGGGATTTGAACTCAGAAATAATAATCATAATAATGTCCATTTACAATTGTTTCGCTTGTTTCACTACTCCATATAATGTTTCTGGATCAAATGATTATAGATCATTATATCTGAACCAGATCAATAATGATCTATAATCATTTGATCCAGAAACATTCTATGGAGTAGCGAAACAATTGTAAACGGACATTAGGATTGGCAGTATCGGTAGAGAGTCGGACGCCATGCTTTCCAGCATAGTTACGTCCCTTTACGATCCGAGTTCAAATCCTGCCGAGGTTGACTTTGCCCTTCATCCTTACGGGGTCGATAAAATAAAGTACCAGTAATGCACTGGGTAATTGCTGGCCTTGTGCCTAAAGTAGAAACAATTATTATTATTATTATTCCTTTGATGCATAGAGTGATGGCCCTTGCCATTCTGAGTTCAAATCCCGCCGAGGTTAACTTTGCCTTTCATCGTTACGGAGTCAATAACATAAAGTACCAGTAATGTACTGGGTAATTGCTGGCCTTGTGCCAAAAGTAGAAACAATTATTATTATTATTCCTTACATTAAACTATAATTACACTCCTTATTCCTTACATTAAACTGCAACTATGTTGACACTCTTTAAATAACGTCTTCCTTGTGAAATTTGTGGTCTTGTTTTGCTTAACTAATGAATATTTCCAGCTCTGTGCACCTAATCTCTGCATGAACCCAGCCATCTAGCTGCCTTCCACTGCATGTTGCACATTGAGCATATACCTTTACGCTTTTGGCTTCTAACAAATTCACCAATCTCTCTTCTCCATCTCTCTCTTTAATATTGGTTTACTCTTTAACCGTGTCTATATATATATATATATATATATACAAGTATGTATGTTTTGAAACAGCGAGCAAGTTTGAAATTAGAAATAGAAACTTACGCCATATTTTTTTTTCTAAAGAAATTTTAGCCTGATAGTGAGGTTTGGACCCCTCTAAACCCCACTATCAGGCTAATTTTCTTTAGTCACAAAATATGGTGAAAGCTTCTATATATATATAAAGATATATAAATATATATAAGGAAGAGAAATCGAAAATGCAACAGGAATCTTTTCAAGAATATTTATTTATTTCCTTTACCAGTTTCACAGTTCTTATGCTTTTCAAAAGTAGAATTGAGATGGAGGGTTTGTGGTTTGTCTCGCATCTGTGAAACTGGTAAAGGAAATAAATAAATATTCTTAAAAAGACACCAGTTGAATTTTCAATTTCTTTTACTTATACTTCACCCATGTATGACATCTCATTTTTATATTAAAAACCCTATCCCTAACCCAGCCCAGTCCTAACCCCAACCCAACCCTAACCTAATGTTGTACACGGGTGGAAGTATAAGTAAATGAAATCGAAGTCTGGAGTCTTTTTAAGAATAATTATTTATTTCCTTTACCGGTTAGGGTTAGCGTTAGAGTAAGGGTTACGGGTAGGGGTTAGGGTTAAGGTTAGCGCTAGGCGAGGGTGAAGGTTAGGGTTAGGGTTTAGGTTTAGGTTAGGGTTAGAAATAGAAACTTTTACTATATTTTTTGACTGAAGAAATTTTAGCCTGATAGTGAGGTTTGGACCCCTCTAAACCCCACTATCAGGCTAATTTTCTTTAGTCACAAAATATGGTAAAAGCTTCTATATATATATAAAGGTATATAAATATATATATAAGGAAAAGAAATTGAAAATGCAACAGGAGACTTTTCAAGAATATTTATTTATTTCATTTACCAGTTTCACAATTTTTATGCTTTTCAAAAGTAGAATTATGATGAAGGGTTTGTGGTTTGTCTCGCATATGCGAAACCAGTAAAGGAAATAAATAAATATTCTTAAAAAGACTCTAGATGCACTTTCGATTTCTTTTACTTATACTTTCACCTGTGTACGACATCTCGTTTTTTTTTATTAAACACCCTAAGCCTGACTCTGACCCTGACAATTAAGACAAGATCTTGTGTGAATAACGTCAGCCATTTTTGTTTTATAGTTGCGTGAAGGAAAATCACATATGAGGGAGTGCAATTGCACAATCTAAATCACATATGGGATTGGAAACCAATGATAGCAACAAAAATGTGTTGAAGATAATTATATATAGATCAGTTACAGATGGTGCACTGATTGATAGTGAAACAATTGTAATATGCCAATAAATTTTGTACATATACTGCAACACTGACTTCGATTCTTCTTACTCTCTCTCTCTCTATATATATATATGCACTTTTGAAGAAATCGGGCCCCTGTTTGTTAAGGAAATCAATAATTTCTGATTTAAGATCATACTTGTCAGAAATATATCTCCAGATGTCTAAAGAAATAATAGTCACTGGGATTCAAATCAGGGCTGCATGGAGGATGTTAGATCAACACCAAGCCAACATCAAGAATTTGCTGTATTGTTTGAGGACTTCTGTGAATTAGTGAGTTGTCTTGCAGAGATAAAATTAGAACATTTCTCTTCTTCCTCCTTGATTTTCTGTATTTTTTCAATTAGGTAGCAGTAATAATCAAAATTTAGTGAGATACCTCTATAAGCAAAATCAATTGTCACAACACCCTGGTTATCCCAGAAAACTTTGAATATCATTGTATGTTGATGACTTGTTCCATTTTTCAATTGTCTTGAACATTTCCATTCTTTGGAGTCTTATTTTGATTCAGAAGTTTCATCAATGCTGACAATATTTTCAATAAATGTTGAACCATGAACGATTCATTCAAAATGTTGAGGTTGCTTTCACAGGCCCATTGATGGCTCTCATACATTTCACATGTCAAAAACTTTGGTGCAAATATTGAACACAGCTTTCAAATGCCACAATGCCTCAGAATGTTATGAACTTGTCCAATTCTGATGTCAAGTAAAAAAAAAAAACTCTCAGATGGTAATTTTTCCCTCAGAAAGGATGATTTTCTCACAATTTTATGTGGCCTCTTCTCCAATTTCAATTAGACTATCTGAATTTTTATTGTCAAAAATAGATGTACTTCCAGCTCTAACAGTAAATTGTTGCAAGGGATGTGGTTTCATCTTTGTATAAATGTTGAATTACCTCAATTATTTCTTCTGATGATTTCTTGCTCAATAGGAGAAATCTAATCCTGCTCTTATATTCCATGTCATGTAACACTTTTTAAATCATGCACTAAAAAGATTGTAAACAAAAGTGAAGAATTAAAACAAAAATGTCTTTTTTTTTTGCTTTAACACTTAAGGATATTTGAAAAAAGTTTTTAAAAAAGTTTTTTAAATGTTATGCGGTATATTGCTGTTTCAGATGACATCCTTTGAAGCTGAAAAAAATCATACTGACTATGATTATTTCAGATTTAAAATCCAAGGCCAATGCTACCATTTAATCAGCAGTTTACCCTTCCCCCCCATCCCCAGCCTAATAAGGAAGTTTTATGGTTGTTTTTTTTTATGTCTCTCTCACACACACACATTATGGTCTCACCTCATACCAGACAACACATCCAATACAGTCGTTTTCTCTTTTATCTGTTCTCCGGGGCAAAGCCAGGTACCTCAGCTAGTCATTAATAAACAGCAAAAAATTCTCTGTTTCTGTTTTGAAAGTTAGTCAGTTGGTGTTTAATGGCAGGTTAAATCTTATATTTCTTGGACACACAATAATATTTTTTTTTTGTCATTAAAAAAGCAGTAATTCACTTAGCATTCTTTCATTTTAAGTAAACAGTAATCTTCAACCAGTGATTTCATTTTACATCTATTTAAATCAATTGCAATAATTTTCTTCAGTCATTATGATTATCAAACAATTTAATTTTAAACACTTTTTTATTAATAAATCATTCTGAATTTAATATACAAATGCTGTGATATTTCCTTTTCTTTTACTAATAAATCACTCGGAATCTTATATACATACAGATCAATCATGTACCGTTCGTTCTCATTTTGATATATATGGCAATTGCTATCAACTTAAAACGAAAGAACACCATTCGTATTAAGAAAAGCTTTTGCTTAATATCTATATATTTAAGAGATGTTTATTGGTTGGTTGGTTGGATCACATGAAAACTACACACACAGCTAAAGAGAGAGAGACAGAAAGAGAGAAATAGACCATTATACAGAGAGAGATACAACTAAAATGTTAGATATTCAGAGAGAGAGAGCGAGTGACGTCCCACAAAAGAATCGGTTTAAACTATAGATCTTTGATCTATAAGAAGGTTTAACAATATTGCGTTAGCTTTTATAAAGTCGTTTTACAATCTTTGATTTTACAGAACAAAGAAAAATTGATACTATTTGAAATTAATCTACCCTCCAGTTTTTATTCATATACTACTTACAGTCCGTACTAACAAAGCAACACTTCAGAAGCAATGTTATGCAGTATATTGCTGTGTTTCAGATGACGTCCTTTTGAGCTGAAAAAGATCATACTGACTATGGTTATTTCACATTTAAAATCCAAGGCCAATGCTACCATTTAATTGGCAGTTTACTCCCCCAGCCTAATAAGGAAGTTTTATGATTGTTTTCTTTATGTCTCTCTCACACACACACACATTACGGTCGCGCCTCATACCAGACATCCAATACAGTCGTTTTCTCTTTTATCCATCTTCTCTTAACTATTCTCCTGGGCAAAGCTGGGTACCTCAGCTAGTTTATGATAAACAACTGCAGATGGACTAAACTATTTTCTAAAGTTACCTCCCTTGAAATAGCTATATATCTTTTCACTGTGCATGAAATATTTCGTATTTTTATGTATTTATTTTGAAAGAAATGAAGCTTATAGGCTCCAATGGATGTGTAATAATAGCGTGCGTGAACAGCGAGATGTCAATGATCTGAGCGAAAAACTAAGCATTAAAGGGAGCATATGCAGTGTATAGACGAGGAGATTGCAGTGGTATGGACATGTGATGCATATGGAGGATGACAGCTGTATAAAAAGGTGCAGGGTTCTCCAAAGTCAATGGAAACTATGGAAGAGCAAGACCTAGGAAAGCTGGGGATGACATGATAAAAGCTGACCTTGCTCAATTAAACTTCACAAAGGATATGACACAGGATCGAAAGCTCTGGCGTTATACTGTACTGCAGAAGACCCGCCTTCCCATGTGCATAGAATGAAACAAACATGTATAGGACACACTAATCTGCACCAATCTTCTCTTCACTCCTCCCCAGTCTTAAAACCCCACCCTCACCAGCTAAATATCCCATGCACCCTGTCCATGTTGAACTTACTTGTCCTCCTCTCGAAACCCTCACCCCTGCATAAAAGCATGAAAACTAGACACACTCTACATCTGATCTCACACAATGCCATTGCTATGACAAAAGGCACTAAGTCCACCCAGTATGTGATCTGGTGCAACAACAACAGAAGCCCCCAGTCCACACTGTAAGGTGGTCATGCTGGTGACATGTCAAAAAGTACCCAGTTTACCCTTTAATGTAGTCATGCTGGTGATACAACAAAAAGCACCCAATTAACCCTGTTAGATGGTCGTTTTGGTGCTACAATAAAAAGCACCCAGTCTACACTGCAATGTGGTTGGCGTTAGGAAGGGTATCCAGCTGTAGCAACCAAGCCAAAATACAAATCCATATGAGCAAGGTGTGGGTCACCTGACCTGACTAGAAACCAAGACAAAATACATATCCATAAGCAAGACGTGGTTTATCTGACCTGACTTGCCACATATAATCTAAATATGGAAAAAAATAGATGTTAAATGATGATGATGATGCGTCACATAACCATACCAGAGCAGTCTTCTCTCTTGCACACATCTGATTCCTCTCATATCCAGCTTTTCTCTCAGCTCATCCATGCTTTGTCATTCATGCAGATTAACAATGCAAATCTAATGGAGCATGTTCACTTGTTTTCTCTCTAGCCTTCACATCCACTTCCCATGTCTCACTACCATGCAACATTACACTTCACACACAGGTATCATACAGCCAGCCTTTCTTTCATAGAGAAACCTTTTTTGTTGTCAGAAGTAGTAGCTCCCTGAACCTTTTCTGCCCTGTTCTTACTGTAGCTAAGGTGCAGTTTCTTCCCCAACTAATTTGATCACCTAGGTAGTAGAAGCTATCAATCATTCTTATAGAGCCTTCTTAGGATCAGAAAACGTTTATGTTACTGATGCTCTTACTACTATTCCTGTGCATCTGCCACATACAAAGTTTCTGCTATTGGCCTACTATCCCACACCACCTCTTGTATATCTAAGATTTACATTATATACATCATATAGTTACAACCTACTCCTTTTCTACATATAGAGCAGAGCTATTTTCCAGATGGAATCAGGATCCTGTCTTCTTTGCTGCTTACAAAAACTTTGGTTTTCACCAGGTCTATTCTAAGCCCTTTTGACTCTAAGATCTGTTTCCAAAGCCAGAATTTCTTCTCTAGTTCTTCCACTGATTTGGCTATAAAAAGCATGATAACATGTCTTGAACTCCTCTGTTATGGACTGGAGGACTATAATAAACAGAAGTGGGCTGATGACTGAGCCCCGATAAACACCTACTAGCACTTTGAATTCTTCACTAAACTTGTTGCCTGCTCTCACCTTACTGACAGCTACTCTGTACATGGCTTGCACTGCTCTTACAATCCATTCTTCTACACCCAGTTTCCTACAGGATTACCAGCTGACAGGTCGTGACTTCCCGTGTTGTTTTCTTACTAAAATGAAGACATCTGTAGTGCTCTTCTCTGGCACAAAACCAAACTGCATCTCATCTACATCTAATTTAACTATTTCCCTAATTAGTTGTACTAAAACTCTTTCTGTCACTTTCATTACCAGGTCCATTAGTTTTATGTCCCTGTAGTTGCTCCTTCCTAGAACATTACTTTTTCCCTTGTAAAAATTAATGAGCACACTACTACTCCAATCACTGGGTATGACCTTATCATGTACTACCACATTAAATATTTGGGTGACTAGTTTGACACCTATTTCCTCAGAAGATTTCAGAATCTTAGTGACTATCTCTAATGGATTGGTGGCCCTTGACACAGAATATAAGATATAATTATGAAATACATAAATTCATTTTTATCTACCTTTATTTCCAGTTTTTTTTTTCATTTTTATTTTTCTTGTCAAAATATTAAATTTACTTGATTATTGCATTACTTAAAATAAGCATACTGCATCATTTCGGAACTTGTGAACTTTGGTGCCGGATGAATTGATGTGTCCATAACTGGAGATCTGACTTTGATTCGACGTATGTGAGTATCTCGGCCATTCTGATGATTAGAAAGAACTGCAAGTTGAATCATAAAAGTCCGTATGTGTTTGTCATTTGAGTCTTTGAGAGGAATCCTAACCCAACCAACTGGTTCGATTAGTTCTACCTGCTCAAGTTCTACTAAATCATGGAAGTTATTTCCTGCACGAATTGATATTCTGAAAATGAAGGAATATGTGAATTATCATGGTAGACATCATTTATGGAAAATCATTTATTTTCAATCATTAACATTACCCTCAAACTATAGAAAATAGGCTTCTCATAATGGAAGTAGAATGATCGAGAAATCAAGACAGCAAATATAAAACCTATGAATTGTGGTACAAATATCATTTTAATTACTCGGTTGGGCTCATTGTCCACATCGCTTAGCTTGACTTAGTTCAGAAAGGGTACCAGTTTATTTTAAATCCAAATGGTTACTATAAAGATTTTACAGGTTCAAAGAATAGTTAAAAACCCCATTGGGATTTAATATTATGTTTAACAACTAAAGATTAAATGTATTTGACCACATGTTAAGGATAGCACCCCTTTGACCTAACCTTTTCATACCAACCTGCTTGAGACTTTTTATCATTCTATGATACAAAACTTCACATTTGAAAATGTTCACAATATTTTCCAACTTTACGCGAGGAACTTTTATTATATTCCAAACCAGATTAATAATAAAAAAGTTAATTATTTATTATGTTTCTCCAAATTTTGATTATTTAAAAAATGTTTACAAGCAAAACCAATTAGCAGGAGAACAAATACCACAATGGCATTTAATCCGATGCTCTCTGCTAATCTATAACATTGTATGCATTGTTTGTGGAACAGCACTAAATGTCTTCTTAAAGGAAGATTTGTTTGCTATATTAGTAGATTCAGTGATTTACATAAAACCTTTATAACAATGATATCAGAGGCCATCATCAGCATCATTTAATGTCTATATTGCCCCAGGTTGTTATGTTATGAGACAAGTCAGGTTCAGAGACCATCTCATGCTCATACAGATTTGTATTTTGGCTTGGTGCCTACAGCTGGATGCCCTTCCTAATGCCAATCACGTTATAGTTTGGATTAGGTGTTTTTTTATTTTGGCATTGAAATGACCACCTAACAGGGTGGACTGGGTGCTTTTTGTCACATTGCCAGCACGACCACCTAACGGGGTGGACTGGGTGCTTTTTTTCATGTTGCCAGCACGACAAATCTAGTGATTTCTATCCTCTCATGGAAGAGAGAGACAATAGAAAGTAAGGTGTATGAAAACATAAACATATATATATATATATATATATATATATATGAAAATAAACATGCACATACATACACAAACACAAAAATCAGATATATACACAACAAAAACACAAACATACATTCAAAATATACAACAGGCACACATATTCATACAAATGCATAGACATTTTCACAAGGCACATATACAGATCTAATATTGAATGTGCTCACAGAGACAAATAAATATGAAAATAGACATACAAATACATATTTACATATGACTTAGATGCATGGACAAGACAAATATATGCACAATGGTTTATTCATGTGATATCTACATTAACATATGGAATCATATTTGGTAATCATAAACAGATAAAAGTTATATTTTATCAGATGGAAGATGTGGATGATGATGATAATACCATTCTCATCCATAATACCATGTCACGGTGGCTTTGCTTTTCATCATTCCTGGGTTGATAAAATAAAGTACCAGATGCCACAATGCATGGGTCTCTATCATACGACCACTTCCACTATCAAGCTTATGAATAAACAAAAAAATTTATGTTTCTCAGGGAGGTTTTTTTTGTACCTATTCACAAACCTCGAGGGCAAATGAAAGTTGACTGAATCACACAGTATATTATTAAGGTCTTAAGTTTTATAACCTTTAATGAAAGGTCATCAAACTAATGAAATCTTCTTTTAAAGTGATTTTTTACCAAGTCATACCAGATTTCACAGGCAAAGCCAACAGGCAGAAGACCCAGCGGTAGACAGACTATAAGCAACATAGTTGAATAACATCTATAAACTCAGTTTGTATTGCTTGAGGATCCAATCAGATTGTTTGGGGATGGTTGCTTCTGACAGGACACACAGGAACAGCACATCTGACAATTCTACTCCTACGACCCTTACAGGAATAAGTGGGCAAAAGAAGAGGAGAAGTGACTCTTCACATGTTACATAATTTCCTTTTATGTTTCATGACACCAGTCTATGCTGCTATGGATCAGTTGAATCTTCAATCAGCAAAGAATTTGACCAGAAATCCTAAAGTGAAGTTCAGTCATAAATTCATGAAATGTTTGCTGTGTGCTCATAAAACTTCCTTGTTTAAAGGGACTCATCATTATCATGTTATGAGGTTAGACAAGTCAGATGACCAAGTCATTGCTTATATGTTCCATTTTGGGCTTGGTGTTCTATATCCCTGGTACTTAGTTTATCAACTCTAGACAACGCCAAACAAAGGACAAAATCAACACTCTCCCTGGTTGACCTTCACTACTTTTGGTTTTGGTCCCGTTTTCAGAGGTGGCGCCATATTCACCATGCTTAGCGAATTGTGGGTTGGTGAGACTATTTAACCCATAGTTGGGGTGGATGGCCGTTGACTCTGAGGAGTTCATCTGCCCTTTTAACAGCCTTTGTATTTTTGTGCATCAGGTGGGAGGAAAAGCAAAATTACTACCAGCATGATTTGAACTCTAAACAAACAAACATAAACATTGAACAAGATAATATGTGCAGGCATCTCCACTGTCAATTTGACAAATAAATAATTTCACAAACTACTTGTTATTTCAAAAGAATCTAAATCTCTTTGTTTCGTACCTGTTGGGTGTGTAACTCTCGTCAGCTTTGTAATTTGTATAAAGACATATATCTTGGATAATTGTTTTCCGTCGGAACTGTACATTCACCAAATGAGGTTGTGGACCATCAGATTGCCAATAGGTGTCAAAATCTTCATCACGTAACTGTTCAACACCAAACCCTATTATAAAAGAGAAATTCAATTTTATATACCATATATACTTGAATATAAACCAATCCGAATATAAGCTGACTCCTCATTCTCCTATTTTATGTCTGAGAAATGGGGAAAAATTCAGATCCCATTTATAAGCCAAGGCAGCTAATCAATACAACAGAAACATTGATGTTAAGTGGATAAGAAATTACATGCAGAAAAGTGTAAACACAACCCCTACTTATAATTTAGTCATAATTAACATTTTTATTGCTTATAAGAGAGGCATTATCATCATCATCATCATTTAACATCTATTTTCCATGCTAGTATGGGTTAGACAGGCTGTCCCATTTGAGGCAAGTCAGGTGACCATGTCATCCTCATACAGATCTGTTTCTGGCTTAGTTTCGATGGCCAACCACATTTACAGTGTGTGCTGAGTGCTTGTTGTGACACCAACACGACCACTTTAGTGAGAACTGGGTGCCTTTTATCTGGCCCCGTAATGACCACTTTACAGTGTGGACTGGGTGCTTTTTTGTTGTGCCACCAAAATGACTTACAGTGGGGACTGGGACAGGGGGTGTAAGGGTGTGGGAGAAGGGTGGGGGTGATTAGGATGTGTGTGAAGTGTTAGAGCATGGGAATATTTTACTTTTCCATCATGAAAACAAGCATACACACACACAAACACTTAATTATCACAGTTTTTATCTTCTGTTTATCCCCATTGCTTTTTGATTTACGTACATGACCATATATTCATGAGATAGAGAATTCAAATGCAAGAACCAGCAAAGAAGAGGAATCAAATATTTGCTTTATTTCAACATAAATATATCAGTCATATAATTTTACAAAAAGCTGCTTATACACAAACAAAACACTATTACCTGTTCGTTTTGCCTGTAAAATCTGTCCAGCATTTCTTTCCTGAGACATTCTAACCACATGTCCATAGTATTGGAGCTGTGATCTCTCAATTCGGAGAAGTAGCAGCTCTATCTGAAGTGACCCTCTGATCTCCAAGCTACAAACTTTATGAAGTAACTTTACTCCAAAGACCGCTTGTATTCGCGATCGTATTCTTTCGGTCATTACCCAAGGTTCATGAACACAGCTAAGGGTTGGCATGAAAACCAAATTGAAGATATCAAGTTTGGCTTTTATGCCTACCTCCCTTCTTCTGATTACTGAAGCTGGGGCATTATTGCACCAGCTTTTGCAATTCTTGCACTTAATTCAGCCTCCTGCCTTCCATCACTTGTGAACACAGCCCCAAGATACTTGAACTTCTCTACCTGCTTCAGTGGAACTCCATTCACATGTAGGATGCACTGCGCAGGCTTCCTTGAGAGGACGAGTGTCTCAGTTTTCACAGCACTTATTTTCATTTCAGCCATGCAGCACTCAGCATCAAACTATAAATCCCATACGTCATAAAATAAATATGATGGGTTGGGGTCTCAATATGTAAACTAAACAACTAATTCTGTTTTTTTTAAATATCAAGGGAGACAACCTAGAAAAATTAACGATTTTCCAACCCCTTCCTCTAGAATATACTTTACAAAAAGTTGTTTATACAAAAACAAAACACTATAAAAGAGAACAAAAAAAGAAAGAAAAATCAAGCAACAAAAGAAAGGAAGAGGAGGAGGTACAGACACTATACCCCAGTCTGAGCAGTGCTTATTGAATACCTTTACAGTTTACTTCCCTCTGCTACATACAATGTCTACTCTTCTTGTGATTACATTATGTCTTGTGTGCCCCCAGTCTTTACTGGGTAGATCATATGAAATTCCTACTTACTCCAATTCTACATATTGAGCATGGCAATAGAATCTTATCCTCTTTCATCATTTAACATCCATTTTCCATGCTTGCATGGGTTAGCTGGGTTGTCACATTGTGAGACAAGCCGGGTCTGAAGATCACATCTTGATCATATGGATCTCTATTTTGGCTTGGTTTCTGCGGCTGGATGCCCTTCATAACACCAACCATGTTACAGTGTGAACAAGATGCTTTTTATTGTGGCACTGATTTGACTACTTTACAGGGGGAATTGGTCACTTTTTGTCATGTCACCAACATGACCACCTTACAGTGTAGACTGGGTACATTTTGTTGTCACCAGCATGACCACATTACAGTGTGAACTGGGTGCTTTTTGTCATGTCACCAGCACAACTA
The DNA here is from genome assembly GCA_964016885.1 of Eledone cirrhosa. Taxonomy (NCBI): domain Eukaryota; kingdom Metazoa; phylum Mollusca; class Cephalopoda; order Octopoda; family Eledonidae; genus Eledone; species Eledone cirrhosa. The sequence continues at coordinate 267,195,662 of OZ024740.1, read as the reverse complement.
CTTTACAGTGTGGATGGGGTGCTTTTTCTCGTGTCACCATCACAAATCCTTAGTTTTTGCTAAGTTCATCATCATCACCTTTTTATGTCCATTTTTCCTTTGATTCCATATCTGGAACTCCTCTAGTTCTATTGTTTTGGCTATGAAGACTAAATCAGCATATATGAGCTCCCATGGACAACCTGTTTGGAATTCCTCAGGCCTATAGGACTATAATGAACAGAAGATGGTTGATAACTAAGCCATAATGGATTCCTACCTGCATCCTCATCTCATCACTTTACTCATTGCCAACTCTTATCTTGCTGGTTGCATCTCTGTACTTAACCTACACTACCCTCACAAGCCATTTTTCTATCCCTAGCTTCTCAAGCAGCCACCAAATTATGGAGCATAAGAGTCAGCCAAAGGCCTTTTCCTGCAAAAGTGTTTGATTGTTAGATAAAGTGCTTATAGAATTGGATTCATAATGGTGAGGTTGCATGTCTGATTCCTGGATTGGGCAATGCGTTATGTCCTTGAGCAAGGCACATTATTTCACGTTGCTCTTTATGCTAAGAGTTACAACTAGTAGATAGTATCAGCAATAAAAAGATCAATGGAAACATTGTTTCCTAAGTCCAATTTGACAAGTTCCACCCCACTCAGTAAGCAAATGGGGTCTGAGATCTTGTTGATCAATTTTACCAATAAAGTGACATGTGGTTTAAGTTCAAGCTCTTTATGTTCTGAGTTTGTTTATGACAAACTGATGCCAGGTAATATCGGTCCTTACCTTTCCCTTAAACAATATTAGTGGTATGAAGAGGTAAGACTTGATACATGAGCAACTACAGGTCATCCATAAAAAAAAACTTGTCTGGTCCTTTGTCCTGTAAATGAACTTTCCAGGTATATAGTTATGGTCCCATGAAACATACAGATGCTTCAATGGAAAGTGGTGTAAGAGAAATGAAATGGCTACAAATTACATCTACTTCCATTCTAAGACACTTGACAGTTTACTCAGCAAACCCACCCAATTGAACCATTAAAACTAATCCTTCTGAACAACAAATCATAACGCACTCAACTTTGGTTTCTGTAGTTTTAAGCAGATGAGAGATACCATATATACTCGAATATAAGCTGAGGAATATGTAACCAAAAAATCGATGATAGAAAGTGGGGGAGAGTCAGCTTATATTTGATGATTTTCACCAACTTCAAATTCTATGTATATAAGTGCCATGGCAAAAAAGCACCCAGCCCACACTGTAAAGTGGACGTGTAGGCGCCACGGAAAAAAAGCACCCAGCACTCACTGTAAATGAGGTCGGTGTAGGAAGGGCATCCAGCTGTAAAAATCAAGCCAGAATCAATTCCCGTATGAGCAAGACAAGGTCAGCCGACCGGACACTGCCCACAACAGGACAACCCGTCTAACCCATGCTAGCTTGGAAGAACGGACATAAAATGGTGATAATGATAAGGTTTGGATTTTTGCCCAATTCTCAGGCATAAAATAGTGGAGTTGGCTTATATTTGAGTATATATGGTAATTCTGAATGGGAAGCTGGATGACAATAGGGAGCCATGAGCACCATATCGTTTTTGTATATTTAGAACTACATTTTACAATATGTTATTCCCTTTTGGAAGTGGTGTTGTGTGATATGAGATAATTTGGCAAGGACAACTACATAGATGCTCACATGTGTGATTATTATTTACAGTAGTGGTCTTTACCTCGCACAGTACCTACTTAAAACAATGTGGACTATACAACCTATCATCATCATCATCATCATCATCATCATTTTACGTCCACTTTCCCCTGCTTGCAAGGGTGGGATGGGAACTGATTCTGGCTTGATTTCTACAGCTGGATGCCCTTCCTAACACCAACCTCATTTACAGTGAGTGCTGGGTGCTTTTTTTCCGTGGCGCCTACACATCCACTTTGCAGTGTGGGCTGGGTGCTTTTTTGCTGTGGCACCTCCACGACTACTTTGCAGTGGAATGATAGGGACCCCAGTCCCTATCATCTCATTTCTACAGCTGAGTAAACTGGAGCAATGTGAAATAAAGTGTCTTGCTCAAGGAAACAACACATCACCCGGTCTGAGAATTGAACTCACAACTTTTCGATTGCAAGGCCAATGCTCTAACCACTAACTCATCTGCCTCCACAATATCTATTTAAATCTATGTAGACTATCACAACCATGGTACTTATTTAAAGCTACATGGACCATAACATCCACAATACCTATCTAAAATTACATGGACCATACTTGCCACAGTACCTACTTATAGACTTTAATGACAGAATATGGGAGGTTACAGTTATATGTATTATCTCTTTATATTGGATTTTATGTATATTAGTGAAGATGCATGGCTTAGTGGTTAGAACATTGGGCTTGCAATTGGGAGGGTGTGAGTTCAATTCTTGGACAGGGTCATGTGTTGTGTCCTTGAGCAAGACACTTATTTCATGTTGCTCCAGTTTACTCCAACTGTAAAAATGAGTTGCAGTATCACTGGTCGGTTGTGCAGATGTGGCGAGCTGCATGTATTCTAGTCATTAGAAAAAGCAAAATGAAGGCTTCACCTTCAAAAGAAGTTTGACTGAAGAAGATGTCTATTCAGAGGAAACTGCTTATTATAATCAGAGGTAATGTCAAAATTAGTGGGTCACAAACAAGCTCAGTATATTGTTATAGCTTCTGCTTAATGCAGAATTTTCATGTTACCTAAATGACTGCGTTATAAAGTGATCACAATAAGTGGCTTCCTTCTGAGGTTGATGTAATGAGTACCATACAAAGTACTAGACAGTAGGTAGGGTAAATACAATCTACTAATAGCCCGGAAGGTGATGCTCCACCATACTTAAAACCCAATGACTTGATTGAGTAAAAAAGAAATGAAGAAATATTATTACCTGGTTTACAGGATGATAATGACCAAACAGCTTGATTACCAACTTCTCTTATTTTACCTTCACGTTCATCTTCAAAGATTGCAGCCTCTTGGCAGGTGTTTAGTTTGACCGCCATCACACAAACACACAAGACATAGGTAACTGAAAAAGTAAAATATTCTTCTATAAAAAAAAGCAACTATTTAACAATTAAGAAAAGAAACAGTGTATTTAATGTCTGACTACATAGCTTAGTTGATAGGGCATCCAACATTTTTTATTCTTTATTTCACTGCAAAATCACACTTGAAAATTATTCAGGATAGATACATTGGATAATACAATCTTAGATATATTATATCTGAAAATATATATATATATATATATATATATAACAAAGAGGGTTTGGTAAGATACCAGGTGGACCATAATGCACCAGAGTACTCAATTCATCAGCCGTCGAGGTCCTGACACTTTTCCTATTTCATATATATATATATATATACATAAGATATATTATGTCTAAATAAAAAAAAAAAAATAGTATGAGCATAGTTGAAATATTGATTCAGACCTCATTCGCTTACTGAGTGAGGTGGGATTCATAAGATTAAACGAAGGAAACAATGTTTCCATTGGTCTTTCCAATTGCTGATACTATTTATCAGTTGCAACTCTTGTCAGGAGGAGCAACGTGAAATAAAGCGTTTTGCTCAAGAATACAATGGATCACTCAGCCCAGGAATCAAACTCACAACCTCACGATTGTGAATCTAACTCTCTAACAGTTAAATAGTTTTGTATTAAGAAATAACATTACCCCTATTTAGGTTTTGTTTTAATATGTAAATGTTTCTAAGAGCCCCAAGGGGCCTAGTTTTTAAGCTTTTTAACTTCCCTCTAAATAAGATACCAGTTTGAATAACATGGGGAGCTTCTACAAAGTGACATGACCTGCTAGGTATAGCAACAAAATCTCCCTCAAATCATACCTATCAACACTCTACCAATTCACCGAAATAATAACATATCTCAGACACTAAAGATTTTTGTTACCAAACCGCCTAAAACCTCCCATGTTTTATGATACTAATTATCTTAGTAATGGAATAATTAATAATTTCCATAATTCTTGATTGATTAATTGAAATAGAGTGCATTTCATTAGAAATAGGGCCACAAAAAGGTGAATATGAATTAAGTAGGGTTGAATAGTAACATAATGGTTCAGTTATAGAAGGGGGAACTGAAGGGTGATTATTTAAAAACTAGGTCATTGTTGCGTCTTTTGAATGAATACAAAAGAATTTAGGAAGTTTGTAAGATTTTTGTCAGAATTTTAGGATTTTTACAACATTATCAAACTTCCATTTTCTTGGGACTTAGAAATTTCAATAGAAACAGTTGAATACATTTATCTGAATTCAAGGTCTTTGAGGTCCAAGTTGTTACATATATCTGTCCAATTTTTCTCTATCCATATGGTACTTTACCTGATTTATTTAATCATTATTTATTTTCAACTATTATTATAGTTATCTGTATAGTGGTGGCTATATTTTCAAATTTCCCAATGCTTCGTAAGTCAAACAAGTCTTGTTTACTCTTCTAGCAATATGCCTAAGTCTTCTGAACAATTGGCATGTGCAGTCAAAAGTGAAAGCAAGCAGGCTCCTGATGAACAGAAGGGAGTATGAGGTAAACATAAATGTGTCACACCTGAATTGATAGAATGTGTGGGAGTGTGACCCATAAACACATGCTGTAATAGATAAATCTGACAGGAACAATTTCCAATCCAAGAGATGAATGCTCAATGGGAGTCTAGTGTCATATGGGGGCTATTTTCAGGTGTATGTAGTGTGATTAAGATGAATCTACAACTACTCTTGCACAAGTATGACTAAAAAATAAACAGGAATTCATCTTTGTTTCTGAATGTGTACTATTCCCTTCTTCTTCGCCCACTTATTCCTGAGTGTTGTGGGGGCAGAGTCCTCAAACACTCCTCCCAGCGGATCCTGTCAGAAGCAACCATCTACAACTGATCTGGCTGGATCCTCAAGCATGACTAACCAAGCTCATGGATGTTATCCAACCATCTTGTTCGGAGTCTACCCATGTCTCCTGCCAGTTGGTTTTTCCCATAAAATCTGTCGTGTGATTCTTTCCTGAGATATTCTAACCACATGCCATAGTATTGAAGATGTGATCTCTCAATTCAGAGAAATAGCGGATCTAACTGGAGTGACTGTCTGATCAGCGAGCTACGCATTTTATCAAGAACGTTACTCCAAAGACCCTTCGGAAGAATCCCATGTTGGCCGCTTGTATTTGCAATCATGTTCTTTTGGTCATACCCAAGATTCATGACCATAGGTAAGGGTTGACACGAAAACTGAATTGAAGATAGCGAATTTGTCTTATACCCCCCACACACACACTTCCCTTCTTCTGATTACTGAATGCTGAAGCTGGTGCATTTCTGCACTAGCTTCTGCAATTTTTACACTAAATTCAGCCTCCTGCCTTCCATGACTCATGAACACAACCCCAAGATACTTGAACTTCTCTACCTGCTTCAGTGGAACTCCATTCAGATGTAGCATGCACTGCATAGGCTTCTTTGAGAGGATGAGTGTTTCAGTTTTCGCACCACTGATTTTCATTCCAGCCATGCAGCAGTCAGCAGCAAACCTATCAAGTGCAAGTCAAAGATCACCTTCTGTTGAGTTAACTAACACCATGTCATCTGCAAATTCCAGCAGACTTATCTTACAACTGGCAGTCATGATATCACTTCTAACCCAGCTGCACATGTCAATCATGTTCATGTAAATAATGAACAGGAGAGGTGATAGTATGCACCCTTGGTGGAGTCCGACTCCCACATTGAATGGTTTCGATTTAGCAACATTTATCCAAACACAAATACTTGGGCATTTGTATAGAGACATCAGGGCAGCAAAAAGCTGACCTTCGATCCCATACTCCTGCACAGCCTTCCACAGCAGGTCTCGAGAAACTCATGTACCTTCACAAGTTCAACAAAACAAGAATATACCTCATCTTCCCCAACGGCTTTGCCATATTTGAGCTCTTTAACTGCTTTTGTGACTCAGCCTCTGAGAGATTAGTCACCGCTAGATGCACCTCATGTACATCCGAAGATGCTGTTGTGATCGAGTTTAGGAGATTAGCAAAGTATTCTCTCTACCTTGCATGGATGCACCTCTCTGAAGAGAGGAGAACCTCAGATGTGTTCTTGATAGCAGGTGTGGAGGAGGGCTTCTTATTACGAAGTTGGTGGATGGTCTGCATGTGTACTATTAGATTTGAAAATAAATTACAACCAGACTATAATCACAATACTGCAAGAATAAAATTAAGCCTATCCAAACAAAGGGTTGGGAGGACCCTTAGTTGTATCAAAGACATGAAAACCTCTTCTGTGCACTCAGTAGAGACTGTACATAAGCAGGACACAGATTACTGGCCTGTCAGGGATATTAATATTGCTCACCTTTCAATATGTATTTTAGTCACTCAACCATTGTCTCGCCATCTACATATTGACACAACTAGCTATGGTGCATGCAGCATTATCTGAGAACAACTGCTACAATATTACATAATAAGGGACAGTTTCTCATTATGATCCATGATTATATTATTGAATGAGCTTAGTATTTATAATGAACTTACCATATATTCTGAATGTGCAGAACATTCAGAATATATGCCCCTGATGGAGTACTAAGGTGGGCAACTAAACTCTGAAGACCTCATGCCAAATACAGAAAAAGGTTTTGTTGGTGTCAAGGACAACATTGCTTTCACTAAAATTCTGAAATGTTAAGGCATGTGGTTTAATGGTTAGAGAATTGGATTCACAATCATGAAGTTGCGAGTCTGATTCTCTGCCCAGGCGATGCATTTTGTCCTTGAGTAAGACACTTTATTTAATGCTGCTCTTACTGCCAGGAATTGCAACTGGTAGATACTACCAACAATGGAAACATTGCTTCCTTGGTCAAATTTGATGAATTCCATCCCACTTGGTAAGGTCTGGGATCTTGTCAATCTATCAGACATTCTGAAGAGCAAAGAACCATTAATATGTGACATAGGAAAGCTGGCCTCTAGTGGAATTGCTTCCCCAGAACCATACATGAGTTGCTATGTAAGAGAAAGAATCTAAAGTGATGTTATTTAGATACTGACTGTGAATTAGTTGTTAGGGCCCGAGAGATTATACTTCTTAAGGATGCATCACACTTGTCAGATATTTCCACAAGCAATGGTAGCTACCAGATACCTACAGCAAGAGAAAGATTGAAGAGTTTGATAAAAATATAAAGCAGCTTATGAGTGTGTACAATGAGAAGCTGGATGCACATAGTGGTATTTCTTTAACAACATTACTTAACAAACTACTGTAGGTAATATTTAATGTCTTGGATCAGTGATTCCCAACATGCGGAGCACGCCTCACAGGTGAACAATTTGAAAATGTTAACGAGAACAAACTTTAGGTTTTATCATATTACTTTTACATACACCAAGGCACCTTGGCACACATTACTTGGAAACTCATGTCTTACCTCCTCCACACACGTTATTGTGCATCTGGCACCACATATATGCCAATTTGTATATACTTTGCAGTTGATCATCACTGTTTTCATATCAAAGGGGGCTTTAAAATTTTTGAGATGTTGAGATGGAGCATTGTGCACAAAAAGTTGGGAACCACTGTCTGAGGTGCCCAAACTCTCTCTCTCTCTCTCTCTCTGCAGTGCACGTTAGTTAAGTGAACATTGTTAATAACCAATATGATCTTAGTTTAAAAATGAAAGGTAAGTAATAAGGAATTAGTTAAAAACAGATGTTACCGATTTATATGATATTTATATTTTAACTAGATACAATGTTTTGTAACTATTGCTATACCAATCGAAAGAAACTTACAACGATGTTCCACGATTATCTTTTAAAATAACTACGACAATATTAAGTAATTAAATCTTTCCATTTTTAAAACGGTAGGTATGAGTTAATGAAGATTTCACTACTATTTTCAAAAGGTCGAGGGGCCACGTTGAAGCTCCCTTACTAACTCAATGTTGTCGTTTCACCCTACATCAAGCATAAAGGAGCAGAGTTATGAGCAAAGGCAGTCTAGCTATGACAATCCCGTCTTTTTAAATGTACGCATGACTGTATTATCTAATGCACCCTGTCCTTATGTAGAAAATTAGGGTATGTATTTTAGTGAGAATTTGCTGCTAATTTTAATAGGCTGATCGAACACTTAGAGCTTCTCTCGTTAGCTCATTGTTATTTAACGCAAACATCTACATTATTTTGAAAGTAAGTATAAGATATCTCAGAATTAATGTTATATAATAAATGTTATAATATATACGTAATTACATCGAGTAAACAATAAAGTTATAAACGTAACGCAATTAGTTTAGTACCCCCGCCTTTGTCTTCATAGCTTTCTTTATGTATAATTTTAATGACATTTTGCAGTGACACGTTTTCCATAATGTAGATTTCGATTATGTTTATCAAATTAAAAAATATATATATTTATCTATTTATCATTCTTTGTAGTAGGCTAAACGCAAACTTGTAAATCCTTTCATCGTGTCTTCCCCCTTTGCGATGATAATGAGTAATATTAAATCAAGATAATTTAGATTTTCTTCTACAAGAACACAATATCATTTCTACAACTATAAATTGCAAAAAAAAATGTCTTTAAAATTTCATAACATAAGCGTAATCTAACCATCGAAAATATATCTGTAAAATTTCATTAAAAAATATGCATTATTAAGAATATAGCTATGCTTTAATTGTTTACATGTATAAACATTAGAGATATTTTAAGAAATATATTTAGATGGCGACGTGATAATATTTTTAGGCTTAAGTATTTTACTACTTTTATTCTTTGGTCCTATAATTCAAAGTGTTATTGATGTTGACATCAAATGAAGATAATCAAAGATTACCTGATGTTTTCATATATCCAAATAATGCGCGCAAGCCAAAGTTCCGGTAATAATTATGACAATTCTGTTTTTTTTTATATGAAGATTATCTGCTAAAGGGACGTAACTACCATATTTTTATTAATCCTTTTTAGTTCAGCTTCTAAACAATCCGATCGTATCAAGTAATCGAGTAATTGATCTACATTAGAGTAAATGCCCAAGTGTTTAGTTTTGTTCTTCTGCCCTCTAAAATTAGAATCCAACCTGATTTTTTTTTTTTTACTTTCATTCCCGAGGAAAGGAGGGTCAATAAAGTGAATACTAGACTTATTCAAAAGGTAGGAGTAGGGTGTCAGTCGTCAGACGAAAGGGTTAATAATTGTTTCTACTTTTTTAGCACAAGGCCAGCAAAATACTCAGTGCATTACTGGTACTTTATTTTATCGACCCCGTAAGGATGAAAGGCAAAGTTAACTTCAGCGGGAAAGTGTTAATAATGCTTACACACACACAAAACAATAAATGTATATATATATATAGGTTAACTACCATTTAATGAGTACTAAACCTATTCAGTCGGTTATATCTTTTTCACCTTCCCACATCATGGACGCAGCGGTAAATGTGGAGGTCACTGTTTTCGTTGCCGAACGGAATAAAATTCGGAAATATCTGGATTTATCCAGTATTTATTTTTTCGAGCCTGTGGTGTTCGAGACGTTTGGTGGAGTTGGGCCGCTGACAGCTAAGTTCTTGTCATCATTGGCGGCTTGCCTTACTGAGGTATCAAGTGATGCTTGTGAGGGTACCTGGTTGTTTCAGCGCCTTAGTCGCGTCATCACCCGTGGCAATGCTACGAGCGTGTTGGCTTACCTCAAAGTGTTTAGTCAACCCTTATAATGCAATGTACGGCCGATTGACGCACTTGGTGGGGTATTGCACCCCTTCTTTTTTCTTTTTGAATGTTTTTATCTCTCATTTTTGCGTTTATATTTATATATATATGTGTGTTTGTGTTTTCGTTCTGTAAGCATTATATTATTATATTTTTTATTTGTAATGTTATACAATTGAATAAAACGTCGCAATATTGATTTAAAGTCGGAAGTTGAAAAAAAGTAAATTCAAAAGAAAAGGATCCGCTGAGGTTCGGTGAGAAATTGTTTTCCCTTTTTACCTTTTTTTTCTTTTTTTTTTTTTCGTGTGTTTTCAACTAATCTGACTTCAACTCTTTCGTAATGACCCCCCGCCCCCTCTCCAAAAACGGAAACGGAGAAGCCTCGGAGTTTCGCACACTCTTTTGTGGGAATTTTTAAAATATATTTTCTAGTGTTTTTTCCGCGTTTTCAATGAATCTGACCTCTCCAACTTAGTCGGAAAGTAGCGGTAAAATAAGTGTAAGATCATGTACAATCATTTTGCAGAATACTCACGCATATATACACATATATGTCTGTGTGTGTGAGTATTCTGCAATATTCTGTGTGTGTGTGGTAAAAACGAATGACCATAGGATTTGCACCTAAAAATTTCCCCTCCGAAGCACAAGTCCGGGCAAGGTTGTTTGTGGAAGACCAGCAGTCGCCCATGCATACCAGCTTCCCCTCTCCATGCCACCGATATTTTCCAAAACAACGGCAAAGGCCCATACAACTCGGCACCAGTGACGTCGCAACTTATTTCTACAGCTGAGTAAACTGGAACAACGTGAAATAAAGTGTCTTGCTCAAGGACACAACGCATCATCCGGTCCGAGAATCGAACTCACAACCTCCTGATTGCAAGCCTATTGCTCTTATCATGAAGTCATGCACCAATGCTCTAACTACTAAGCCATATATATATGCTTATATATAAGCATATATATGCATATATATAAGCCATATATATAAATGGTGCACACACACACACATATATATATATATATATATGTGTGTGTGTGTGTGTGCACCATTTATATATATATATATATATATATATATATATATATATATATATATATATATATATATATATATATATATATATATATATATATATATATATATATATAGAGAGAGAGAGAGAGAGAGAGAGAGAGAGAGAGAAAATTGAGGTTGGTAATGGCACATGGAATATATAAGAGACAGAATACTTTTTTGTGAAAAAACATAATTTTATAAGGTAAGGAACCCTTTATTATTTCCTTACCTTATAAAATTATGTTTTTTCACAAAAAAGTATTCTGTCTCTTATATATTCCATGTGCCATTACCAACCTCAATTTTCTCTATAACCTTCGTTTTGTGTAGAAAATTACACTTTTCATATATATATATATATATATATATATATATATATATATATATATATATGTAGGAGGTGAGTTTTATTGTAGTACAATAAAGCAATGCAGATATCGGATAAGAAGCACTCTACAGTTTGTAGGACTGGAGTATACATAATATCTTTTGATCTTATATATATATATATATATATATATATATATATATATATATATATATATATATATATATATATATATATATATATATATATATATATATATGCAGCATTTAACAGCTGAAGCGGAAACTACCCAGCTGAACAGTCTCTACTCCGTTTCAACGTCCTCAGTTTTCTCAGGGAGTTCCCTGAATTTGGATGCAATAGTATCCGAATACCTGATCCTGACTTCCTTATCTGCCAGCGCTTCTCACTTTACCCTGTAGATCGACCTGGACCTGCCAGTTGTGTGGATTTTCAGGCTGTAGATAACTCGATGGTGATTAGCTGACAACTCAGCCCTTCTTAAAACGAACATCCGGCACAGAATAAAAGAGATCAGAGACAATTACAAAATCAATTATTGATCTCTGTCTGCAACTCCCTTTATACTATATGTATTTATTTGTGCTGGAAGAGGGTGTTCTTAAGAGAGCCCATTACTAGAACAGAAGTCTAATAAGCTCTTTCTATTCGTATTTAGATCTCAATCGATGTTCCTTCCAATCACTCCGTTCCATGTCAGGTGGTCAGCGCTAATATGTGCATTGAAGTCTCCCATTAGGATATATGGCTCAGTCTTAACTACATCTAACACTGCAGTGACTTCATCAAGCAAGGATCTGTATTCAGACTCTCTGGTTGGAGCATACACTTACACTACCCCCATAAACCTTTATTTCAGACAAAGCTTCAAGAGACCCCCCCACACACACACACACACCATAGTATCCAGTCCATAACACATTCTGACAACCGGGGACTTGTGGATATCCACACTCCCGACTATGCATCCATTTCTGGCGCCCCACCTGAATAGCGGAGTTTCCATCCTCCCTCCAAATCTACAGCCAAGGAACTTTGTTGAGTAAACCCCGACTGTATCTAGCCGGTAGCATCTAACCTCTTCCACTGGACCCGCTCCTTACTTGTAAGTTTTGTAACATTCCAACTACCAATTGTCAACGTTTGCTCCCTTCCGGATGCTTCGGGTTTCGGGATACGTAACCTTTGGACATCTATCCCACACTGTCGGGTCAGGTCGCAGACCCAACGCCAGTTCTTGCAGTGTTGAATGGTGATTGCAATATATATTTTCGAACAATTATTTCACTGTCCTTTGTGCAATTGTCTCGACCTTAAAGCACCGAAACAAAGTATCTGTAGCGGTCAATTGATGAGAATACTTACTGTATTCGTTCATTTTTCCTATCTTCGCCCATATTTTTTATTCATATATAGGGCGGGTAAAATTCCATTCCCGAGATTTTGTAAAAAATCTGCAGGACAAAACTGTATTCTTTATATTTGTCTCAGAGACAGCTGATCCCTCAAAATGGCTTCACTTGTGCTTTCAACAAATTTATTTTCTTCACAAAATCCCAAAAGAATATTTTTCCGGATTAGAAAAAATTTTTTTCCTTAAAAAAAATTATTTTATAAATTAAGTTGTTGGTTGTTGGTTAGGTCTTAGGAGTTCTTGGTTAACGTAGGAGGTATTGTATCGTTTTTAGAAAGACCTTTCACGCTGAGGTGCGCTTGTCAAACTGATGTGTATGTGGTGTGTTGTTCTATATATAGGGATTTAACATGTCTGTGGTGTGGTGGGGGTTTCTTTTCTCCCCCTTTAATAAGTGCATGGGTGTAGGTGTGTTGAACAAGTGTTAATAGCAGTAATCTTTTTGGATTTTGTGAAGAAAATAAATTTGTTGAAAGCACAAGTGAAGCCATTTTTTCTTCCCCCCTGTCTTAATATACCTAACTGTACCAAGGATTACACACATTTTCCAATATATATATATATATATATATATATATATATATTTATTTATTTATTTATTTATTTAATATAGAAATGGCTTCTACAGGACTAGAACTGTTTCATTCCAAGGAAATCATTTGGAAAGCATCAGGGCTTTCCTAACACACACATATAATATATATATATATATATACATTCTTAATATACACAAATATATATATGTACAATTCCTAAGACCAACTACTGTACGGCGTTTACCAGCTGCGTTCTCGTTGTGACACCACCACTCCCACCTGACGAGGTAGACTGGGTGCTTTTTATTGTAACACTAGCAATAACGTTTTACAGTGGGGGTGGGGGTGCATTTTATTTTGACACCAACATTCACTTTTCAACGCTATGGCGCTGATATCCTCGTGCGAGCTGGTAAGGCAGTGATAGGTATCTTGAGGGAGATCAGTGGCTTGGCTGCATGTTGCTTGCCGATAGAAAGAGAGGTGGCATTAAAGAGAAATGTATGGTGGTACTTTGATGGCTGCTCCCGTCTTTAGATGTTGGTATGGTTGGACGAAGAAGTGAGAATTACGGGATATGAATGGTGGGGAGAGTAAGTGTTTTGTCATGAGTGTGTGTAGGCACGTAAGTAAATTCTTTTATTATATTGTCTTGTTATGAGGGAGGTGGATTAGCAGTATCGGTAGAGCGTTGGACAACATGCTTCGCGGCATAAAGTTACGGCCCTTTACGTTCTGGTTTCTAATCCAGCCAAGGTTAGCTTTGCCTTTCATCCTCATAGGGTTGATAAAATAAAGTACCAGTAATGTAATGGGCTTGATTTAATCGACATTCCCCTGCTCCAAAATTGTTGGCCTTGTGTCTAAATCAGAAACCATTATATTGTTTAATTGAAATCAAGACTTTGTCGACAATTTTCCTTCTTACTACCATCAGTGGGTATTCATATATATATATATATATATATATATATATATATATATACATTATCTTGTATAAATAAAACCAGTAAAACTTCTTGAACTGTCAGCTTGGCGGATCAACTATCTCAAACATTGCTCCTCTGTAGACAAATA
>OZ024740.1:267171409-267173909 GCA_964016885.1 Eledone cirrhosa | reverse complement strand
CCAGTACGTGACTGGTACTTTATTTTATCGACCCCGTAAGGATGAAAGGCAAAGTTAACCTTGGCGGGATTTGAACTCAGATCATGAAGGGTCATAACTCTATGCTGCAAAGCATGGCGTCCGACCCTCTACCGATACAGCCAATCCACCACCATTAAATAGTCAAATAATAATAATAATAATTGTTTCTATTTTAGTCACAAGGCCAGCAATTTAAAAGAGGGGGTGGGGAGGCAAAACGATTAAATCTACCCCAAACTTACTGGTATTTTATTTCATCGACCTCGTAAGGATGAAAGGCAAAGCTAACCTCGGCGAAACTTGAACTCAGAACGCACAGGGTCGTAACTCTACGCAACCAAGTATGTTGTTTGACACTCGGTCCGTCAAGGATGCTTCCTCTCGTCTGCCTTGTACGTACTGACTCTTGATCCCTTTCCGCACAAGTTGAAGGTGCTCAAGAGCGCCTCCTTCAACTAAAACAAAATTATCAGAAATATTGATATATATACCCACAAATTAATTAGAGATACAAATAAAATGAATACAACTAATATCAATCCGGAATAAAATCAATTAATATGCATATTTACATATATGTATATTATATATATATGTATATATATATATATATATATATATATATATATATATATATATATATATATATATATATATATATATAGGAACGAGTAGGACCCCGACGGCTGAGCTCAAGCCGTTTCGACGGCTAATTCTGGACTAATTCTAGTCCAGAATTAGCCGTCGAAACGGCTTGACCTCAGCCGTCGGGGTCCTACTCGTTCCTATTACCCACTCTACTACCCTAAGTATTGAGTACTTTGGTGCGTTATGGTCCATCTGGTTCCTTACCACATTTCCTTCGTTATATATATATATATATATATATATATATATATATATATATATATATATATATATATATATATAAAATTAGGAATGGTGCTCTGAAATAGCGATGTATACATGAATATATATATATATGCATCTCTCTCTCTCTCTCTCTCTCTCTCTCCTTTCTTTCTCTCGTAGTAAAAAAATGTTACTAATCACAGCCAAATGATTTTAGTATGATGTTTTTCGTATAATCGCAATATATGATAATGTAATATAGATAAATTATCGGACACATTATAGGCACAAGTTTAGGCGACTTGTAGGCAATATCGTTAATATAGTTAAGTTTAGTAAAGTAGGTGTTACGATCAGTGATGATGTCACAACATATAATGGTTTCCGATTTAGACACAAGGCCAACAATTTTTTGGGAGCCGAAAATCAACTACCGTGATTCCCGGCGTCGAAGACGCTACTTTTTTCCTAAAATAAGTCTTTAAAATGTACCATGCGTCCTGGAGGCCGAAGGGTGTTTATTATTTTTTTTCAAATTTTTGGTTTATCAAACGTAGGGTCCATCCTCGAGGACGAAGCGTCTTCGGGGCCGGGAAATACGGTAAATAACTCTCAGTCCGTTACTGGTACCTTATTTTATCTACCCTGTAAGAATGAAAGGCAAAGCTAACTTCAGTGGGATTTGAACTCAGAACGTAATTAGACGAAATTATATGTCGCTAAGCATGGTATCCGATGCTCTACCGATGCTGCCATTCCACCGACACAACATATAATAACATAGTTTTATGATTATAAAATGGAAGACAGAGTAAATCGTTGATTTGAGAGGTGTTTACATTATACAGTGGACCTCGGTTCACGAACGCCTCTCATTACGAATAAATCGGTCCACGAACAATTTTTCCGAACATAAAACGTCTCGGTTCATGAACGGTGTCTCAAGTAACGAAGACGTAAGCCGGCTTGGAGTTTCAGGAGGAAAACGTTTCTTTCTGTGTTGTTAGTTTCTATGGTGATATCGATCTGTCTTTCACACAATCTCTCACACTGTATTTCTCTTTCATGATTTCGTATGGAAAACAATAGTTTCGGCTTACGAACATTTCGGATGACGAACGGCCTTCAGGAACGAATTAAGTTGGGGAACAGAGGTCCCACTGTATTATTAAATTCTCCATCGTTCCAAGTTCAAATCTAGCTGAAAGATATTTGACGTTTACTTCGTTCGTCTGGGATCATTAAAACGACTATCAACCTTATAATGCGTGTCCAGCTCTTCCGTCGGTTCCGACGATGAGTTTTTCAGGAAATTAACGGACAGGGTGGCTGAGCATTCAACAGACACCTGCACATTCATAGCCATACAACACGCACACATCAGTCAACACTCAAATTCCATATATATATATATATATGTTTATTGCGGGTTCAATCGGGGGAAACCACAGTAAGGTACTCAATACATAACAGAGTATAAGAATCCCCTTTCTTTAAATCCATCAACCAATGACCTCCACACATCCCAATCACCACCCTCTCCTACCACCAGCAAATGTATAAATACGACCATACTACATTGACAGTCGGCTTTCCTGATGATTTCTCCCGAATGAAACAGTTTTAG
>OZ024740.1:267166409-267168909 GCA_964016885.1 Eledone cirrhosa | reverse complement strand
TGAATTTTATGGATAGAGTTCGAGGAAGGATGCCTTTATTTTATCTATGAACTCGAATTATATCCTTTGAACATTACACTATAAATGCTTTCAGTTTTATCTGTTTTCACTACACTAGCCGTAGCTTTGTAGCAATCTCTTGTGCTGCACCGAATTGATCCATTTAAAATATGTATTATTACTACGTAACTTCGATCAAATTCCTGTCCACCATTATTCAAAGCTGCAGATCACGTATACAATTAAAGTTTAAAAGAATAACCACGTCGATAATATATTATTTCATCTACCACAATACATTGCGATATGCTATAAAGGGCAATGGATGAGCACTAGTGGTAGAGCGTCGGACAACATGCCTTACGGCATATAGTTATGTCCTTTTACGTTCTGAGTTCAAATCCCGCTGATATTAACTTTGCCTTTCATCCTCAGAGGGTCGATAAAAGCACCAGTATTAAAAAAACGCACTGGGGTCGATTTGCTATTTAAATATAATATATACTGAAGGTGCTGCTCCAGCATGACTTATACGGTGTTAGCTTAAAAACAAACTAAAGAACATACGAGAGTTGGCTGAAATTTTCATAAGCTGCCCAAGATACTCTCATGGAATGATCAAATGGGGTTTATTTTTCAACAGTCATTGGATAGAAACAATGCAGTTATTAATAAGAAAAACTAAAATTAATGCAAGCAACTTTTCACAGAGTAGCATCCATCATAGTCACCCTACGAACATTTCTTGACAAGAAAAATTTATCAAAGAGTGATTTTCTATATATTTTTGTAACAGGAATTTATTAAATGATTAACATTACCTTACTTTCTTCTATACAGTGTATTGTTAGGCAGGTGAAATACAATTTTTGTTTCCAGCTTTATAAACTTTCATTTAATACTGAGGTTTAATCCAATGATATTTGTCTTAAATATTTCCTGTTTTACAAGCTAAAAATGAAGAAAATTTAAATAGCTTAGTGCGTTAGAGCGTTGGGCTTGCAATCAGTTTACTCAGCGGTAGAAATGAGTTGCGACGTCACTGGTGCCAAGCTGTATCGACCATAGCCTTTCCTGCGGATGTGTATGCAGGTGTGGCGAGCCACTTCACCTTCGAAAAAGGTACGACTCAAGAAGATTTCTCCATACAACTACATACACGTACACACAATGGTGCGCATATATGCATACACACGCAAATCTCTCCATGTATTCTCCATCCACTTAGGTACTTCCAACAGACATGTCTTTCCTCATTTCACCACCTCTGTTATGTCTAATTCCTTATGCCCAGCACTTCTTGCCCAGAAGGTCGGCCATCTGCAACTAATTTCCCCCCAACTAATTCTGCAACTGATTCTCCTGCAACAAATTAAACAGATCATCAACGGCAAAGAATTCTCTAGACTACGACTATTGCTATAACTACTAATGATAATTGTTTATACTTTTGGCACAAGGCCAGCAATTACCCCTGTGCATTACTAGTGCTTTATTTTATCGACCCCATAAGGATGAAAGGCAAAGTTCGAAGAACCACAGAAACAAATTCATCACAGGTTGAAGTGTTTTTCAGAAAAATCTAATCTAAAATAGAGAGAGTGGAGAGAATTAGGTAGTCTTGTGAGAGAAGGGGAATTATGAGAGAGAGTGAGGTATGTAGTAGGATATAGAGAGGGGGAGCTTGATTGGTGGTCTAGTGAGAGAGGGGGAATTTTGAGAGAGTGATATATGTAGTGGTATAGATTGGCGGGAGAGAGTTTGTTGGTTTAGTGAGAGAGGGGGAATTGTTAGAGAGAGTGGGGTATGTAGTGAGATATAGAGAGGGGGAGAGGGAGAGAATTTGGTAGTTTAGTGAGAGAGGAGCAATTGTGAGAGAGAGAGAGTGAGGTATGTAGTGTGATATAGAGAGGGGGAGAGAATTTGTTGGTTTAGAGAGATAGACGGGAGAATTAAGTGCGTGGAAGAGTTAGTAATAGAATATAGAGAAGATAAGATAATTTGGTGGTCTTGTAAGAGAGGGGGAATTTTGAGAGAGAGAGAGTGAGGTATGTAGTGGGATATAGGGAGGATCAGAGAGTTTGGTGGTATAGTGAGAGAGGGGTAATTGTGAAAGCGATAGAGAGTGAAGCGTATACTGGGATATAGTGAAGGGGAGAAAGTTTGGTGGGCTAGTGAGAGAGGGGAAATTACGAGAGTGATAGAGAGTAAAGTATGTAATGATATATAGAGAGGGGAGAAAATTTGGTGATCTAGTCTCAGATGGGGAATTTTGAGAGAGTGAGGTATATATGTGGATATATAGGGTGACACAGAGTTTAGTGGTTTAGTGAGGGACGGTGAATTGTGAGAATGATAGAGGGTAAGGTATGTAGTGATATATAGAGAGGGAGAGAATTTTTTGTGGTTTAGTGAGAGAGTGGAAATTGTGAGAGTGATAGAAAGTGAGGTATGTAGTGGGATATAGAGAGAGGAAGAAAGTTTTGTGGTTTAGTGAGAG
>OZ024740.1:267153909-267163909 GCA_964016885.1 Eledone cirrhosa | reverse complement strand
TATATATATATATATATATATATATATATATATATATATATATATATATATATATATATAGTAGATGTCAACTTATGGACTGGACTTGATTTTTGCTCTTTAAACTCTGCTGCTGGTAATCGATCTTTGTGCAGAAAAATATTTCATGTTGATGCGCAGTCTGTATCTGGCGGAGTTTAGCGTCAAAGTATATAGTAGACCACCCGTGACCCGCTGGGTCACGTTTACTTAAAAAATAATTTTTAAATAATTAAAAATAATGTTTAAATAATTAAAATATTATCTTTTTGAAGATAGTAGCGTTTGGTTTGATGCAGGTTTGGCTGCCAATTTTAGCATGTCGCGCTGCTACATAGAAATGTTTTCTATGTCTCAATTCATCTGATTTGTGAAAGGCTGACACGTCACTCTCTGTGACACATACTGCTTCTCACAACAATCGATGCTGAATGCTGACAAATACTAATCCTCACAACAATTGATGCTGAACGCTGACATGGGCTACTTCCCTTGCCAATTCTCAACACTAACCAGTATTACCCTCGTCAGCAAATAACACTCAACATTGACCAGTGCTACCCTAGTCACCAACTAACACTTAACGTTGACCAATGCTATTCTCCCCCTCACCATATAGAGTTTCATCACTGCAGTAGTTAAATTAAGAGTACTGCAGTAAATACTTTGCATTGTTTATGTGCCAAATACAGAAGCTGATGAGCCTCTCTTTTTTTTTTCACTTCCACCTTTTCTCACTCCCCGCAGCAACATATTGACACATACAAACTTCCTTAGACATACAGCATGTAATTTTAGTGCACATAGTATACTGAAACTGCCATTTACATGATTTTCATCATTTTTATCAATATAATTATTAATATAACAAAATTAAAAACAAAATTTGTTCTCACTCTTAACGTGGTGGAAACCTAAATATATTCGTGAATTAATAATAATTGTTTCTACTTTTTGTACAAGGCCAGCAATTATCCCAGTGTATTACTAGTACTTTATTTTATCGACCCTGTAAGGATGAAAGGTAAAGTTAACCTCGGCGGGATTTGAACTCAGATCTTAAAGGGGCGTAACTCTATGCTGCAAAGCATGACGTCAGACCCTCTACTGATACTGCCAATCGAATCAATAATAATTGTTTCTACTTTTGGCACAAGGCCAGCAATTATTCCAGTGTATTACTGGTACTTTATTTTATCGACCCCGTAAGGATGAAAGGCAAAGTTAACCTCAGCGGCATTTGAACTCAGACCATAAAGGGCCGTAACTCTTTGCTGCACAGTATGGCGTCCGACTCTCTACCGATACTGCCAATCCACCTAATAATAGTTTCTATTTTAGGCACAAGGCCAGCAATTACCCAGTACATTACTGGTACTTTATTTTATCGACCCCGTAAGTATGAAAGGCAAAGTTAACCTCGGCGGGATCTAATAATATTATGATATTATTACTTGTAAACAATTATTACTTGTAAACAAACCGAATATTAATAATGTTATAATACTATTCAGCATAGTTACGTCCCTTAACGATCTGAGTTCAAATCCCGCCGAGGTTAACTTTGCCTTTCATCCTTACGGGGTCGATAAAATAAAGTACCAGTAATGTACTGGGTAATTGCTGGCCTTGCGCCAAAAAGTAGAAACAATTATAATAAGATACAAAGCTTTTTCAGCTTTTGTTTACAAACAGCGGGAAATTTGAAATTAGATAGTGAAAATTGTGCCTCCGTTGTATTTTTAAGTGAAAATAGTGCCTCCGTTATATTTCTGAGTGAAAATAGTGCCTCCGTTGTATTTTTGAGTGAAAATAGTGCCTCCGTTGTATTTTTGAGTGAAAATAGTGCCTCCGTTGTATTTTTGAGTAAGTAAATTAGGCTAATAATTGGAGTTATAAAAGCCCACAGAAATGGGAAAATGAATGAGCCATTGTGTTACCATTACATGGGTGTAATGGTAACACAATGGCCTTGGTAGTCAGAGATGTGGGTTCGTGTCCCGGTACATCAAGACTCACTCATTTTTCTATTTCTATTTTCTATTTCTCTAACTCAAAATATTAGGTTAATTTATGTAGACAAAAATACAACGGAGGCAATATTTTCACTATCTATTATAATATTATTATTATGGTGGATTGGCAGTATCGGTAGAGGGTCGGACGCCATGATTTGACGTATAGAGAGAGTTACGTCCCTTGCCATTCTGAGTTCAAATCCCGCCGAGGTTAACTTTGCCTTTCATCCTTACGGGGTCGATAAAATAAAGTACCAGTAACCTACTGGGTAATTGCTGGCCTTGTGTCAAATGTAGAAACAATTATTATTCACTCACGAATATTGATATAATTATTTATTAATTTCAACTATATCAACATCTTAATCGTTATGGTTACAGTTACTACTACTCCTACGAAAAAGAAATTAATGTACGTATAAGTTGTCTCTGACCATTGTCTGTTGAAATGCCTTTGCCGTTTTGTCAGCAGGGCGCAGCTGAAACACCGCTCTGACTTCGGTGTAGAGTCTGTCACCCTCTCTCATTCCCCCCTTTTCTTTCTTCCTTTGTCTAATAGTCCTTGCTCTTTCCCTCCTTTTACACTCATTTATGGCATTTGTAATTCTTGCTGCTTCCGTTTTCCATATGTTTGACCAATTGACCAATTCTTAATTGCAATTAAATGTGTAGAGTCGTACATATTACAACAAAGTATCAATAGGAAAGACATTTTGCAAAGTTTTTTTTTTTTTTCAATTATATATCGATTTGGTTGTACTTATTGTAATAATCAATACTCGTTGCAAAACATGTTTACCACTTAAAAAAAAAAGTTATATCAAAATTCACATAAACCAAAACATACAGAAAAGTTCGAATCTGGTTGACATGCAGACAGAAACGTATATCCCAGGCATGTCAAACATGCGGCCTTTTACAAGCACACCTGCGGTCCGCACAAAGGTTTTTACAGCGCGAGCTTAAAATAAAATAACAAATGTTAGTTGTTATGTGTGGCCCTCAGACAACACATATGTGACCCACGTGGCCCTCTGAACACCCTCAGTTTAACATGCCTGGTATATACCTTTCTACAAGCATATGAAGTATATGTAAATCAGTGACGTCCGAACTATTATCCTCCCCCTCCAACTAATTTACTGGGTCCCGGCCGACAGAATGGAGAAAGCATTGCCCCGGAGGACGGCGAGGGAGACGCGATGGAACCGCCACTCCACCTCGCGGGGTTTACACCAGCGAGCAGCCAATGTAAAAAAGAAAATGCCGCACAAATAATTGTTTCTACTTTTTGGCACAAGGCCAGCAATTAACCAGTGTATTACTGGTACTTTATTTTATCGACCACGTAAGGATGAAAGGCAAAGTTAACCTCGGTGGGATTTGAACTCAGACCGTAAAGGGGCGTAACTCTATGCTGCAAAGCATGGCGTCCGACCCTCTACCGATACTGCCAATCCACCGCACAAATAATTATATTTATTTACTCACTTGTTTACTTCTTTACTGAACCAAAGCTAGTCACGCATATAAAAAAGATTCTCTTTAGAAGTACCCCCATCGTCCCTCAGCCTACACAAATAAACCCTGCCTTAATCCCTCCCCTCTTATAAACCACTGCTTCTCCTTCATCTTCATCTTCCTCCCTCCTCTCCCATTCCTCATTAATCAGGGGACTTTTCTCATTTCCGTCTTCCCATCCACCACCACTATATCATTAGATAGAGCCACCACACCACCACACCACTACCCTCAACTACCAACTGGGACACTTAACTCCTTTCCGTCTTCTCATCCACCACCACTATATCATTAGATAGAGCCACCACACCACCACCACCACCCTCAACTACCAACTGGGACACTTATAAATACAAGAACTGACCAACTTTATCTGACATTCCTGATGATTTCATACGAATGAAACAGTTCAAGTCTCGTAGAAGTCATTTCTATATATAATAAAGTTGCCTAGACTCCACCAACGTATTGAGTACCTTGTTTAACTGTGGTAACCCCATCCCCGACATAATTCGGAAACCCAGATATTATCCAACACCCAACCGGGCCCTTTACAACCATCGAGGTGGAACCATGATAACCAAACTGTACATCGTCACTTCCATGACGAATATCCTCATTCCACCAAAAAGACTGACCTAAAAACTTTAACCCTTTAGCCTTTACATTACTCAATATTTACTATTATATTTTCACAGTAACGGCTTTATCTCACATAATCATCTCACATAATACTGAATCTATGAACTTTTGATATTATTTATTTTTAGAACAATACCTTAACATCAGTATGAGTGGTCGGTTATAGCCGGTTTGAACAGAAAGAGGTGACAGAATTCTGGCCGGATATGGCCGGTTTAAATGCTAAAGGGTTAATCAACAAAACCGATATATTCATCAAGAGGATGAGATGGAAGCCTTCTTCTTTGACCAACCTGATGTAATATCGACGAATGATGAAAGGTTTAATTTAAAATGACATTCTATATTGGAGAGCTAACTTGTCTGATATTGGAATTAGTTATAAATTATAGCTGCTGATAAGGGCTGTTCGTGTGCTTATTTTTTCCATTACTTACTTATTTAAATTTGTTAATTTTCAATATAATATATATATATATATATATATGTGTGTGTGTGTGTGTGTGTGTGTGTGTGTGTGTGTGTGTGTGTGTGTGTGTGTGCGTGCGCGCGCATGTGTGTGTGTGCGTGTGTATACAATATATATATACACATACACAAACATTCATACAGATATATATATAGGGCCTTGACTTCGAAGCTTCAGTTATTATTATACTTACGGGGTCGATAAAATAAAGTACCAGTAATGCACTAGGTAATTGGTGGCCTTGTGCCAAAAGTAGAAACAATTATTATACTTATATATAATATATATATATATATATATATATATATGTCACAGCCAAATTTCTCTACGGAAAATATATTTTAGACTCTGCTCAAGTGTATTAAGTATTCATTCAGTTAATATTTAAATATTTTCACTAGACTGGTATTTATAACATCCTCTGCAGTAACTCTCCTTCTCTATATCTCTCATTTTCGGAAAAACAATTATACAATTATATATATATATATATATATATATATATATATATATATATATATATATATATATATATATATATATATATATAATTGTTTTTTCCGAAAATGACTGACTGAACATACACGTGCTTTTACTCTCAACATTTATCTTCCATTGCTTCCTGTTCTTACTATTCTCCATATTTCTACTTTTATTTCTCATTCTATCTTCCGATAAAGGACTAACGTCCGAAACGTTAAAACTCTTTTTCTACAACACCAAGAGTCAAATTAATATATTTTTTATTGTACTGTACCGTTTGCTGAGTTGTTTTTCCGTTTACTTTACGAAAGGTATTAGATGCAAACTGAAAAGAAGTAAACAGCGTTATGATACATAAGACCGCTATCGTGGACATTATAAAACAAAAATAATAATATATTTTATATCTGTTGACTGACTGTACCTTGTGCATCTACACCAGGGGTGTGCAACATATTCCATTGGCGGGCCACTTTTGAACATTGGTACAACTATTAGGGCCATTAATATTTATTAAGTACTATTCCAAAACCTCACCACAACTCCTTTCCATAACAGGGAAAGTATAACACACATAACCCTATCAGTGAAGCCCTTTAGTATAGGTCAACCAACAGAAAATTGTATTATGGTTGCGAAAAAAATTCTAAATAACCCTACAAGGTAAAATTACTAAACGGTTATCGCGGGCCACTCTGACTGGTCTGGCGGGCCGGATCGTGACTAGCGGGCCGCCTATTGCACGCCCCTGATCTACAACAATCAGAATCACTTCTACCTTCTTCATTGAGCATTTTCAAATTTAGTAGGAATTACAATATGGAAAACCAGATATGGTGAAAGAGAAAACCAGCAAACAATGTCGTATCTTGGATGTAGCCTACCCCGCAGACAAGGTTTGCAACAAAGAAAGCAAGAAAAAGTAAAGATATGAAAAGCTAGCTTGGGAGATAAGACACCTAAGGTCAATGAAGAATGATAAGTGATGCCGTTTCTTGTGGCTGCACTAGGTATTAAAATGGATAAAGGGTAAAGATCCCACAACTCCTTGTGGAGTCGTAGAGGCACCGTCAAACGGTGAATCTAGAGTACTTTTAAACCTGGCAGAGCCCAACCTTCTCCATGTCTGAACACAGCCGATGTTTTCTATCGATGAAGAATCCACCCCAGTACTGGAATCGATCTCGAAAGGATGAAAGACAAAGTTGACTACAGCGGGATTTGAACTCAGAGCGCGCTATGAAGTGGGACGAATACTGTAAAGCATTCTATCCGACGTCTTAACGTCTCTGCCAATTTGCCGCCTATGCACTAGGTATTACAAGTCAACAAATAAAAAACTACATAGAATGAACAGTGGTTACCATCAAGGTTTATGGTTGGATATCTGCAGAAGATAACGTTACTTGGAACAGCTTGAATACTCAGAATGTAGAAGTGATGCCAATTATTGTAGGTGCATTAGGTATTGTCAGTCAACAAATAGAAAATGACGTATAAAGAACAGGAGTTAACATCAGTGGGTAGGTAGAACATTTGCAAAAACAACATTACTTTGAACTGTTCGAATACTAAAAAAAGTGTCATATAAATGAAGGTGTCATATAAATTTACCATAGGCTGTAAACAGCTAATGTCTCTATTACATCACCAGCTTTAGATATTATGCAAAAACACAGTGATGGCGATGATGATTATAACGTAGATATCACTTTAACAATGAAACGCATAATCAGTTATATACGCAACGTATATCATTCGTAAGACGTTTGATTGATAAATAATTATTTTAAATTAAGTGATATATAAAATAAAGTACCAGTAATACACTGGGATAATTGGTGGCCTTGTGCCAAAAGTAGAAACAATTATATTATATTATATTAAATTATATTATATTATCTATGTTTATAAGCGCTACCCAAGTTCTCAATGCCCAAATGTGACCATACCTCCAGAATACAAAAGGCATCAAATTAGTGAACTTTCTTCTGAGTTTATCACTGTGAAGCAAGCGAAACTCCAGAGCAACAATACTCACTATTTAGCCTTAATAAAATGAATATATATATATATATATATATATATATATATATATATATCCAAATTGTAAAAATTATCCCCTGTGATTGTTTCATATGTTTATTTATATGTTAATCAATTTCTAGTTGTTATAAAATGCTCGGACCTATTCATTAGAATCTTTGAGCTTATTTTACGGGTGATATGGCGCATGCCTTTCTGGCATGACACCCATAATTTTGATTTAGATTAAATTCACTTTGATTTATCTTAATTTTGGATATAGATATATAAATACGGCTCCTTAATTGTAGAGCTAACTCTGTTGAAAGGACTTGACTGCTGTTTCTAGTTGTCGATAACCCTATTCATGCCACTGGGATGAAGCTGGTATGATGTGTGTATTTTTAGTAGATACAGCACGTGTTGAACTTAATGCGTAAACAATTTGAACTTAATGCGTAAACACAGATGGCTGGACTTCTTCCTTGTTGAAAATCCAAGTATCGGCCTCCGTGGGGTTTACCATTCGATTAATTGGTGAAATATATTTCTTTAATGGAATATATACAAGGAAGATTAATCATATTATAAGGTATCTATTTTTGAAGTTCTAGTTAACTTTATTTAGTTACCTACCTAGCTATGTGTGCTTACACACTTGTAAAAATTATTCCCTGTGATTGTTTCATATGTTTATTTATATGTTAATCAATTTCTAGTTGTTATATATATATATATATATATATATATATATGAAGGAGTCGGGACGCCGATGAAGGAGTCGGGACGCCGACGGCTGAGCTCCTACCATTTCAACAGCTAGTTCCGAACTAACTGTTGAAACGGCAAGAGCTAAGCCATCTGGGTCACGACTCCTTTATATTACCACACTCTATTCTGATATATATATATATATATATATATATATATATATATATATATATATATATATATATATATATATATATATATATATATATATATATATATATATATATATATATATATATATATATATATATATATATATATATATATATATATATATATATATATATATATATATATATATATATATATATATATATATATATAATAGAGTGTTTTGTTTCTTAGAATATATGTTTCTTAGAATATATGTTTTGTTTCTTAGAATCAATACCTCTGAGAGTCAACTATTATACGTCAAACCATATGTAAGTTTTTCTCTGATATTAAGATAAGAACATAGTAGAGTATATAAATCAGGCATGGGAAACCCTTTTCGAGAAGTGGGCCGCATGAGATATGGCTCATCATCAGGCGGGTCGCAAGCGCTAAATTACTTTCGTGCCTACATTTAAAAAAAAAAAGACCGGTAACTCAGGTTGTTTTAATTTGATGCGTTTTCCTCGATCGTAAAAATGGTAGAAAGATAAATTACGACTGAAAAGTTGGGGTAAAAAAATTCAGAAAGATTTCACTTAGGTGACTTAGGGGAGCCATTCAGAAAGCTTCGCGGGCCGCAGGTTGACCATGACTGATATACATGTTCGTTAAAGTATTACCTACCTAGTCATACGGGAGCCGAATAATAATGTTAGAGATAGATTATGTGTTTGATTTCGTTCCATTGTTAACATTTTTTAACGTGTTTGCTATAAGCATGTTTCTTTCAACATATTCTCAATAATTTTAACAGCATAGACACAATGGAAAAGCCAAGAGAAGCGAACAAATATTATTTCTCATAAACAATTGTATGTAGCGCTTTCTACATTTTCACTTCTTGACTCTCTCAGTGCCGCCTGTGTAGATATTAGAATATCAAAAGAATTTATATATTTAATAGATCTTAATAAATTTTCAATAAATACGTACTTTTCAAAGCAACTTAGGTTTGAACAAAGAATATGACATCGAATTAGAAGATTGCGGGTTCTCCTCATGTTCGAAAACAAAAACAACAACAAAAAAATAATAACAATTGTTTCTACTTTTAGCACAAGGCCAGCAATTACTCAGTACATTACTGGTACTTTATTTTATCGACCCCGTAAGAATGAAAGGCAATGTTAACCTCGGCGGGATTTGAGCTCAGTCCGTAAAGGGACGTAACTCTGCTGCAAAGCATGGCGTCTGACCCTCTACCGATACTGCCAATAATAATAACATTTTCCTAAGAACGGCGAATTAGCAAAGTTAATATAGTGTCAAGTAAAATGCTTTGCGGCATTTTTCCGGCTCTTTACGTTCTAAGATGAAATTTCACCTTGATCAACTTTGCTTTTTATCCTTCAAGAGCCGGTAAAATAAATCACCAACCAAGTGCTTGAGTCAATACAATCGACTTTCCCATTTCCTCTAATTTCTTGTCTTGTACCAATGCTAGAAAGAATTATTATAAAGGGTGGTATTTTGGCAATATCAGTAGAGGGACGCACAAATTACTTTGTGGCATTTCCTTCCGAGGTTCTAATCTTAAATCCCGCAAAGATCAACTTTGCCTTTCTTCCTTCAGGGATCAGTGAAATAAAGTATCTTTTAAGTATAATCGTTTTTCCCTTTCCCCCAAATAGTTGGCCTTATGTGCCAATGCTAGAAAGAATTATTATGCACAGAGCAGTGGATTGGTGGAATCTTAAGAGCATCGGACACAATGGTTTATATCATTTAGTGCTTATGTTAGAAACAATTATTTTACGTTGCACAAGGCTGCAGTTAATAATCAAGTTATTTGTTTTGATTAAAAAGCAACATTAAAGTGGTCCTCTTCTTTGTATATTGTTGAGATTATGTCGTAGCTAGTTTCTTGTCTGTCTTACATTAAACACCAAACTGTTAA
>OZ024740.1:267138909-267146409 GCA_964016885.1 Eledone cirrhosa | reverse complement strand
GATTCAGTCGGCATGCAGTGGGACTGAACTCCAAGTGACGTGGCTACAAAGCAAACACCTTAACCACACTGCCATCCCTGCTCCGATATGTGCATTATTGTTAAAAAAATGTTGTGCAATTAAAAATGTAGAGATATGTACATGCCAATACATTTGTGTTTAGACATATTTATACGCTACACATATTTATTGTGTATTTAGTTTCTGTAAATGTTTAGACCTATCTGCTTTGTTATTGAAAGTTTTATTTAATACATGAAAATATAAAGACAACACGTATATATAGATCAAATTGAATACCTATGATGATTAAAATACAAATATTCCAATTAATTTTATTTCAAAACAGAAGCGGTGTATTTACTTGAATTCAAACAATGCTCGGGAATAATAGATAGTAAAAATAATGAACATGATATTTGTATGAAAAAGATGGTGGGGGGGGGGGGGGGGGGGGATGATCTCTTCATTTTAAATATTACTACAAAATTCAATTACCCTGTAATGCCAGAATAAGGACTTCGACAGAGACCTGAACTCGTTAAATTTATAGAAGGTAAGAAAAAATGTTGAGGCTAATGGGTCGATTGTTATCTTCCCCGGGGATATTTATGAAAGAAGTGAAGCAGTTTCAATGTTGTAAAATGGCACACAAATCATTTATCCCACAGATTAACAAATGCAACCTGAATGATTTCTGTTTTCCAGATTATTTCTGTACCTTAGATGTAAAGGTGCGTGACTGAGCGGCTAGAGTATTGGATTCGCAACCATGTGATTGTGAATTCGATTCCCGGATTGGGCAATGCGTTATGACCTTCAGTAAGACACTTTATTTCTCATTCTCTTTCTGCCAGGAGTTGCGACCGGTAGATAGTATCAGCGATTGAAAGACCAATAAAAACATTATTTTCTTGGCACGATTTGACGAGTTCAACCGACTCGGAAAGCGGACGAGTTCTGGGATTTTGTCGATCGAATACAAAGAAGGTGTGTTATAAACACAGTCTTTCAAGTGGTATAATTTTCAATGGTCTTCAGGTGTTTTTCTTGAACGAGACCAAAGATTTGAACGATCGAAAGTTTGTGTAGACGATATTATCTACAAGAGAAACTACTGAACAAAACAGTATCATTATAAAATTTATATAAGAACAAATGTAAATTAATGCAATCTAAAACCTACCACTACAAATTTGACTGTAGGGGAAAAGCATTTTGTAATACGCTTTACCGTTTCTGCTAATCCGTCGTACTCAATAACAACATGGCCAGAAAATTAGCTCGGGTTGAATTTTTAAGACGAAATATCGAAGATGGACAGAAGGAGTAAGTTAAAGGCATTGCACAGAGCTTTTCATAATTGTTTTGAAGCTCTTCCTTCATAATAGTTTTGAAGCCCCTCCTTGTTGATTTCGGAGCCCAGGATAATTAAAATATAGGAACCCAATATGGTTTGAAATCAGAAGGTGGAAAACCAAATTTAGATTCTAAAACATTACTCTTTCGCTCTATTGTTTCTGACAACTAATCGTTCTCAGTAATCGGTTGATCGCTGTCTGTCTGTCTGTCTGTCTGTCTGCCTGTCTGACTGTCTGTCTGTATGTATGTATGTGTACGTATGTATTTATGTGTCTATATGTATGTATATATGTATACATATATGTATATATGTATGTATGTATATATGTATGTACGTATGTCAGGTCGCTCTCAAGTGCTACTGGCAACATGTAACCCAGTACAACCTGTCTCTTGGTCGGGTCGTCGGGGACTAAACCGGCACCCCCACCAAGCTTGCTTGGTGAGGAGGGTGATATTTGGACACCCTGCGGGATGAAATACAAAGCCCGGCAAAGGGCGGAGGAACTCAGCAGAGTCAACGGCCATCCAAATAGTACTTTTTTTTTTTTTTTCACCTGGGAGTGAAAAAGCCCCCAGTAGTTGTCACAACACCTTTCTAGGAGAGGGAAACCTGCGGCTTCGGAAGCATCCGATGATGTTGACCAGTTCTCCTTTCGGGTAGTGTTTTCGATGGTCAGAGAGTGGGATTGGTCAAGTTCAAGGCCTTTCCCCTCTTAAAAAACCTTCAAAGTACAGGCATTGCTTGTTCAGGATATGTTATAGGTTAGTGTGGCTGGCCGTAGCCTAAAAGTGCACCGAATTCTATAACCTGACAAGCGTTTGCAGTACGCTTAGCAGAGTTTTCAGCCATCATGCATGTACGTATATATGTATATATATACGTATATGTGTGTATGTGTTTTGCAATCTGCAACTCATTCTCTCCCCATTTTCCCTCAAACCAACGGACTTGCAACAAATTAATCAGATCATCAACAGCAAATAATTCCCCGGTCTAGAAGGGCTTGTGAATGTTCTGAGCACAGCCACATCCTCCAAATCTACCAAGTAATCTACCCCCCCCCTCTCTCTCTCTCTTTCTCTCTATCTATCTATCTGTATATATATATACACATAGTGGTTTCTTATATAGGCACAAGGCCAGCAATTTTGGGGGGAGGGGAAAGTCGATTAAATCGACCCCAGTGCGTGACTGGTACTTTATTTTATCGACCTCGTAAGGATGAAAGGCAAAGTTAACCTCGGCGGGATTTGAACTCAGATCATAAAGGGCCGTAACTCTATGCTGCAAAGCATGGCGTCCGACCCTCTACCGATACTGCCAATCCACCACCCTATATATATACACATAGTGTTGCCACGTGCTATGTAGTGAGACCAAACCAGACATATTAACCACACAATCACACACACCCCACATGTATATATGTATGTATGTATGTATGTATGTATGTATGTATGTATGTATGTATGTATGTATGTATGTATGTGTGTGTGTGTGTGTATGTATGTATGTATGTATGTATGTATGTATGTATGTATGTATGTGTGTGTGTGTGTGTGCATGTATGTGTATGCATGTATGTATGCATATGTGTGTGTATGCTTATGTGTGAGTGGGTATGGCGAACTTCGTTGGATATATATGTATGTGTGTGCGTGTGCGTGGGTGTGGAACTTTGTTAGATATATGTGTGTGCGAATTTCTCAATTTATATGTCAAATAATATATTAGCCATCAGTTGAAAAAAAACTTCAACGGATATCCTGCAGCTGCTTTCAGAAAAAAAAAGCACAGAAATACGCTAATACCAATCCATACATACATACATACATACATACATAGGAATACATACATACATACATACATACATACATACATACATACATACATACATACATACATACATAGTGGCTGCCAACTCGTTTTCGAGTACGGCCACTACTTTATATCCATGTAGGAGAACCCCTACCGATGCGCTGAACGAATGTGACTTTTTAGTCCAGCCAGCGACTTGAAAACTCTGGTACAAAGACTACACTTGTGACCATTATTGACACATAGTGCAGGGCCCATGGTACCATGTGATGACAAGTGCAGAGAGATCTCCAGATATAAAGCAATGCCTGTGCTGTGAAGCTTTTATAGTGAGCAAAGGCACTGCACAAAGCCAGTCCCACTCTCTTAACCAAGATTATATTTACCATACATACATACATATTTACCATACATACATATTTACATACATACATACATACATACATACATACATAGGAATACATACATACATACATACATATTTACCATACATACATACATACATACATACATACATACATACATACATACATATTTACCATACATACATACATATTTACATACATACATACATACATACATACATACATACATAGGAATACATACATACATACATACATACATACATACATACATACATACATACATACATACATACATACAGAGGAAGAATATATTGAGACAGATGGCACTAAGGAATACTGGTGGAACCCGAAAATAAAAACTGCCACCAAATTAAAGCACAACCGGCCTGATAATGTTGTTTGGGACCACACATTGAAAACGTGTTCTGTTGTGGAGATCAGCTGCCCACTTGATGTAAACGTTGTCAGAAAAATACAGGAGAAGGAGGACATCTACGGACCATTGATGAGGAGTTTACAAATCCAGTATCCAAGATACACCTTTAGCTTCATACCCATCATTATTGGAGCTACGGGTTATATACCAACCCGCTTGGACCAAAGTATGACTGAACTTGGATTTGGGGACAAAGAGCGCAGCTCCCTAATTCATAGTCTACAAATGGCTGCGATAGCTGGCACCTTAAAAATTTGCAAAACATTCTTGCGATTCAAGGGATGACAATTTCTTTTCTTTTACAACCTTGCCACCAGGAAGGTGGCCGGTCAAAAAAATATACTCGAAATTAAGAGAAAGAGATAACACATACATATTACATGCATACATACATTCTTACATACATACGTCCAGACATACATAACCTACATACATGCAAACATACATAATACATATATACATGTATACACATATACATACGTGCATACGTACATAGAAACCAACTCCTTCCTTCCGTGAAGAATTCAAATAATTAAAAAATACATACATATATAAATACATACATACATACGTACGTACATACATACATAGATACGTACAATCACTTAATGGAACAGTAAAATTATGTAAAACATTCCAAAAATTTTGCATCTAATAACTGCATATAAACATATACACATGCACACATACAACTCAAAACATCCACATCCACACATACAATAACATCCATATCTACACATCCATGCATACATACATATCTACCTAGTTGATGTTGTGTAAATTCCAATGAGAGAGTCTTGTGTCTATGTTAGAAACCGACTCTCTCTCTATTGGTAAAACTTTGTGAAATTATAAAACCAGAAGAACATACATACATACATACATGGTGGTGGCTGCCAACTCGTTTTCGAGTACGGCCACTACTTTATATCCATGAGGGAGAACCCCTACTGATGCGCTGAACGAGTGTGACCTTTTAGTCCAGCCAACGACTTGAAAACTCTGGTACAAACACTACACTTGTGACAATTACTGACACATAGTGCTGGGCCCATGGTACCATGTGACGACAAGTGCAGAGAGATCTCCAGATATAAAGCAATGCCTGTGCCGTGAAGCTTTTATAGTGAGCAAAGGCACTGCACAAAGCCAGTCCCACTCTCTTAACCAAGATGATATTTACCAAAAAGAAGAACAAGTCAACATCATTGGATACCATCAGGGTTGCAGGTGTTATATCAGAGTTTTCCTTCTCCTAGAATTGTGCCTTGACAAAAGCTAAGGGGTCATCTCTCCCGGTGATTTTGGATGGCCATTGACTCTTAACAGCTCCTTTGTCTTTGACATATTTTGTTTTTAGTCCTGCAGGATGTCCAAAGTCACCCTCCTCACCAAGAAACCTTGGTGGGGTTGCCAGTTTAGTCGCCAACGACCCGACCATGAGACAGGTTGTACTGGGATACATGTTACCAGTAGCACCAACAGTAGCACCAACATACATACATACATACATACATACATACATACATACATACATACATACATACATACATACATACATACATACATACATACATACATACATATGCAGATACTCCACCCTGATTACACCTTCAGATTTATGCCTGTGATTATTGGGGCACTGGGATATGTTAGTGACTGCCTCAATTCAAATCATGAGAAGCTGGGCTTCACAGAAACAGAAAGAACACGACTAATTAGGAAATTACAAGTACAATCCATTAATGGAACAGTAAAAATATGTAAAACATTCCCCAAATCCCGCATCTAATAACTGCATATACACTTGTACAGATGCAAAGCATATGCACATGCACACATACAACTCAAAACATGCACATCCACACACACAATAACATCCATACCTGCGCACACATGCATGCGTGAAGACATGCATACATATCTACCTAGTGTAAATTCCAATGAGAGGGTCTTGTGTCTATGTTAGAAACCGACTCTCTCTCTATTGGCAAACATTTATGAAATTATAAAACCAGAAGAACATACATACATACATACATACATGCATGCATACATACAAGCAACATATATACAAACATACAAATATACATACATATGTACATACATACAACTACTCGTTTCAATATGTCGCTAGGGTATATTTCGAGCGCTCGCAATTACCATCATTAAAATACCGAAAACACGAATTTCCTTCAATATCTTTAATATTCTTCGATATTCATGTTTAGAACGGATGAATGAAGATCGAAACTAACTGTTTGTTCCTTTTGTATAGTCCAATATTTGATTTGCAGAATTTTCCGACGCTATTTCTTCTAAACTTGCTCATAAATTTTTTTCCAGCCTTCGAGCTTCTATTTTTTTTACGAAGTTCCCTTTCTCCAAATTTTACACTTTCTTGATGAAGGACTTATGTCCGATATTTTGAAACATAGATATTTTTTTTCTTTATCTTCATTCCCAAACGTGAATCTATTAAGATTTTATGTTTGTACATCTCTGTGTTTGTGATGTTTATTTTTGAACTACACACATATACACACGCGCGCACGCACACACACGAACGCACACACACACACATCTCTCTCTCTCTCTCTCTCTCTCTCTCTCTCTCTCTCTATATATATATATATATATATATATATATATATATATAAATATGTATATAGACATGTACATATGTAAATATATATATACGCATGTACTTTCTCAGGGCATTCTTCTAGGAGAAGGCAACTCAGGAAACTGGGATAACTCCGATATAAAACCTGCAGCTCAGTAGTTACCGATGATGTTGATCTTGTCTTCTTTTCGGGTTATAGCTACTGTCGCTCAGAGAGTGGAATTGGCTCAGTGCACAGTCTTGCTTCACTTTAAAAATATCTTCACGCACAGGCATTGCACGATAGAATTAATTAATTGTTTCTAATTTTGCCACAAGGCCAGCAATTAATCAGTGCATTACTGGTACTTTATTTTATCGACCCCGTAAGGATGAAAGGCAAAGTTAACCTCGGCGGGATTTGAACTCAGAATGGCAAGGGCCGAAACTCTATGCGTCAAAGCATGTCGTCCGACCCTCTACCGATACTGCCAATACACCGCCGTGCAATGCCCATACTCGATAACGAGGGGGCAGCCATCATGTATATATATATATATATATATATATATATATATATATATATATATATATATATACACACATACATACATACATTCATACATACATACATACATACATACATACATACATGCATACATGCATATATAATTTAGTGTCTCACCTTTCACAGGAACTTTGTAAGTTCGTAAGATGTGACATACTTAATCGTTTATATACTAACCTACTAACCCTTGATTGGTTCTTCTTTCATCCGTCAACATCAGCGTGTATATGTATATATATATATGGGATAACAAATTATTGTTATAGGCAACCCAGTTAGAGGTAATCCAGTTAAATAAAGCCCTTATTGTACAGCCACCATGTTACTCTTCTTTCTTTAACT
>OZ024740.1:266956409-267128909 GCA_964016885.1 Eledone cirrhosa | reverse complement strand
TACATCCCATTACCCCAATAAACAAACAGATACTTCATTGTCGAGCTACATTTGGTCCCAAAAGGATAGTAATATCTCTTATAATATCAACTGGAAAATATTTTTTTATACCGTATTCTAATAAGCAAAATATTCTTTAACTTTGTACAGTCGAGTTTTATGAGATCTTTTATTCCAGCCTAAATTTTCTCAACATTAAGAACTAACTTCTGCTTCTTGACATAATATTTCCAGATCCATTAAACGTTTTAAACGACATTATTTTGAAATGGGTAATTCTTAAATACCAAGGTATTTATTAGTCTTCTTTATAAGCTCATACATTTAAATAACTGTTCAATACAGACAAATGATTTCTTCATAACTAACTATGAATTATAATTTACAGAATCAAATCCCTTTACGAATTGACTACCACTATAATACCACACAACCATTACTAATACTACCTATATATTCAAATATATAGCTTTAACTGGGACCTTAAATCTACTTTTTTTCCTTTTCTACACATATATTACAACCTGTGTTACAAATAATTCAGCACTTCATTTATCTCCCGACTTGGCACTTTGCTTATATGCTGAAAGGCCTATGAATACATAAAATATCTTTTATCTTTACAAGTATGAACCTTGATTTTAAATGTAACCGGATTTTACTTCCAATCAAGTAATCGACAAATCTCATGATATATTATAGATGACTCTAAGCTATTTCTATATATCCCTTACAATTAGCCTAAGATCACATAACTATTCGTTATGTATCTTTTACTAATTTACTAACCAGTTATATACTATGTTTCTCCATTTGATACTTCGAACATATCCCTTAAATACTTTCAAATATTCACCCCTATGAGTGCTTTTATCCTAAAGTTTTAGAATTCTGATAAATCATTTTAAATTCATATCTTTTCTAATTTCTTACCACATATGATTTTCACGAGATCCAATACTACATAACTTTATCCAGGTCTGCCACATAGTATCGCATTCTTATTTCAATCTTGTCTTTCTGGATGTTTAACGACAATTTGCTCACGAACAAGGCTATTTTTCATTAACTTTGTGACCGAGTCTAATTGTTAAAATAACTCGTACTGCTAACTGCATACATACCCACATTACCGCCAGTAACCGTACAAATGCATATTTTCAATATCTAACTCAGTTTATTATTTCGAGCTCTTCATTTAACCATTTTTTAATTAGCATAAATAACCATTTTCCCTCCGTATCTAATAGATTTGATCTTCAATAATTTTAATTAACCGTTATAAACCTAATCTTGCATTCTTTCCTATACAGGTTCAAAAGGCTTTCTTCAGGTGAATCTTCGAGTCTCAGTCACCATTAAAAAAAAATTAAAACTATACTACAAATTAATGTTTCGTGATTTTTATATATTTCAACATTTCTTAAAAAATTCCGCATTACTATGCATACACACACACATCCCCCCACCCATATATATATATATATATATATATATATATATATATACAATTATATATATTTATATTTATATATATATATATATATATATATATATATATATATATATATATATATATATGTATACATATATATATTACATGTGTATGTATAAATAAATATGCATGTATGTATGTATATATATATATATGTATATGAATGTATATATATATATTTGTATATACATATATATATATATATATACATATTTATACATATATATATATATATATATATATATATATATATACATATACGAACACACCTATCAACTTTAAACATACGTTTAAGAATTATATACATATACCGTATATATATACATATTTATACATATATATATATATATATATATATATATATATATATATATATATATATATATACACATATACGAACACACCTATCAACTTTAAACATACATTTAAGAATTATATACATATACCGTATAAACATATATATTTTTTTTAAATCAATTTCTTTTTCACATTTCTTTTCAAGTAATTTTTTTCTGTTTAATTTTACCAATTGACATTGAAGGAATACTAATGACATTTTTTAGATGTGAAAACAATGAGATTCTGCAATTTCTTCATTCTAAAGTTAAATATATATAGATTTATGTTTTGTGACTTTTTTCCTTTTTTTTTCAGGACTTTTCTTCTGTATTTTATCCATGTTTTTTTTTTGTTTTGTTCTTACTATAACTGCTGATTAACTGAACCATGCGATTTCATCATATAAAAAGATTGAGTATTTATGACGATATGTGTAGTTAGCCAATAAGCAGCAGATCCTATTTGGCACGGCCAGTCAGTGGTGAGGGTTTTTCTTTAAGTTTTGTCGGCCATTAGAAGAGAGAACTTCACAGAGATGTTGGTTCAATGTTAACATTAGTATTAGAAACGGAAGAATATGGCGGAGGATTGTCGTTGAAACCTTCGCGAATGTTAATGTTTGGCCGGAAAAGCAACTTGATTCTCTGGAAAGA
Source organism: Eledone cirrhosa (assembly GCA_964016885.1). NCBI lineage: Eukaryota > Metazoa > Mollusca > Cephalopoda > Octopoda > Eledonidae > Eledone > Eledone cirrhosa. The sequence goes on along the minus strand of OZ024740.1, from coordinate 267,126,422 downwards.
AAAAATCGGGGAAAATGTGAAAAAATTCATTGTGTTCGTTGCTCTAGCAATAAAAATCGAACTAAAGAAAAATTGCATTTTCTAGATTATATAAATAAATTCTTTTAAACTAAAATTCTGATAGGAAAGTGTTTGAAAAAATGTTAAAGCTTAAGTAATCGCCAGAGACGAAGAACGATGTGATGTGAAGTCTACAAGGGGAAAAGGCAGAAGGGAGCCTTACAATGTAACTGAAAATACAGATGGAATGAAAATAGTAAAGAAAAACAAAAATAGCGATACCTTACTCAGATGCTCTTACTCAAGAGTAGGTCTATTTAGAGGTAAAAAATTGGTTTGTATCTTTGATGAGCTTTGTAAGAACATTAGCGAGAGGTGTAAATTAGAATAGAGACTGATTGCTAATTCCATTCACTGGATGGCTTTTTAACAATGCGGTGGAAAAATTATTTCATATACGAAATACCCAAACTAATAAGGACAAAGTTTGTTGTTGTTTTGTATGCTCAATTCCCAAAAGCCTAAGATTTGTATTAAAAAAGAACATTGAAGAATAAACAAGATATACTCACTGTTCGCATGTTTCCAGGCGTAACTATAAAAATGTACACAGCATAGCCTGGGATAACCAGGATAGAAGAGAGGACCATAAGAACTCCAATCATATGAGCCCAAATTGGAAATTCATAGTCCATATATTTTACTGGTACATGTTTGAAAAGTGTAAAGATTAAGACACCCTATAAATTGAATAAAACATATTACTGATCATGTAATAAGAAGACAATGAAACTGTATAATTAACAAAACAAATTGAATATTTACAAACAAAAAGCAAACATCATATTCTAAATATGAAATGGGTTTTGTAATCTTTTCATGTTTATGCAGTTTATAACAATGGGTGAAAGACTTGTTATAAAAGAGGTAATTATAGTCAACTAAAATTTCATCCTATTGTATATATTATTTTTTATCGTAATAATATATTTCCATCTGTATGGCCAAGATTCACTTTTGCTTCGCCAAATAGTTAAAAAGGTAAATAGATTTACGAACAAAATATCCGCAAATATATATATATGTGTGTGTATGTGTGCGTGTGTGTGTATAGTATATTTGACAATATACCGTATGTTTAATTAAAAACATTTTGAAGACCATACGCTATCGGTTTTAAAGTAGTTACTAGGTCACTTACTTCTTTTCGGCGAAAGAAGGGAGAGAGGCTAACAGTCTGTTTCACGCTGTTGGCGATCATCAGAGACACGCACTCCCTGCTTTCGCCGAAAATTATAGAAGCTGGAGTCTTATAGAATTCCAGTAATAATCAGGAGCTGATTATCGCCAACAGCGTGAAACAGACTGTCAGCTTCTCTCCCTTCTTTCGCCGAAAAGAAGTAAGTGACATAGTCCCTACTTTAAAACCAATAGCGTATGGTCTTCTAAATGTTTTTAATTAAACATACGGTATATTGCCAAATATACTATACATACATTCATGTATACATCGGTATTTCAGAGCACCAATCCTAATATATATATATATATGAAAACAGGGAGAAAGAGATTAGGAAGAAAAATATATTTTTTTCCTTTTTTGTTTCTCGCTCTCTTTTTTCTGGGTTAGAAAATGATTAAAACGAAATGTTTTACTTTGTGTGAAGTGTTTATTTATTTATTATTTAACAATGGCATTTATTTATCTATTTATATATTTAATTATTGTCTGTTACCGGTTTCAGCATTGTTATGCATTATCAAATGATAGTGAAATGTATTAGTGTGGTGTCGCACATGTTAAACAGAAGGTGCAGAAAGAATAATGTTATTTACAAACAAGGTTTATGAAGTGAAAAGAAAAAAGAAAAAGGAAAAAAAAAAACGTGCATAATGTAGAACGTAAAAAGTCAATGTGGAAGAGAAAATGTAATGTTATTTACAAGCAAAGTCATTGAAGATCAAAATGTGTTAATATAGCAAGAGTGCTTAGTTGATCCATGATTTCGTGATGGAGGCAAATGGTGGACTGAGGTTTGATATGATTTTCCTTTTTAGAGAGTTAATATGCAGGGGAAGCAATTCTTGCTGGATGATATTTAATTTATTTGAGAAAAAGGATTAGGTAGGGTGTGAGGGAGGTAACTCTTGTAAATGTTTGATTGTTTGTTGCAGTTTTAGATTGGTCCGATTTTTAGAGCATTAAGTATGGGTTGAAATTTATTAATGAAATATGTTTCCCTATTGGTACGTTGTATGAAAGTAGCGTTGTCTATGAATTTGTAAATGGGGAAAATTTTAAAGTTTTGATGTTGGTTGAGAGCACAATTGGCGATATGTTCACTAAATGCAATCTTTCTGTATTACTGTATTTTAATTTGTGATTTATGGACGGTCATACGTTGATGGAGGCTGTTTTTTGTCTGTCCTATGTAGTGCTCTTGACAATCTGAGCAGGTCAAAACATAGATAAGGTTTTCAGATGCACATGTAAAGTTGTGTTTAACTGTAAAACGCTGTCCTTGTTTAAAACGGAATGTTGAACCTTCTATTAGATTTATGCATATGCCACAGTTGGGCCTTCCGCATTTTGTTACTATAGGGTTCATTGTGAGGGTTTGTTGGATTTTGGCTTGTGTGAGGATGTTTTCTGTGGATTTGGGTTGTCGTTTGCTCTTTATGATGTTGTGTGTTTGGAGGATATTGTTCATTCTTGGGTCACTTTTTAGTAAAGAAATGTTCTGGAGGATGGTGTCGAATGCCTCATTTTTGAGGGGGTTGTGCGTGGAGATGTATGGTAGAGTCTTTTGTTGCGGTTCATTCCTGGGTTTGGGGTGTCTGAGTTCCTGGATGTCTAGTTTTAGGGCACGTTGGAATCCATTGGTGATTAGGGATGGTGGGTAGTTTCTGCTGATAAGTGTGTTTTTTAAATCTTCTAGTCGTGTGTAGCATGTGTATTTATCTGAAACTATTGTGCAGATCCTTCTGGCTAGGTTATAAGGAATTGCCTTTGGTGTGTCTAGGGTGGCACGAGTTGAATGGAAGGTATTGTTTGGAGTCTGTGGGTTTGTAGTATAAGTCTGTTTCTATTTTGTTGCTTGTTTTCTTGATGAGGATGTCGAGGAAAGGGAGTTGTTCAACTCTAGAAAACCAAACATATTATGAAAAGGCCCAACACTACACACAGAAAATAATGAGAAACCTAAAATCCCCAACAACCCTTTACAAAGAAGGCCTTACAGACAAGGAATACAACTACATCACCAATTTCAAAAGCAGAACCAGCCTCTTCTACGGTATCCCAAGACACACAAAAGCGAAGTAATAGGTAGGGCCTGCAAGCAAGCCACAGACGTTTACATCAATATAGCCCCTCCTGATGACCCATAATAGCAGGCACCACATGTAAAACCCACCGCCTAAGCAACTTCCTAGATATTCTTCTTAAACCTTTCCTAAAACATATAAAAAGCTTCATAAGGGACGACCTTGACATGCTCAACCACCTCCCAACAACACTCAATAATGAACATACCCTACTAGTAACCTTTGATGTCATCAATTTATATTCCAATATCCCACAAAACCTAGGTACAGAGGCAATACAATTGTGGATGGAAAATTTCCCTAGTGAACTTCCACAGCGCATCCCTAAAGAATTTGTGTTGGAGGGACTCAAATTCATCTTGGAAAACAATTTCTTTGAATTCAATGCCAAATACTACAGACAGAAATCTGGGACTGCCATGGGCGCGAAAGTGGCCCCCTCATACGCCAAGCTTGTCATGGGATATTTGTAAACCAATCTCTACCACAAAGTTCGAGACAAATACGGCAACCACTTCTACCAACACATAGAAAAGAACTGGAAGAGATATCTGGACGACTGCTTCATCCTCTGGCATGAAAGTATAGATAGACTGATTGAGTTTAAAACCCTTCTGAATGGACTCAACACAAACTTACAATTCACAATTGATTGTAATCCATTGTGAATTGTAGTTGTATTCCTTGTCTGTAAGGGCTTCTTTGTAAAGGGTTGTTGGGGATTTTAGGTTTCTCATTATTTTCTGTGTGTAGTGTTGGGCCTTTTCATAATATGTTTGGTTTTCTAGAGTTGAGAGTACTAGAGTTGTGTAATAATCTGTCTCCATATGGACTACTGCACTCCCTTTATCTGCCTCTTTGATTGTTAGGGTTTTGTCGTTTTTTAGACTGTTAAGACCATTCCATTCTTTTTTATATATATTATTTTATATATATATATATATAGTAATAATGTGTTTTGCGTATGCCTGTGTATGTACGTATATAGAAGCGTGTATGTATATATTTAATTATTTGATTTTAATAACCCCTGTCATTGTCGTTCTACTAATTTATTTACATTATCCTTAACTCTGAAGCCGAGAATCATTCGATTTCTTATATAGAATATTAGTCTACAACTTCATTTATACCATAAACGTGGTTTTGTCTTTGCGTGTATTTGTTCTCATCGCTACACATAACGACGTTTTATCTTCGATTTTTTTCCGTTCATTGCCAGGGAACGTCTTCACGAACCAAAGTATAGTCTTCCTGTTTTCCTTCGGTTGCAACGTCTTTCGAAATATTTACTTCTGTGTTCCCAGATTTATTTTTTTAGTTTCAGAAGATCCCGTTAAGGGTGAAAGCAGCGATTCTTTGCTTAAACTTTAATCTGTTATTTTAATATATATATATATATATATGGTAAATTATATAAGTTGATAATACAATAGTAAGGCATTCAGATATTTAAAGCTAGGATGTGGTTTATTCTATATCCAGATTAGCGAAAGAGATTCCAGAGGTAAATTCAGTTGGTATATTTTCCGATTATCTTAGATTTATAATAACAAAACATATATTAATACAAGAAATAGATCACCAAGGTTCAACAATTAATAAATTATTTATTAGATCTACATATGTCTCATTCTCTAAAAATATTCTTTACAATACCTTCGTAGAGAATTCATCAGGATCAATTATATACAACATATAAAAAGTTCTGAATTACCAACCGATGTATGTACGTAAGATGTTGGTTGAAACGACAAAGTATAAACAAAGTTTTTTCTAAGGTTATGGAAGGTTGAAATTGCCGGAATTATTTAACGGTACTGTTCTTAATAGTTATTCTGTCAGGTATTTCCAGCACTCGTGTTCTGCATGCTTTCCAGCATAGTTACGTCCCTTTACGGTCTGAGTTCAAATCCCGCCAAGGTTAACTTTGCCTTTCATCCTTACCGGGTAGATAAAATAAAGTACCAGTAATGTACTGGTTGATTGCTGGCCTTGTGCCAAATGTAGAAACAATTAATATACTCTATGCCTGTAATTAGTGCAAATTACTTATTCACTGAATTTAACCTCAGTAAACGGTATTATATATGTTAATGTTATAAAAGTCTATGGAAGCAAGTAATGGCTAAAATTATCTAGGGGTTATCGGCGTTTATTTCGGTTACTTATATGTAGCAGTTTGTTTTACTTGTTACATATAGCCGCAAACTACCCTTATCTGTACCCGTAGCTCCATTATACACTTATAAACACATATATTTATTCATACATATACACACATACACACGACGGGAGTCATGCAGCGATTCTTTGCTTAAACTTTAATCTGTTATTTTAATAAATATTTGCTCTACGGTTCTTATATATTTGATATATATTTTTCCTTATCGAGCCCTCTTTGGATTTTAGTCTTCAAATTTATTATTATTACTATATATATATATATATATATATATATATATATATATATATATATATATATATATATATATATATATATATATTAAGAGAGTAAAACAAAGAATCCTTTAATACATCAAAAGTTTTTATTAGCCGACAATGTTTCGTCCTATTAAGGACTCATCAGGGCAATCAAAACAACAAGTAATATCGGCAGATACAAGCCGGAAACTCTGAAGAATATGGAGTGTACATACACTAAAGTCTTACAAAAATATATGATAATAAAAATGAAAATAAAAATAAAAATAATAAAAATATATAATAAGAATAACTAAGGATGTAGATAACATTAAGAACCATATTACAAATATAGTCCAAAGCAACTAACCTAAATCTAAACAAATTTGGTTATATAGAGCAGGAATTATATATAACACAATATAATACATTATAATAATATACCTTTACCAACATTAAAATTACAAATTAAAAATCAAAAGGTACAATATATACATGTATATATGTGCGCACACACACACACACACATATATAACAATACACACATCTATGTTCAACTACACAAATTAAGCCCTATTAGAAGTTTGAATATAAAAATAAGCATGATAAGAGTGAAAATAATACTAATACATCTACCCAATATACATGAGGCAATAATATGATATAATTACAAGAAACACATATAATAAATAATAAACAACAAAATTATATAATTCAATATAATATAATAAAATAGATAATCCCCGGTTAATTTACAGAAACAATATAGATGTCACAATAAAATACAATGATAATACGTTAACAGTGTACTAACATTTACCATAAATAATGTATACGAATCGATTCATACTGGGTTACAGAGTAAATGAGGAAAAATAAATTATATAATACTAAAAAAAAACACTATAATGGTACAGGGAAAAATTATGATGTTACAGAAAAAAATATACAGACATCTTACATGATATGTAAAGTCTAAATATCATAATGTTACATATAATGAACAGTAAGTAATAAGGATCAATATTACAATATTACAAAAATCCAGACATCTTACATGATATATAAAGTTTAAATATCATAATGTTACATATAATGAACAGTAAGTAATAAGGATCAATATTACAATACAATATAATATAATATATTATAAATTGACATAAAATAATATATAAATACTTATAATTACAAGGTTAGTAGATTTTATACTATCATATACGCAACGATATCTATAAAACTGACTTAAGTAGAATTAAGGTAGGCTAATGGGGACAGAATTGACGAAATATATGGAGGGTGCGAAGTAGCATAAAATATAGTCGATATACTATAATAAATAATAGAACGGAGCGTAAAAGAGGGGGGGGGGTTAAATATAATCATATTCAATCTGGAGGGGTTGACAATAAGTTTATGTGCGCATGGGGGGGGGGGGGTTGTCGAAAGATAAATCAGAATAAAATTAGAAATAAAAATAGAATTAAAAATAAAAAATAAAAATATATTTCGTCAATTCTGTCCCCATTAGCCTACCTTAATTCTACTTAAGTCAGTTTTTTAGATATCGTTGCGTATATGATAGTATAAAATTTTCATTCCTTTTTGTAAACATTTGTAACGATACATTAAAGTTTATATACTTTAATGACTTAAACTACAGCTAATATTATACTACCTTATTGGATAGTTTTGATATTTTTAATATTAATTTATCAAATAGGGTTTTGAGTCAATTAAAATGATTGTTTTCCTTAGTGTTTACCTAATTTCTTAACCGCATGTGAGGCCTAAGTGTGTATATATTTGCTTTTGTTTTGTAATTTCCGGTTGATTATATTTATTTATTTTATTCTATATTCTATTTACTATTCACTGTCTGGCTTTACTTACACATCCACATATGTCTGTCTACTAACATAATTAATTATAAGTATTTATATATTATTTTATGTCAATTTATAATATATTATATTATATTGTATTGTAATATTGATCCTTATTACTTACTGTTCATTATATGTAACATTATGATATTTAAACTTTATACATCATGTAAGATGTCTGGATTTTTGTAATATTGTAATATTGATCCTTATTACTTACTGTTCATTATATGTAACATTATGATATTTAGACTTTACATATCATGTAAGATGTCTGTATATTTTTTTCTGTAACATCATAATTTTTCCCTGTACCATTATAGTGTTTTTTTTTAGTATTATATAATTTATTTTTCCTCATTTACTCTGTAACCCAGTATGAATCGATTCGTATACATTATTTATGGTAAATGTTAGTACACTGTTAACGTATTATCATTGTATTTTATTGTGACATCTATATTGTTTCTGTAAATTAACCGGGGATTATCTATTTTATTATATTATATTGAATTATATAATTTTGTTGTTTATTATTTATTATATGTGTTTCTTGTAATTATATCATATTATTGCCTCATGTATATTGGGTAGATGTATTAGTATTACTTTCACTCTTATCATGCTTATTTTTATATTCAAACTTCTAATAGGGCTTAATTTGTGTAGTTGAACATAGCTGTGTGTATTGTTATATATGTGTGTGTGTGTGTGTGTGTGTGTGTGTGTGTGTGTGTGCGTGCGCACATATATACATGTATATATTGTACCTTTTGATTTTTAATTTGTAATTTTAATGTTGGTAAAGGTATATTATTATAATGTATTATATTGTGTTATATATAATTCCTGCTCTATATAACCAAATTTGTTTAGATTTAGGTTAGTTGCTTTGGACTATATTTGTAATATGGTTCTTAATGTTATCTACATCCTTAGTTATTCTTATTATATATTTTTATTATTTTTATTTTTATTTTCATTTTTATTATCATATATTTTTGTAAGACTTTAGTGTATGTACACTCCATATTCTTCAGAGTTTCCGGCTTGTATCTGCCGATATTACTTCTTGTTGTTTTGATTGCCCTGATGAGTCCTTAATAGGACGAAACATTGTCGGCTAATAAAAACTTTTGATGTATTAAAGGATTCTTTGTTTTACTCTCTTAATTTTTTGGCTCTGTTATACCTTTTACTGTCATTTCTATAATACGAAGAGGGTGTTTTACTCCAACACGCTCCAGTATTCTAATCCTTATATATATATATATATATATATATATATATATATATATATCTAGGGCGAGTAAAATTTCCGAGATCCATTCTCTCCAGCGGTCTCTGTCCCTCATTATCACTGCCATGTCCTGCGTCTCCAACAGACCAGTGTCTGTCCTTAGGGCATCAACATACGTTAACCTTGGTCTTCCTCTTCCAGTGTGTCCATATAGGGGCTCCCACAGGAGCACTGAGTGCAGTATCAGCTCTGGATGTCGGTGAGCATGCCCAGCTAACCTCAGTCTCCTCTGTGTCACTTTTGAGCTGACTTTTGGGAGGCTCCCGTACAGCTCTGAGTTTTTCATCTTCAGTGTATACTGATTAATGTTCAGAGCCATCCTCAGCATTCTCGTGTAGCACCCATCCACCATCTGAGTGAGTTTCTTGGTCAGTGTCCAAGTCTCAGACCCATACAGCAGCACAGACTCTACGACAGCAATGAAGATATACATATATATATATAAACGGTAAAGACTGCCGCCGGTTCTTTTAAATCACCATGGGATTTGAACCTAGAAAGTTCCACTCTGGGACACAAGTCTAAGCAAGGTTGTTTGTGGAAAACCAGCAGTTACCCATGCATATTAGTATCTCCTCTCCATACCACCGATGTTGTCTTCAGGCCCAGATTAACGAAGAAAATATGGTGGTTTTTCCGGAACCCACGAACTAATTGTTGTGGAACTACTTATATATATATATATATACAGTATTTTCCGTTGTGTTGTAATATAAATATTACACACAGTAGATTGACAGCTCACGTAGAGTTTGCTCGACAGTTTCAGTTGAAATTCCAAAAGTAATCCGGAGAAAAATAGAAAGATTTGAATGGATACAGTTTAGTTGAAAGGAATTTATTGACACGTGTTTCTATAACAGTTACATAACCTGAAGACAGCTGCTATCTACAAAGTATTAGTTATGCAGACATTCAATATTTCAATGTTATTATTTACTGTCATTTCATCAGAATAATATTACTGACGACCTGTTTGGTTTTTATAGAGAATATTATGAGAGAGGATGAAGTTGTTAGAAGAATAGTTGAGGGAGTGGTTTTTTGATAGCAGTGAGAATTTTTGGTGGCAGTGAGTAATTAGATTCCCATCTGTTGTTTTGACATTTTTATAGAATATATTATTGGTTATTTTTCTAAATCTATAGAGGGATTAGAGATAGTAAAGATATGCGTGGTTGGTTTTGTGTTTGCACTTAATTAACATTCAGACTTAAATTTTTTTCTTTCCATTGTACGTATCCTTTCACCCACGCATTCTCACACAAACATATTTGCACCCCTCTACAAAATACATATACTCACATTCACATAGTAACATGTTCATACTTACATACATATACACATGCATACATATATATATACACACATGTATTCATATACATACATACGCGTTCATGTGTGTACATTTTCATACTCAACTTATCTTTATATACACACGTATAGACACACACATATATACATACATACTCTAGTCTATGTGCACATATATACATATACATATATATCTACACACACATATATATATATATATATATATATATATATATATATATATATATGTATATATATATATATATATATATATATATATATATATATATATATATATATATATATATATATATATATATATAAGCACTTTAATACATGAATACACTTACATCTAACTATACACATCAAACATATATATATATTTACTTATTTATATACATTTTCACATATATATACATACTTATGGTCGCTTTTAGACACATTCATTATCGCATTTTTGCACCTATTCTCATCAGCATATCTTTCCACTATTAGTGTGGTAATTTGAGGTTATTAATATACATATATATGTTGAGAAGAAATTGTTTTTATATTTTTCTAACTAGATTGAGGTTTATATAGTTGGGGGGATGTCCCTCTTTTATGTAATATTCGGCTTGTAGTGGGAAAAAAGGGTTTTAGTTAGGTGACGGCAAAATAATGTTCGTTCAATTCTGTTATTCAGCAATTTCTCCTTGTGTGTGATTATGTAATAGATCTCAAGATTACACAATTTGCAGAAATTTTGGCTCCTGGAAAAGCTTTGGGTTTTAGCTAATTTCACCCATTTTAGGGTAAACTTTTGATCGCTATCCCTGAGCGTCCAAGCTTTTTCTGCTAAAGTTGTTACATTTCTTTGGCTCTGGTGTTTTATTGAGTAAGAATGCCTATATAATCGAGATTTAAACGATGTTGCCGTTGATCCCACGTAATACCACTCGTTGCCTCCGGATTTAATGGTACACTTATAAATAATATTTTTTTCCAGGCAGTTATTGCCGAGGGGGCAGTTGTCAGGATAGGTGCAGTTACAGTTGTGTACGTTGGGTTTTCTTTGGAGTAGTATTGCGGTTTATTTATGTTCTGTAGTGTATTGTCTACTGTTTTTTTTTTGTGTTCTTTGTACTTAAGTTTTTAGTGTTTTCGTTTAACCTTCTAGTATTGATCTTTTTTATGTGTTGTTCAAGGTTTAACGCTGTAGAGTATGACAGTCTTATAGTGGTAGGGTTTAGGATTTTGTGGTATTTGTGTGATGTAGGAAAATGTCTCTTAATTATTTTAAAGAAGAGTACCGGTAAATTTGTACTAATGGAACTATTGTATTCGGGGTTATACCATAAGTACTCTTTGCATCGCTTTCTATTAGTTTTATTTGTTGGTTTACTGGTGTGCATACTATGGTAGTAAGTGTGGTTTGGTGTTGTGTTATTATATCTACCTATGTGGGATTTATTTTGGGTGTTTTGATTGTTCCCATCTATATACTATATTTTGTTGAGGTGGCCTGCTTTACTAAGGGCGTTATCGTAGTATTCGGCGTGTTCCTTAAATACTTGTATGTTAGAAGATAGACCCGAGATTCTAAGGGAAATATTTTTAGGGATAGATTTAATTATAGAGATGGGGTGGTTAGACCCAACATTTACGTATTTGAGATTTTCATTCAATTTATGAAACGGTTTAATCAGACCAGAGTTTAAATTGAGTGTGACATCCAGGAAGTTAACTACTTTAAGGTTGTATTCATATGTTATAGTTAGTCCTATTTCGAGTAGTAGTTTTCTTATATCTTTGCGTAGTTTTTCTAGTTTTGGGTTATTTAGGTTTTTAACTAGGAGGAGAACATCGTCGCGGTATATTCCGCCGTGGAGATTGCTGAATTTTTCCTGGAGTCTAAAGGCGATAAATAACCCCACAATATCAGTTATTTCCGCCGAATCGTTAGAGCCCATTGTTATGTCAAAGTTAGAGGGTCTATCTTTACGTACCCAATAACTGTTCTCAAATTTGACTATAGTTTTCCTAGCTTCTAATATAATCTTAATTTCATCTCTAATCCCTCTATAGATTTAGAAAAGTAACCAATAATATATTCTATAAAAATGTCAAAACAACAGATGGGAATCTAATTACTCACTGCCACCAAAAATTCTCACTGCTATCAAAAAGCCACTCCCTCAACTATTCTTCTAACAACTTCACCCCTCTCTCCTAATATTCTCTATAAAAACCAAACAGGTCGTCAGTAATATTATTCTGATGAAATGACAGTAAATAATAACATTGAAATATTGATTGTCTGCATAACTAATACTTTGTAGATAGCAGCTGTTTTCAGGTTATGTAACTGTTATAGAAACACGTGTCAATAAATTCCTTTCAACTAAACTGTATCCATTCAAATCTTTCTATATATATATATATATATATATATATATATATATATATATATATATATATATATATATATATATATAATGTGCATATATATAATAAATGTGCATTTGTGTGTGGTGTATGTGTGAGTATAGCATAAACGATAATAGAATAACAGTTGAAAAATTTACTTACAATACATATGACGGGAACTGTTACTACCCAGGTAATTTTCCAAATATAATGTGGATGATAACCAATCATATCTTTCATGTTGTCATAGAAACGATTGATTCCTGAAAAAAATATGTAACAAAAAATAAATAACTTTAATATACATATCAATGCGTCTTTCTGCGAGTGTATGTAATTATTTACTGCTTAGTCACGCAGAGGGGCAGCTTAAAAGACAATTTTCAGGGCCTTTGCAACTGGTGAAAGGAAGAGAGGTAGGTGCCATCAAACACGAATGCTTGCAACAAACTATGCTCCGTTACATATACCCAAAGATGCTGGTGGTTAAATTGGGCGACAAATTAAGTTTATCACTGATGTATGCCACAGCGGATTTTGAGCTCAGAATGCAAAAAGTGTCGGGACAAATACCACAAAGCAACCTACACGATGCCCTAATGACTCTGCCAGTTCACTGTCCTAGACTAGTAATTTATTTATTAATCTCGCAGGGACAAAAACAAAGTTGACCTCGGCGGGATTTCAACTCAAAATGCAAATTGACGGAATAAATACACCAAAGCATTTATCAGTTGCCTCTGTGTGTAAGTAGTTGCTGCGCTTTTCTTAGATGATAACTCTAAACTTAAGGCCTGTCACATCTCCAGTGGCTCATATGGCCAGAGATGATTCCAGTTTCAATGCCGGTCTGTTGCAGACAACTCCCAGCTGCTACTATTAGTACTGAATTTTTTTCTGGTTCTTTGGACTACAGAGACGTGAAATTAAGCGTCCTGCTCAAGAAAACAAAACGTAGTCTTGTCCAGTGTTTGAACATGAACACACGACCTTATGACCGTGATCTCGATACCAAAACCACTCAGTCACACCCTTCCCTTTATAAATCTATAAATTCAAAACCTTACCATATGACCATGATATTGCAATGCATTCAAAGAAAATGAAGAGCAAAAGGCAAATCCCACTAGCAGAATAATGTTCAAAAATCTGGAAAACATAGATGCCTCCCTGAAATAGAAAGAGAGTAAAAAATGAGAAATAAGGCCAACAATAGTATGCATAAAATGTCTGTCACTGGACTAAAAAATAAAAGAAATTAGTATGTCTGTATCATTTAAAATAAATTAATCTCTCTCGGTTTTGACGATAAGTGTTCCAGTTGTTCGGTCAACGGAACGGCATACACTTCAACGTGTAAAGAGTTGAATATTTCACAGATACGTGCACACACACACACACACACACACACACACACACACACACACACACATATATATATATATATATATATATATATATATATATATATATATATATATATATATATAGAGAGAGAGAGAGAGATAGATAGATAGATACACACACACACACAGACTCACACACACAGACACACACATACACACACCCACACCCACTCACAGACACACACACCCCACACGCACGCACACATAGCCAACTTTTCAGGCAGCATGATGGAAGATATTTTACTCAAACATTCGATTTTGATTTTAATTTTAAACCGTTCTTTACTCCTACCAACTCTTTTAAACTGAATTTGACAAGATGGATCTTAATACATCGAAACCGGTAATTTTCTCATATACTTTAGATACTTCATAAAAAATTGTTTAAAAAAGAATTGTCCCTATCTTTTTAATAACACTATCTTTTTAATAATGACACTTTGACGGATCAAAAAAGAAAAACAGATCCTTAAATATATCTCCTGTGCTATTTCCAACTTCATCTTTGCTCTCTCTCTCTCTCTCTCTCTCTCTCTCTCTCTCTCTCTCTCTCTCTCTCTCTCTCTCTCTCTCTCTCTCTCTCTCTCTCCCCTCTCTCTCTCTCTCTCTCTCTCTATATATATATATATATATATATATATATATATATATATATATAACTGCTATCGATTAGTGTACACATAGATATATATATATGAATGTATGTATCTATACAAATTAAAAGATAAGGTGTAGTAGCTAAATAATCCATTGTTTTACGATCGTTTGAGAGAGCAAAAGTAAGCTATAATAAAATATATCGATGTGTACACTAATCGATAGCAGTTATATATATATATATATATATATATATATATATATATATTTATTAAAATAACATTAAAGTTTAAGCAAAGAATCGCTGCTTTCACCCTTAACGGGATCTTCTGAAAATCTTTGGATTTTAGTCTTCAAATTTATTATTATTACTATATATATATATATATATATATATATATATATATTGTTTATTTATTTATTTATTTATTTATTTATGTTCATACACGGAACAAAAGCACTACCTAAGGTTTCAAGGCCCAATATTGGCTATATCTCTAGAATGTAAGAGGGATCAAAATTATGACGTTTTCTTAAGGTGGTTATACGAGTTTATCGTCTGAAAATTAGGTCACAATTTTTATCCTTCTTACATTCTGTAGATATGGTCAATATTGGGTCTTTCGTTCCATATATGAACATGAATAAATAATAATATATCATAGCTCTCATACCGATTGAACACATACGGATATTTATACGTACGTATACACACACACACACATATACATATATATATATACATACATACATATATATATATATATATATATATATATATATATATATATATATATATATATATATATATATATATATATATATACCCTCTTTATTTTTATATGACGATGTATTAATTGCAATAGACTTACCTGGGTAACCATTGCTAAACCTATCAAGAAAGACACGAAGCAGACAATAGCGATGAATTTTTCACGTCTAGGCCGTAAATAATGTGGGAACTCGTCTATTAGTGCAGTGAAGAATCCTTCCATTGTACAGAACTAAAAGAAGAAACCACAAGAATATTATACAACGATCAATCATTAGTATATTTATACTATGTGTTGTTGGTTTTATATAAATGAAATCTATAGATTAGATATTACCAATAAGGAATAACGTACTCAATAAACTTTAAAATGTTGACTTCGTATATTTATTAGAAGTCTAGACTAAATTGACAACGTTACTGTAGAACACTATCTTGATGGGTGAATGGGCATCCTGACAGTACAAAAAGCAATACCTGTCTACAAGCACGGAGTAAATCAACAACGAATCAACGGCCATCTATTAAACCTACAATGGTTTTTTAGTCTAGCATTATTGATTTTCCTGACAACCCTTGTGTTTGGTTGTCTCTCTCAGCCATGCTGGCCTTGCTTTTATTCTGAACCAGGTAGACCAGAGAGAAAATAAAAGCCCCTTCTCTTTCCTCAGACACTAAGACTTTCGGATGAGAGAATCTTCCTGATATGTGTGAGGACCATCCAAAATGATTTAACTCAGTCCTAGCTAAGATTATCATTTTCGCACTTTCGGAAACAGCAGACGTTTATGATAGCACATAAATAAAAGAGTTGATCGAATGTGATATACTATAAATGGTCAAGAATATTACCAGGGCTGGACTTTCACCTGCTGAGGCCCTAAGCTATATGAAATATGAGGCCAAATTCAGGTAAAAACTTTTTAATAATTATACATGATTATTATTATTTTTTTTATATTAATATTAATGATAAAGAACAAATAATATATATATATATATATATATATTCTTCTTCTTTTTATTATTATTATTATTGAGTCACACTTCTTTCAAAGGTGAAGCATTCATTTTGCTTTTTCTAATGGCTAGAATATATATATAGAGATTGGAAAATGCGTCAGATCCTTGATACAGTAAGGTATATTGAAAGGGGGACTTCACTTGTAGTTGGTATTCTATAACAATTCAATTTTATAATTTTACAATTTTACAATTTTACATAACGAAATTGTAATATTGTAAAATTATAAAATGAAATTAAAGAATACCAATTTCCTTTTTTCAAATATATATATATATATGGCTCTACCGGCCTAGAACTGATTTATTCAAAATAAACCCCCAGGAAAACCGACTGTCCTTGCAAGACTGTTGTATTTATATATTTTCTGGTGGTTTGAGAAGGTGGTGATTTGGGGGATGGGTGGAGGTAATTGGCCAAGGGATTTAAAAAACAGGGATTCTTTGAAAAACTATTATTGGCCAATGACCTCCATCCATCCCCAAATCTCCCAAATCCCCCAAAATACTCAAGAGAGTTTTAGATTATGCAAAAGGAAATGGAAGTTTAGCAGACTGATAGATTACTCACCTGACTATCCATACCAAGGAATAAAATCATGAGAAAAAAGAGCACAGCCCATAATGGCGAGACTGGCAGTTGCACAACAGCAGATGGGTAGGCTAGAAATGCTAAGCCGGGACCTAGAACATAGAACAGTAATAGATGAGTGTTTAATGGGCAAGTGTTATGTGAGCTGTTTCAAAATCTATGGATCAAATAGATATGACATTACTATAACATTAACTTCAGCAATGAACATAGCATATAGCTATTGAATTAAATTTCATGTACGTAACAATTATGTATATAACACACACACACACACACACACACACACACACACACACACACACACACACACACACACACACACACACACACACACACACACACACACACACAATCGCATGCACATTATATTCTAGGTAGGGAGGATGATTTTATAGATTAGAAAAAATACAAAATTGACCTCGGTGGGATTTGAAGACAGGACGCAGAGAATTGTAACAATTACCACAAAGCATTCGTTCCGGCGCTCTAAAGAAAGGTAGTATAGATCTTGACGAGAAAAAAAATTCAGAGAATGACAAAAAAAGGCATACTCTAGGACATAGAAATGCACACAGAGTTAGAACAAATATGGGGGAGGGTAAAGTCGATTAAATTGATCCCAGTATATTACTGGTACTTTATTTTATCGATCCCGTAAGGATGAAAGGCAAAACTAAATTGAAACCGATTTGAACTCAGAACGTAAAGGGACGTAACTTTATGCTGCAAAGCATGTTGTCCTACGCTCTACCGATACTGCCAATCCCCCGCCCTAAACAGTAAGAATAAATATAACAGGTAATTTAATTAATAATTCCGCCAATCCTTTGCCCTATACTGGCACATTATTTGGAAGGGTTAAAGGCAAAATTAACTTCGACTGTATTTGAACACTGAGTGTAGAGAACAAATACTGCGTGGCATTTAATTGGAAGCTCTAAGGATTCTGTCAATTCGCAATCCTTGATACTGAAATACATTCCAGTAAATGTTCTCTTTTTCTTCGCCCACTTATTCCTGAGTCCTCAAACACTCCTTCCAGCTAGTCCTGTCAGAAACAGTCGTCTCCAATTGATCCGGCTGGATCCCCATGCGAGACCTGCCGAGCTCATAAATGTTATTCAACCATCTTGTTCGAAGTCTACACCTGGGTCTCCTGTCGGTTCGTTTTGCCCATAAAATCTGTCCAGCGATTCTTTCGTGAGACATTCTAACCACATGTCTATAAAATCGGGGCTGTGATCTCTTAATTCGGAGAAGTAGCTCTTAGTAAATGTTAGTTGGGATAATATAAGTTTCTAGGAAAGATAAATTGCAATATACCTGCCTCAGCAACTTTACTAACTGGTTGCTTCTGTTCATAGGCCATGAAACCGATAACTGAGAAGATTACAAATCCTGAGAATAAACTTGTAGCACTGTTGAGGAATGATATAATGATTGCATCCCTGAAATAAACCAAAAACAATTAATAGAATACAGTATTTGCCGGTCTATTAGATTGTCCCATCGTATATGACGCCCCCAGGCTTTTCAAAGATATTTAGAGAAAACAAGAATTTTAGTACATTTCTTAATAAATTTCTTAAAAATTATTTCATTGTTTGCTCAGGATTTCTTATATAAGTCCGACATGATTTTGCTTATATGAATTACATTGTGTTACTGTGTTAGTAAAACTAATAGCAATAAAAACTAAATTATTTAACCATGATTATCCCCACCCACTCCGTTCGGCCAGGGAAGATTTTTATATGTTATTTTTTGTAAGTGCGTCCAATATGCCGACAAATACGGTACATTACTATTATGGTGAGAAAAATCAAGTAGAATGGATTCATGCAAAGTAATAACCTTGCAAAAGATCTAGAAATAATTGCTACTTTTTTTTCTATTGGTTATAATTATTAGACTACAGCCCTGCTGAGGCATCACTTTCAAGGGATTTAATCTATAACACAGTGAAGATATTTATTAATCTAACGCTTGATATAGTAGGAATCGTAAATATCTTCCTAAATATATTCGCGGAATCGTAAATATCTTTCTCGATTTTTTAAATGTTTTTTTCGTGGCAATACATATTTTTTTAATACTAAATTATTAATAACAGTATACCTTATTTTCCCGCCTATTGGACGCCACTTTGCATAAGTCGCTCCCTCCTTTTTTTTATTGAGCACGTCCAATAATCGCTGTTTTTCACTCTTCGCGGGTGTTCTAGGAACGTAAGCCCCGCGAATACATACATATATATATATATATATATATATATATATATATATATATATATATATATATATATATACAAAATTAAGATAAATCAAAATGAATTTAATCTAAATCAAAATTATGGGTGTCATGCCAGAAAGGCATGCGCCTTATCACCCGTAAAATAAGCTCCAAGATTCTAATGAATAGGTCCGAGCATTTTATAACAACTAGAAATTGATTAATATATAAATAAATATTGTTATACTTTGGGAGGGTCATGTTGCCAATAAGAAACACACGCACCAGTTGCTTTCACTTCAATTTATTATATATTTATAAATTTATAAATTTACAAATCTACAAACTTATAAATTTCTGGTTGGTTGGTTGGTTCCACAACCAGATAGTTGTTTATATATAGTCATAGTCCTTTCGTCACAAACACACACAGACACCCGGATGTGGCGCATGCGCAAACTGAGCACACAACACACACACAGAAACAAAATGGCGTAGGATAGAAGAAAGGAAAGGCACAGAAACAAAGAAAGGAATCACCAGTCACTGAAGAGGTCACAGAGTGTGTGACGAAAGGACTATGACTATATATAAACAACTATCTGGTTGTGGAACCAAACAACCAACCAGAAATTTATAAGTTTGTAGATTTGTAAATTTATAAATTTATAAATATATAATAAATTGAAGTGAAAGCAACTGGTGCGTGTGTTTCTTATTGGCAACATGACCCTCCCAAAGTATAACAATATCGGTTTCAACACACGATTTCAGATAAAGAATCTTGCTAAACAAATTCAGAAACGAAATATATAAATAAACATATGAAACAATCACGGGGGGTAATTTTTACAAGTGTGTAAGCACACATAGCTAGGTAGGTAACTAAATAAAGTTAACTAGAACTTCAAAAATAGATACCTTATAATATGATTAATCTTTCCTGTATATATTCCATTAAAGAAATATATTTCACCAATTAATCGAATAGTAAACCACGGAGGTCGATATTTGGATTTTCAACAAGGAAGAAGTCCAGCCATCTGTGTTTACGCATTAAATTCAACAGCGTAAACACAGATCGCTGGACTTCTTCCTAGTTGAAAATCCAAGTATCGGCCTCCGTGGTTTACCATTCGATTAATTGGTGAAATATATTTCTTTAATGGAATATATACAGGGAAGATTAATCATATTATAAGGTATCTATTTTTGAAGTTCTAGTTAATTTTATTTAGTTACCTACCTAGCCATGTGTGCTTACACACTTGTAAAAATTATCCCCTGTGATTGCTTCATATGTTTATTTATATGTTAATCAATTTCTAGTTGTTATATATATATATATATTGTGGATAGAGGAAATTAAAAGGTCAAATACTTACTTGTATACATTATTGTGATAAGTATTGTAGCTGCCCAGGGCAATCAATGAACCAACACCTAGACCGTATGAGAAAAATATTTGTGTGACGGCATCTACCCATACCTATAATAAGAAGAGAAACAACATTTATGGAACCTTTCTAGTAGTGTTGGCGATGATGAAGATGATGGTGAAGATTATAGACATTATGTGCATTAAAATCTAAACCAGCAATATAATAACATATATAATGATGTAATTATGTACATTATTATATAAACGCGCGCACACGCACACACACACGCACACACACACACACACACACACACACACACACACACACACACACACACACACACACACACACACATACACACACACACACACACACACACACACACACACACACACACACACACACACACACACACACACACACACACATATATATATAAATAAGAAGTATAACTCAATAGACTCAGAGTGTATAGAGGAGCCTCAACCAAATGGGAAAAAATGGTAAATAATGATACAAATGGGACCTGCCCCTTGTATAGGAGCAAATTTTGGAATATAATAGAAAGAACTATGAATAAGGTTAATAGAATAAACTCATGGTATGATAGCAAAAAATACCAGAGTGTAATGTTCATCAATACAACCCCTAGAGGTGAATTAGCTTACACATTTAGAAGGGCCCTAGATAAACTTAAACTTAATATTAAGATAGTAGAAAGACCAGGTACCTCCATAAAAACACTTATTAGCAATACATACCCTTTTCTAAGACCTCCCTGTATAGATAAGAAATGTATAATCTGTAAACTAAGCCCCCATATTAACTGTAAAACTAGAAACATAGTATATAGCATAAAATGTACTGAAGGACAATGTAACGATAAGAATATAGTGTACATAGGTGAGACAGCTCGTAGTATAGGAGAACGGTTAAATGAACACTGGCGAGAGCTTCAAGATAGAAAAGAATCATCAATACTCCACCAACATGCTAAAATAGAACATACGGGCAAATTAGAGAACATAGAAATAAAAATAGAATCTACACACAGAAAAGACGCAATGTTTAGACAAATCACAGAGGCAATAAACATAAATAAACTCCAACCAAAATTAAATAGAAAACATGAATGGAATAGCAACATCACAACTTACAATTAAGGACAAAATGAAAACACACACACATAGAACAAACAACCAACCAGTAAAATGTAAATAAACAAATAAATAAACAAATATAAACACACACAGACACCCGGATGTAACACATGCGCAAACTAAGCACACAACACACACAAAAACAAATGGCGTAGGACAGAACAAGGGAGAGGCACAAAACAAAGAGAAGAATCCCCAGTCACTGAAGAGGTCACAGAATGTGTGACGAAAGAAATTTGACAATATATCAACAACCGTCCGGTTGTGGAACCAACCAACCGGAAATATATACATTTTTTTGTTGCCAATAAGAAACACACATTTTCATCTTGCCAATAAGAAACACACGCACCAGTTGGTGCGTGTGTTTCTTATTGGCAATATGACCCTCCCAAAGTATAACAATATCGGTTTCAACACACATTTTCGGATAAAGAATCTTGTTAAACAAATTCAGAAACGAAATATATATATGTCTAAGTCTAAAATCTGCCTTACGCCAGAAGGCTCATTTGACCGGTGCTTATCCCGGTTTCATGGCGTGAAGCGACAGGGAGTACAAAACTCCCCCCACCCCCTGGACAGGACGCTAGTCCATCGCAGGGTTAAACACCCAGCTAATGCTTGCTGGATTCTAATTTTCAGCTGAGTATATTGGAGCAACGTGAAATGAAATATTTTGCTCAAGAACACAACACGCATCCCACGACATTATGATCGCAAGTCCAACACCCATATTTAATATATTCACAGATACATGTAATTACATAACATTATATGAGACTATCAGCTGGATGTAGATTATTTTAGGTAATTTTATAGAGCAAATATGCTGCACCAAGTATGACATTAGCCTTTTGTAATATCGTTATTATGTAACAATATAGGGCGGTGGATTGGCAGTATCGGTAGATACATATAAATATTAGTCAAGATAAAAAATTTCAAAATCACAATGTATATATAAAATAAAATTTTTCTATAAAAAGGACCGCAATCGGTTCCATTATGTGGTGGTTGTCACGTCTGCTTAACGCGCAGAAGGTCGTGAGTTCGAGAATCACTGGAACATTAGTCAAATTCTCGGGAGTTCAATATTCGGTATAATCACAATTTTAATTTAAAAAAAATAATATTTCATTTATCTCTAAAGATGCTTACTTTTGTTTTTAAAGTATTTGAAAAAAGAAGAAGAGCTAAAGGTTTCCATCATTGGAAAAGTAAACAACACTGGATATAGAAATAATGGAAGAGATAGATAGAGGAAATATGTGAGATGCTGACAAATAAAACACAACTGAGAAAAAAAATAAAAGAGCGAGACTAAGGTTTGGGACTATATCCTTGTGGTTGTGTTCATTGTCAGTAGAGGTTCCGTATTTAAACACTTCCAAATATAAAAAGATTAGCCAGCCAAAGAGGTTCTACGCTGTTTTTCGAACTGCTAGAAATAACAATCAAATTTTAAAATCATACTTTGTCGTTAAAAAAAAATTGAAGAAATTCGCTAAAGTATAGCTAGTCGTTGATATATCGCGAGGCAATATTTGTTAGGATGCAACCCTTTGGTTACTAGCTTTTCTAAGTCTAGACTATACATATAAATATTAGTCAAGATAAAAAAATTCAAAATCATAAAATATCTATAAAAGAAAATTATTCGATAAAATGGACCGTAATTGCTCCCATAATTTAGTGGCTATCACGTCTGCTTAGCACACAGAAGGTCATGAGTTTGAGACTCACTGGAACCTTAGTCAAATTGTCGGGAGTTCAATATTCGGTATAATCACATTTAATATAAAATTTTAATTAAGAAAAATAATATTTCATTTACATCTAAAGATGCTAGATAAAGAGATAGATAAAGGAAATATTTGAGATGCTGACAAATAAAACAAAACTGAGAAAAAAAAATAATAGAGCGAAACTAAGGTTCCAGCGAGTTTCGAACTCACGACCTTCTGCGTGTTAAGCAGATGTGATACACCATGGAATCGTACATTAATTGTCGACCAAATATTGCCTCATCAACCACATTTATATTTGTTTCAATTTCACTAAATTAAAACAAATGAAAATGTGTTTGATAATACAATATTTGATCGAAGCAATCATCTGGTTTCATGGTGTAGTGGTTATCGCATCTGCTTTACACGCAGAAGGTCGTCAGTTCGAAACTCGCTGGAACCTTTATATGCTTCTTCTATTTCATATTGTGTTGTGTTTTATAGAATCTCACATATTTCTTCTGACTAACTTCTCGTCAATTACTATATCCAGTACTGTATATTTTACCAATGTTGGAATTGTGCTGACCTGGGTTTGACAAAAGTACTTGACGTAGATGCTAAATATTAGTAACCATTTATAACGTTATATGTACATTGTTAATCAACAGCTTCTAAATTTGTACAACTTTCACTAAATTGGGAGAAACGTAAACATGTTTGACAAGGCAAGTACCGTTCGCTCTACGACAGGTTTGCGGTCGTGTCCTCGGCAGCAGAGACTTCTGGTGTCCTTGGCCCTAGGGCTACTTCCCTACGCACCACAATTGGCGCTGAGCTGGCTAGACGCAGGTTTGGGCCTCGGAGTTAGAATGGCTCTTCCAGTGCATATTACTTACTAACCTCCGGGAAAACGCCTTCTCCATTCTGTCCGCCGAAGCTGTGGGGAGACCAACACGTGGCACCCCATTTGTTCACCATACAGAAAGATGGGGAGGAGGAGAGTGATGGAGGCGATGACAGTGAGAGTTCAGCTCTTCCACGTTGGGACTATATCCTTGTGGTTGTGTTCATTATCTATAGAGTTTCCGTATTTAAACAGTTCCAAATATAAAAAGATTAGCCCGCCAAAGAGGTTCTACGCTGTTTTTGGAACTGCTAGAAATAACAATCAAATTTAAAAATAACTTTATCGTTAAAAAAAAATTGAAGAAATTCGCTAACGTATTGATAGTCGTTGATATATCGCGAGGCAATATTTGTTAGGATGCAACCCTTTGGTTACTAGCTTTTCTAAGTCTAGACTATACATATAAATATTAGTCAAGATAAAAAAATTCAAATTCACAAGATATCTATAAAAGAATTTGAAACTCGCTGGAACCTTTATCTGCTTCTATTTCATATTGTGTTGTGTTTGATAGAATCTCAGATATTTCTTCTGACTAACTTCCCCTCGATTACTATATCCAGTACTGTATATTTTACCAATGTTGGAATTGTGCTGACCTGGGTTTGACAAAAGTACTTGACGTAGATGTTTGACAGGGAAAGAACCGATCCCTCTACGACAGTTTTGCGGTCGTGCCCTCTGCAGTAGAGACTACTGGTGTACTTGGCCCTAGGGCTACTTCCCTACGCACCACAATTGGCGCTGAGTTGGCTAGACGCAGGTTTGGGACTCGGAGTTAGAATGGCTCTTCCAGTGCATATCCCTTACTAACCTCCGGGAAAACGCCTTCTCCATTCTGTCCGCCGGGGCTGTGGGGAGACCAACACGTGGGACCCTAATTTTCACCATACAGAAAGATGGGGAAAGCAAGAGTGATGGAGGCGATGACAGTGAGAGTTCAGCTCTTCCACATTCGGACCCTATACTTGTGGTTGTGTTCATTAACTGTATAGTTTCCGTATTTAAACACTTCCAAATATAAAAAGATTAGCCAGCGAAAGAGATTCTACCATGTTTTTCGAACTGCTAGAAATAACAATCAAACTTGAAAATCATACTTTGTCGTTAAAAAAAAATTGAAGAAATTCGCTAACGTATAGATAGTCGTTGATATATCGCGAGGCAATATCTGTGAGGATGCAACCCTTTGGTTACTAGCTTTTCTAAGTCTAGACTATACATATAAATATTAGTCAAGATAAAAAAATTCAAATTCACAAGATATCTATAAAAGAAAATTATTCGATAAACTGGACAGTAATTGTTCCCATAGTGTAGTGGCTATCACGTCTGCTTAGCACACATAAGGTCATGAGTTTAAGACTCACTGGAACATTAGTCAAATTGTCGGGAGTTCAATATTCGGTATAATCACACTTAATATTAAATTTTAATTAAAAAAACAATAATATTTCATTTACATCTAAAGATGCTTCCTTTTGATTTTAAAGTATTTGAAAAAAGGAAGAAGGGTTAAGTGTTCCGTCATTATAAAAGTAAAAAACACTGGATATAGAAATAAGGGAAGAGATAGATAGAGGAAATATGTGAGATGCTGACAAATAAAACACAACTGAGAAAATAAAAATAAAAGAGCGAAACTAAGGTTCCAGCGAGTTTTGAACTCTCGACCTTCTACGTGTTAAGCAGATGTGATAACCACTACACCATGGAACCGTACATTAACTGTCGACCAAATATTGCCTCATCAAGCACATTTATATTTCTTTCAATTTCACTAAATTAAAACAAATGTAAATGTGTTTAATAATAGAATATTTGATCGAAGCGATCATCTGGTTCCATGGTGTAGTGGTTATCATATCTGCTTTACACGCAGAAGATCGTGAGTTCGAAACTCGCTGGAACGTTTATCTGCTTCTATTTCATATTGTGTTGTGTTTGATAGAATCTCAGATATTTCTTCTAACTAACTTCCCGTCGATTACTATATCCAGTACTCTATATTTTACCAATGTTGGAATTGTGCTGAGCTGGGTTTTTTTCAAATACTTTTGATTTTAAAGTATTTGAAAAAAGGAAGAAGGGCTAAAGTTTTCCGTCATTATAAAAGTAAAAAACACTGGATATAGAAATAAGGGAAGAGATAGATAGAGGAAATATGTGAGATGCTGACAAATAAAACACAACTGAGAAAAGAAAAATAATAGAGCGAAACTAAGGTTCCAGCGAGTTTCGAACTCACGACCTTCTATGTGTTAAGCAGATGTGATAACCACTACACCATGGAACAGTACGTTAATTGTCGACCAAATATTTCCTCATCAAGAACATTTATATTTGTTTCAATTTCACTAAATTAAAACAAATGTAAGTGTGTTTGATAATATAATATTTGATAGAAGCTATCATCTGGTTCCATGGTGTAGTGGTTATCACATCTGCTTTACACGCAGAAGGTCGTGAGTTTGAGACTCACTGGAATCTTAGTCAAATTGTCGGGAGTTCAATATTCGGTATAATCACACTTAATATTAAATTTTAATTTAAAAATAAAAAAAATATTTCATTTACATCTAAAGATGCTTCCTTTTGTTTTTAAAGTATTTGAAAAAAGGAAGAATGGCTAAAGTTTTCCATCATTGGAAAAGTAAACAACACTGGATATAGAAATAATTGTTTCTACTTTAGGCTCAAGGCCAACAATTTTACCCAGTGCATTACCTGTACTTTATTTTATCGACCCGGTAAGGTTGAAAGGCAAAGTCATCCTCGTGGGATTAGAAATAATGGAAGAGATAGATAAAGGAAATATGTGAGATGCTGACAAATAAAACACAACTGATAAAAAAACTAATAGAGCGAAAGTAAGGTTCCAGCGAGTTTCGAACTCACGACCTTCCGCGTGTGAAGCAGATGTGATAACCACTACACCATGGAACCATACGTTTACTGTTCAGCAAATATTGCCTCATCAAGCACATTTATATTTGTTTCAATTTCACTAAATTAAAACCTATGAAAATGTGTTTGATAAGACAATATTTGATCGAAGTAATTATCTGGTTCCATGGTGTAGTGGTTATCACATCTGCTTTACACGCAAAACGTCGTGAGTTCGAACTCGCTGCAACCTTTATATGCTTCTTTTTTTCCTTCGATTTCATATTGTGTTGTGTTTGATAGAATCTCAAATATTTCTTCTGACTAACTTCCCGTCTATTACTATATCCAGTACTGTATATTTTACCAATGTTGGAATTGTGCTGACCTGGGTTTGACAAAAGTACTTGACCTATATGCTAAATATTAGTAACTATTCATAACGTTGTATTTACATTGTTAATCAACAGCTTCTAAATTTGTACAACTTTCACTAAATTGGGAGAAACGTAAACGTGTTTGACAAGGCAAGTACCGATCCCTCTACGACAGGTTTGCGGTCGTGCCCTCTGCAGTAGAGACTTCTGGTGTACTTGGCCCTAGGGCTACTTCCCTACGCACCACAATTGGCGCTGAGCTGGCTAGACGCAGGTTTGGGCCTCGGAGTTAGAATGGCTCATCCAGTGCATATTCCTTACTAACCTCCGGGAAAACGCCTTCTCCATTCTGCCCGCCGGGGCCGTGGGGAAACCAACACGTGGGACCCCATTTTTTCTCCATAGAGAAAGATGGGTAAAGCGAGAGTGATGGAGGCGATGACAGTGAGAGTTCAGCTCTTCCACGTTCGGACGCTATACTTTTGGTTGTGTTCATTATCTATAGAGTTTCCGTATTTAAAGACTTCCAAATATAAAAAGATTAGCCAGCCAAAGAGGTTCTACGCTGTTTTGGGAACTGCTAGAAATAACAATCAAATTTAAAAATCATACTTTGTCGTTAAAAAAAAATTGAAGAAATTCGCTAACGTATAGATAGTCGTTGATATATCGCGAGGCAATATTTGTTAGGATGCAACCCTTTGGTTACTAGCTTTTCTAAGTCTAGACTATACATATAAATATTAGTCAAGATAAAAAAATTCAAATTCACAATATATGTATAAAAGAAAATTATTCGATAAACTGCACCGTAATTGCTCCGATAGTGTAGTGGCTATCACGTCTGCTTAGCACACAGAAGGTCATGATTTTGAGACTCACTGGAACCTTAGTCAAATTGTCGGGATTTCAATATTCAGTATAATCACATTTAATATTAAATTTTAATTTAAAAAACAGTAATATTTCATTTACATCTAAAGATGCTTCCTTTTGTTTTTAAAGTATTTGAAAAAAGGAAGAATGGCTAAAGTTTTCCATCATTGGAAAAGTAAACAACACTGCATATAGAAATAACTGTTTCTACTTTAGGCACAAGGCCAGCAATTTTGCCCAGTGCATTACCTGTACTTTATTTTATCGACCCTGTAAGGATGAAAGGCAAAGACAACCTCGGCGGGATTCGAAATAATGGAAGAGATAGATAAAGGAAATATGTGAGATGCTGACAAATAAAACACAACTGAGAGAAAAAAATAAAAGAGCGAAAGTAATGTTCCAGCGAGTTTCGAACTCACGACCTTTTGCGTGTTAGGCAGATGTGATAACCACTACGCCATGGAACCATACGTTTACAGTCCAACAAATATTGCCTCATCAACCACATTTATATTTGTTTCAATTTCACTAAATTAAAACCAATGAAAATGTGTTTCATAAGACAATATTTGATCGAAGCAATCATCTGGTTCCATGGTGTAGTGGTTATCACATCTGCTTTACATGCAGAAGGTCGTGAGTTTGAAACTCGCTGGAACCTTTATATGCTTCTTTTTTTCCTTCTATTTCATATTGTGTTGTGTTTGATAGAATCTCAGATATTTCTTCTGACTAACTTCCCGTCAATTACTATATCCAGTACTGTATATTTTACCAATGTTGGAATTATGCTGACCTGGGTTTGACAAAAGTACTTGACGTAGATGCTAAATATTAGTAACCATTAATAACGTTGTATTTACATTGTTAATCAACAGCTTCTAAACTTGTACAAGTTTCACTAAATTGGGAGAAACGTAAACGTATTTGACAGGGCAAGAACCGATCCCTCTACGACAGGTTTGCGGTCGTGCCCTCGGTAGTAGAGACTTCTGGTGTCCTTGGCCCTAGGGCTACTTGCCTACGCACCACAATTGGCGCTGAGCTGTCTAGACGCAGGTTTGGGCCTCGGAGTTAGAATGGCTCTTCCAGTGCATCGTCCTTACTAACCTCCGGGAAAACGCCTTCTCCATTCTGTCCGCCAGGGCTGTGGGGAGACCAACATGTGGGACACCATTTTTTCACCATACAGAAAGATGGGGAGGAGGAGAGTGATGGAGGCGATGACAGTGAGAATTCAGTTCGTCCACGTTCGGACCCTATGTTCGTGGTTGTGTTCATTATCTATAGAGTTTCCGTATTTAAACTCTTCCAAATATAAAAAGATTAGCCAGCCAAAGAGGTTCTACGCTGTTTTTGGAACTGCTAGAAATAACAATCAAATTTCAAATTCATACTTTGTCGTTAAAAAAAATTGAAGAAATTCCCTAACGTATTGATAGTCGTTGATATATCGCGAGGCAATATTTGTTAGGATGCAACCCTTTGGTTACTAGCTTTTCTAAGTCTAGACTATACATATAAATATTAGTCAAGATAAAAAAAATTCAAATTCACAAGATATCTATAAAAGAAAATTATTCGATAAACTGGACCGTAATTGCTCCCATAGTGTAGTAGCTGTCACACCTTCATAGCGCACAGAAGCTCATGAGTTTGAGACTCACTGGAACCTTAGTCAAATTGTCGGGAGTTCAATATTCGGTATAATCACACTTAATATTTAATTTTAATTAAAAAATCAATAATATTTCATTTACATCTAAAGATGCTTCCTTTTGTTTTTAAAGTATTAGATAAAAAGGAAGAAGTGCTAAAATTTTCCATCATTGGAAAAGTAAACAACACTGGATATAGAAATAATGGAAGAGATAGATAGAGGAAATTTGTGAGATGCTGACGAATAAAACACAACTGAGGAAAAAAAAAATGATAGAGCGAAATTAAGGTTCCAGCGAGTTTCGAACTCACGACCTTCTGCGTGTTAAGCAGATGTGATAACCACTACACCATGAAACCGCACGTTTATTGCTGAACAAATATTGCCTCATCAAGCACATTTATATTTGTTTCAATTTCACTAAATTAAAACAAATGTAACTGTATTTGATAAGAAAATATTTGATCGAAGCAATCATCTGGTTCTATGGTGTAGTGGTTATCACATCTGCTTTACACGCAGAAGGTCGTGAGTTCGAAACGCGCTGGAACCTTTATATGCTTCTTTTTTTTCCTTCTATTTCATATTGTGTTGTGTTTGATAGAATCTCAGATATTTCGTCTGACTAACTTCCTGTCGATTACTATATCCAGTACTGTATATTTTACCAATGCTGGAATTGTGCTGACCTGGGTTTGACAAAAGTACTTGACGTAGATGCTAAATATTAGTAACCATTCATAACGTTGTATTTACATTGTTAATCAACAGCTTCTAAATTTATACAACTTTCACTAAATTGGGAGAAACGTAAACGTGTTTGACAAGGCCAGAACCGATCCCTCTACGACAGGTTTGCTATCGTGCCCTCTGCAGTAAAGACTTCTGGTGAACTTGGCTCTAGGAGTACTTCTCTACGCACCACAATTGGCACTGAGCTGGCTAGACGCAGGTTTGGGCCTCGGAGTTAGAATGGCTCTTCCAGTGCATATTCCTTACTAACCTCCGGGAAAACGCCTTCTCCATTCTGTCCGCCGGGGCTGTGGGGGGACCAACACGTGGGACCCCAATTTTCACCATACAGAAAGATGGGGAGGGCGAGAGTGATGGAGGCGATGACAGTGAGAGTTCAGCTCTTCCACGTTGGGACTATATCCTTGTGGTTGTGTTCATTATCTATAGAGTTTCCGTATTTAAACACTTCCAAATATGAAAAGATTAGCACGCCAAAGAGGTTCTACGCTGTTTTTGGAACTGCTAGAAATAACAATCAAATTTAAAATTTATACTTTGTCGTTAAAAAAAAATTGAAGAAATTCGCTAACGTCTAGATAGTCGTTGATATATCGCGAGGCAATATTTGTTAGGATGCAACCCTTTGGTTACTAGCTTTTCTAAGTCTAGACTATACATATAAATATCAGTCAAGATAAAAAAATTCAAAATCTAAATATATGTATAAAAGAAAATTATTCGATAAACTGCACCGTAATTGCTCCCATAGTGTAGTGGCTATCACGTCTGCTTAGCACACCGAAGGTCATGAGTTTGAGACTCACTGGAACCTTAGTAAAAAATTCGGGAGTTCAATATTCGGTATAATCACACTTAATATTAAATTTTTATTAAAAAAACAATAATATTTCATTTACATCTAAAAGTGCTTCCTTTTGTGTTTAAAGTATTTGAAAAAAGGAAGAAGAGCTAAAGTTTTCCATCATTGGAAAATTAAACAACACTGGATATAGAAATAATGGAAGAGATAGATAGAGGAAATATGTGAGATGCTGACGAATAAAACACAACTGAGGAAAAAAAAATGATAGAGCGAAAGTAAGGTTCCAGCGATTTTCGAACTCACGACCTTCAGCGTGTTAAGCAGATGTGATAACCACTACACCATGGAACCGCACGTTTATTGTTGAACAAATATTGCCTCATCAAGCACATTTATATTTGTTTCAATTTCACTAAGCTAAAACAAATGTAAATATGTTTGATAAGACAATACTTGATCGAAGCAATCATCTGGTTCCATGGTGTAGTGGTTATCACATCTGCTTTACACGCAGAAGGTCGTGAGTTCGAAACTCGCTGGAACCTTTATATGCTTCTTTTTTTCCTTCTATTTCATATTGTGTTGTGTTTGATAGAATCTCAGATATTTCTTCTGATAAACTTCCCGTCGATTACTATATCTAGTACTGAATATTTTACCAATGTTGGAATTGTGCTGACCTGGGTTCGACAAAAGTACTTGACCTAGATGCTAAATATTAGTAACCATTCATAACGTTGTATTTACATTGTTAATCAACAGCTTCTAAATTCATACAACTTTCACTAAATTGGGAGAAACGTAAAAGTGTTTGACAGGGCAAGAACCGATCGCTCTACGACAGGTTTGCGGTCGTGCCCTCTGCACTAAAGACTTCTGGTGTACTTGGCCCTAGTGCTACTTCCCTACGCACCACAATTGGCGCTGAGCTGGCTAGACGCAGGTTTGGGCTTCGGAGTTAGAATGGCTCTTCCAGTGCATATTCCTTACTAACCTCCGGGAAAACGCCTTCTCCATTCTGTCCGCCGGGGCTGTGGGGAGACCAACACGTACGACCCCATTTTTTCACCATACAGAAAGATGGGGAGGACGAGAGTGATGGAGGCGATGACAGTGAGAGTTAAGCTCTTCCACATTCGGACCCTATACTTGTGGTTGTGTTCATTATCGATAGAGTTTCCGTATTTAAACACTTGCAAATATAAAAAGATTAGCCAGCGAAAGGGGTTCTACGATGTTTTTCGAACTGCTAGAAATAACCATCAAATTTGAAAATCATATGTTGTCGTTAAAAAAAATTGAAGAAATCCGCAAATAGTCGTTGATATATCGTGAGGCAATATTTGTTAGGATGCAACCCTTTGGTTACTAGCTTTTCTAAGTCTAGACTATACATATAAATATTAGTCAAGATAAAAAAATTCAAATTCACAAGATATCTATAAAAGAAAATTATTCGATAAACTGGACCGTAATTGCTCCCATAGTGTAGTGGCTATCACGTCTGCTTAGCACACAGAAGGTCATGAGTTTGAGACTCACTGGAACCTTAGTCAAATTGTCGGGAGTTCAATATTCGGTATAATCCCACTTAATATTAAATTTTAATTTAAAAATAAAAAAAATATTTCATTTACATCTAAAGATTCTTCTTTTTGCTTTTAAAGTATTTGAAAAAAGAAGAAGGGCGAAAGTTTTCCATCATTGGAAAACTAAGCAACACTGGATATAGAAATAATTGTTTCTACTTTAGGCACAAGGCCAGCAATTTTACCCAGTGCATTACCTGTACTTTATTTTATCGACCCGGTAAGGATGAAAGGCAAAGTCAACCTCGGCGGGATTAGGAATAATGGAAGAGATAGATAAAGGAAATATGTGAGATGCTGACAAATAAAACACAACTGAGAAAATAAATAATAGAGCGAAACCAAGGTTCCAGCGAGTTTCGAACTCACGACCTTCTGCGTGTGAAGCAGATGTGATAACCACTACACCATGGAACCATACGTTTACTGTTCACCAAATATTGCCTCATCAACCACATTTATATTTGTTTCAATTTCACTAAATTAAAGCCTATGAAAATGTGTATGATGAGACAATATTTGATCGAAGCAATCATCTGGTTCCATGGTGTAGTGGTTTTCACATCTGCATTACACGCAGAAGGTCGTGAGTTCGAAACTCGCTGGAACCTTCATATGCTTCTATTTCATATTGTGTTGTGTTTGATAGAATCTCAGATATTTCTTCTGACTAACTTCCCGTCGATTACTATATCCAGTACTGTATATTTTACCAATGTTGGAATTGTGCTGACCTGGGTTTGACAAAAGTACTTGACGTAGATGCTAAATATTAGTAACCATTCATAACGTTGTATTTACATTGTTAATCAACAGCTTCTAAATTTATACAACTTTCACTAAATTGGGAGAAACGTAAACGTGTTTGACAGGGCAAGTACCGATCGCTCTGCGACTGGTTTGCGGTCGTGCCCTCTGCAGTCAAGACTTCTGGTGTACTTGGCTCTAGGGCTACTTCCCTACGCACCACAATTGGCGCTGAGCTGGCTAGACGCAGGTTTGGGCCTCGGAGTTAGAATGGCTCTTCCAGTGCATATTCCTTACTAACCTCCGGGAAAACGCCTTCTCCATTCTGTCCGCCGGGGCTGTGGGGACCCAACACGTGGGACCCCAATTTTCACCATACAGAAAGATGGGGAAAGCGAGAGTGATGGAGGCGATGACAGTGAAAGTTCAGCTCTTCCACGTTGGGACTATATCCTTGTGGTTGTGTTCATTATCTATAGAGTTTCCGTATTTAAACACTTCCAAATATAAAAAGATGAGCCGGCCAAAGAGGTTCTACGCTGTTTTTGGAACTGCTAGAAATAACAATCAAATTTGAAAGTCATACATTGTCGTTAAAAAAAAATTGAAGAAATTCGCTAACGTATAGCTAGTCGTTGATATATCGCGAGGCAATATTTGTTAGGATGCAACCCTTTGGTTACTATCTTTTCTAAGTCTAGACTATACATATAAATATTAGTCAAGACAAAAAAATTCAAAATCAAAATATATGTATAAAAGAAAATTATTCGATAAAATGGACCGTAATTGCTCCCATAGTGTAGTGGCTATCACGTCTGCTTAGCACACCGAAGGTCATGAGTTTGAGACTCACTGGAACCTTAGTAAAAAATTCGGGAGTTCAATATTCGGTATAATCACACTTAATATTAAATTTTTATTAAAAAAACAATAATATTTCATTTACATCTAAAAATGCTTCCTTTTGTGTTTAAAGTATATGAAAAAAGGAAGAAGAGCTAAAGTTTTCCATCATTGGAAAAGTAAACAACACTGGATTTAGAAATAATGGAAGAGATAGATAGAGGAAATATGTGAGATGCTGACGAATGAAACACAACTGAGGAAAAAAAAAATGATAGAGCGAAAGTAAGGTTCCAGCGAGTTTCGAACTCACGACCTTCCTCATGTGAAGCAGATGTGATAACCACTACACCATGAAACTGCACGTTTTTTGTTGAACAAATATTGCCTCATCAAGCACATTTATATTTGTTTCAATTTCACTAAGCTAAAACAAATGTAAATATGTTTGATAAGACAATACTTGATCGAACAGTCATCTGGTTCCATGGTGTAGTGGTTATCACATCTGCTTTACACGCAGAAGGTCGTGAGTTCGAAACTCGCTGGAACCTTTATATGCTTCTTTTTTTCCTTCGATTTCATATTGTGTTGTGTTTGATAGAATCTCAGATATTTCTTCTGACTAACTTCCCGTCTATTACTATATCCAGTACTGTATATTTTACCAATGTTGGAATTGTGCTGACCTGGGTTTGACAAAAGTACTTGACGTAGATGCTAAATATTAGTAACCATTAATAACGTTGTATTTACATTGTTAATCAACAGCTTCTAAATTTATACAACTTTCACTAAATTGGGAGAAACGTAAACGTGTTTGACAGGGCAAGAACCGATCCCTCTACGACAGGTTTGCGGTCGTGCCCTCTGCAGTAGAGACTTCTGGTGTACTTGGCTCTAGGGCTACTTCCCTACGCACCACAATTGGCGCTGAGCTGGCTAGACGCAGGTTTGGGCCTCGGAGTTAGAATGGCTCTTCCAGTGCATATTCCTTACTAACCTCCGGGAAAACGCCTTCTCCATTCTGTCCGCCGGGGCTGTGGGTAGACCAACACGTGGGACCCCATTTTTTCACCATACAGAAAGATGGGGAGGGCGAGAGTGATGGAGGCGATGACAGTGAGAGTTCAGCTCTTCCACATTCGGAACCTATACTTGTGGTTGTGTTCATTATCTATAGAGTTTCCGTATTTAAACACTTGCAAATATAAAAAGATTAGCCGGCCAAAGAGGTTCTACGCTGTTTTTGGAACTGCTAGAAATAACAATCAAATTTGAAAATCATACTTTGTCGTTAAAAAAAATTGAAGAAATTCGCTAACGTCTAGATAGTCGTTGATATATCGCGAGGCAATATTTGTTAGGATGCAACCCTTTAGTTACTAGCTTTTCTAAGTCTAGACTATACATATAAATATTAGTCAAGATGAAAAAATTCAAATTCACAAGATATCTATAAAAGAAAATTATTCGATAAACTGGACCGTAATTGCTCCCATAGTGTAGTGGCTATCACGTCTGCTTGGCACAAAGAAGCTCATGAGTTTGAGACTCATTGGAATCTTAGTCAAATTGTCTGGAGTTCAATATTCGGTATAATCACACTTAATATTAAATTTTAATTTAAAATTAAAAAAAATATTTCATTTACATCTAAAGATGCATCCTTTTGCTTTTAAAATATTTGAAAAAAGAAGAAGGTCTAAAGTTTTCCATCATTGGAAAACTAAGCAACACTGGATATAGAAATAATTGTTTCTACTTTAGGCACAAGGCCAGCAATTTTACCCAGTGCATTACCTGTACTTTATTTTATCGACCCGGTAAGGATGAAAGGCAAAGTCAACCTCGGCGGGATTAGAAATAATGGCAGAGATAGATAAAGGAAATATGTGAGATGCTGACAAATAAAACACAACTGATAAAAAAAAATAATAGAGCGAAAGTAAGGTTCCAGCGAGTTTCGAACTCACGACCTTCTGCGTGTGAAGCAGATGTGATAACCACTACACCATGGAACCATACGTTTACTGTCCACCAAATATTGCCTCATCAACCACATTTATATTTGTTTCAATTTCAATAAATTAAAACCTATGAAAATGTGTTTGATAAGACAATATTTGATCGAAGCAATCATCTGGTTCCATGGTGTAGTGGTTATCACATCTGCTTTACACGCAGAAGGTCGTATGTTCGAAACTCGCTGGAACCTTCATATGCTTCTTTTTTTTTCCTTCTATTTCATATTTTGTTGTGTTTGATAGAATCTCAGATATTTCTTCTGACTAACTTCCCGTCGATTACTATATCGACTACTGTATATTTTACCAATGTTGGAATTGTGCTGACCTGGGTTTGACAAAAGTACTTGACGTAGATGCTAAATATTAGTAACCATTCATAACGTTGTATTTACATTGTTAATCAATAATGGAAGAGATAGATAAAGGAAATATGTGAGATGCTGACAAATAAAACACAACTGATAAAAAAAAATAATAGAGCGAAAGTAAGGTTCCAGCGAGTTTCGAACTCACGACCTTCCGCGTGTGAAGCAGATGTGATAACCACTACACCATGGAACCATACGTTTACTGTTCACCAAATATTGCCTCATCAAGCACATTTATATTTGTTTCAATTTCACTTAATTAAAACAAATGTAAATGTGTTTGATAATACAATATTTGATCGAAGCAATCATCTGGTTCCATGGTGTAGTGGTTATTACATCTGCTTTACACGCAGAAGGTCGTGAGTTCGAAACTCGCTGAAACCTTTATATGCTTCTATTTCATATTGTGTTGTGTTTGATAGAATCTCAGATATATCTTCTGACTAACTTCCCGTCGATTACTATATCGACTACTGTATATTTTACCAATGTTGGAATTGTGCTGACCTGGGTTTGACAAAAGTACTTGACGTAGATGCTAAATATTAGTAACCATTTATAACGTTGTATTTACATTGTTAATCAACAGCTTCTAAATTTGTACAACTTTCACTAAATTGGGAGAAACGTAAACGTGTTTGACAGGGCAAGAACCGATCGCTCTACGACAGGTTTGCGGTCGTGCCCTCTGCAGTAGAGACTTCTGGTGTACTTGGCCCTAGGGCTACATCCCTACGTACCACAATTGGCGCTGAGCTGGCTAGACGCAGGTTTGGGCCATGGAGTTAGAATGGCTCTTTCAGTGCATATTCCTTACTAACCTCCGGGAAAACGCCTTCTCCATTCTGTCCGCCGGGGCTGTGGGAGACCAACACGTGGGACCCCATTTGTTCACCATACAGAAAGATGGGGAGGGCGAGAGTGATGGAGGCGATGACAGTGAGAGTTAAGCTCTGCTACATTCGGACCCTATACTTGTGGTTGTGTTCATTATCTATAGAGTTACCGTATTTAAACACTTCCAAATATAAAAAGATTAGCCAGCCAAAGAGGTTCTACGCTGTTTTTGGAACTGCTAGAAATAACAATCAAATTTGAAAATCATGCTTTGTCGTTAACAAAAAATTGAAGAATTTCGCTAACGTATAGATAGTCGTTGATATATCGCGAGGCAATATTTGTTAGGATGCAACCCTTTGGTTACTAGCTTTTCTAAGTCTAGACTATACATATAAATATTAGTCAAGATAAAAAAATTCAAATTCGCAAGATATCTATAAAAGAAATTTATTCGATAAACTGGACCGTAATTGCTCCCATAGTGTAGTGGCTATCACGTCTGCTTAGCACACAGAAGGTCATGAGTTTGAGACTCACTGGAACCTTAGTCAAATTGTCGGGAGTTCAATATTCGGTATAATCACACTTAATATTAAATTTTAATTAAAAAAACAATAATATTTCATTTAAAACTAAATATGGTTCCTTTTGTTTTTAAAGTATTTGATAAAAGGAAGAAGAGCTAAAGTTTTCCATCATTGTAAAAGTAAACAACACTGGATATAGAAATAATGGAAGAGATAGATAGAGGAAATATGTGAGATGCTGACAAATAAAACACAACTGAGAATAGAAAAAAAGAATAGAGCGAAACTAAAGTTCCAGCCAGTTTCGAACTCACGATCTTCTACGTGTTAAGCAGATGTGATAACCACTACACCATGAAACCGTACATTAATAGTCGACCAAATATTGCCTCATCAAGAACATTTATATTTGTTTCAATTTCACTAAATTAATCAAACGTAAATATGTTTGATAACACAATAGTTGATCGAAGCTATCATCTGGTTCCATGGTGTAGTAGTTATCACATCTGCTTTACACGCAGAAGGTCGTGAGTTCGAAACTCGCTGGAAACTTTATATGCTTCTTTTTTTACTTCTATTTCATATTGTGTTGTGTTTGATAGAATCTCTGATATTTCTTCTGACTAACTTCCCTTCGATTACTATATCCAGTACTGTATATTTTACCAATGTTGAAATTATGCTGACCTGGGTTTGACAAAAGTACTTGACATAGATGCTAAATATTAGTAACCATTCATAACGATGTATTTACATTGTTAATCAACAGCTTCTAAATTTGTACAACTTTCACTAAATTGGGAGAAACGTAAACGTGTTTGACAAGGCAAGTACCGATCGCCCTACGTCAGGTTTGCGGTCGTGCGCTCTGCAGTAGAGACTTCTGGTGTACTTGGCCCTAGTGCTGCTTCTCTACGCACCACAATTGGCGCTGAGCTGGCTAGACGCAGGTTTGCGCCTCGGAGTTAGAATGGCTCTTCCAGTGCTTATTCCTTACTAACCTCCGGGAAAACGCCTTCTCCATTCTGTCCGCCGGGGCTGTGGGTAGACCAACACGTGGGCCACCATTTTTTCACCATACAGAAAGATGGGGAGGTCGAGGGTGATGGAGGCGATGACAGTGAGAGTTCAGATCTTCCACGTTGGGACTATATCCTTGTGGTTGTGTTCATTATCTATAGAGTTTCCGTATTTAAACACTTCCAAATATAAAAAGATTAGCCAGCCAAAGAGGTTCTACGCTGTTTTTCGAACTGCTAGAAATAACAATCAAATTTAAAAATCATATTTTGTCGTTAAAAAAAAATTGAAGAAATTCGCTAACGTATAGATAGTCGTTGATATATCGCGAGGCAATATTTGTTAGGATGCAACCCTTTAGTTACTAGCTTTTCTAAGTCTAGACCACAGGTTCTCAACCCATTTAGGCCAAACGCCCCCTTTTGTCCCCCGAAATCACGAAACGCGCCCTCCCCTATTTTTCCATTTTTCAATATACTACTGATTTTTATAACAGTAGATTAATAAAAAAATTGATTAACAATATTCCAAAGACGTGTGTATTATCTGATTATGTGTTGTATGTGGTCCTAGATGTGTGTGCTACTCGCTTCTGTTTTTTTCTTTTCTTTTTTTTATTCGTAATATTATTTATACAATAGGGAATAAAATAGATCTACATAGTGTTAACTCGTTGCAGTTGAGTCAATAATTTCATACATGAAATACATTGTTATCGGTGAAGGAAAAATAAGATTCTAACTGGCTGCGCTCAAAGTGTCTTGACTCAGTTGACTGTGGGTTTTTCCATTTTTAGGATCTCAATTACCGGTTAACGTCTCAATTGCCGGACATGCCTGCACATCTGCTCACAGCTGCGGTCAGACTATAGTTATGTTGGCTGCAAGCTCATTCAAATGCATTCACACTGGCTGTCTCAAAGACATACAAATATGGCTTATAAAACTTACCAAAATAAAGAGACTTCCAGCGCTCCCTAACAAAGCTCCAAACGCCCCCTCCTCTGGAGTTCTGAGACGCCCCTCCGGGGGTGTATATGCCCCCCGTTGAGAACCTTTGGTCTAGACTATACATATAAATATTAGTCAAGATAAAAAAATTCAAAATCAAAAGGTATGTATAAAAGAAAATGATTCGATAAAATGGACCCTAATTGCTCCCATGGTGTAGTGGTTATAACGTCTGCTTAGCACACAGAAGGTCATGAGTTTGAGATTCACTGGAACCTTAGTCAAATTGTCGGGAGTTCAATATTCGGTATAATCACTATTATTATAACATTTTAATTTTAAAAAAATATTATTTCAAAATCACAAGATATCTATGAAAGAAAATGATTCGATAAAATGGACCGTAATTGCTCCCATAGTGTAGTGGTTATCACGTCTGCTTAGCACACAGAAGGTCATGAGTTTGAGACTCACTGGAACCTTAGCAAAAAATTCAGGAATTCAATATTCAGTATAATCACACTTAATATTAAATTTTAATTTTTAAAAAATAATATTTCATTTACATCTAAAGATGCTTCCTTTTGTTTTTAAAGTATTTGAAAAAAGGAAGAAGAGCTAAAGTTTTCCATCATTGGAAAAGTAAACAACACTGGATATAGAAATAATTGAAAAGATAGATAGAGGAAATATGTGAGATGCTGACGAATAAAACACAACTGAGAAAAAAAAAATTATAGAACGATACTAAGGTTCCAGCGAGTTTCGAACTCCCGACCTTCCACGTGTTAAGCAGATGTGATAACCACTACACCATGGAACCGTTCGTTTGTTGCTGACCAAATATTGGCTCATCAAGCACATTTATATTTGTTTCAATTTCACTAAATTAAAACCAATGAAAATGTGTTTGATAAGACAATATTTGATCGAAGCAATCATCTGGTTCCATAGTGTAGTGGTTATCACATCTGCTTTACACGCAGAAGGTCGTGAGTTCGAAACTCGCTGGAACCTTTATCTGCTTCATTATTCCCTTCTATTTGATATTGTGTTGTGTTTGATAGAATCTCAGATATTTCGTCTGACTAACTTCCCGTCAATTACTATATCCAGTCTGTATATTTTACCAATGCTGGAATTGTGCTGACCTGGGTTTGACAAAAGTACTTGACGTAGATGCTAAATATTATTAACCATTAATAACGTTGTATTTACATTGTTAATCAACAGCTTCTAAATTTGTACAACTTTCACTAAATTGGGAGAAACGTAAACATGTTTGACAAGGCAAGTACCGATCGCTCTACGACAGGTTTGCGGTCGTGCCCTCTGCACTAAAGACTTCTGGTGTACTTGGCTCTAGGGCTACTTCCCTACGCACCACAATTGGCGCTGAGCTGGCTAGACGCAGGTTTGAGCCTCGGAGTTAGAATGGCTCTTCCAGTGTATCTTCCTTACTAACCTCCGGGAAACCGCCTTCTCCATTCTGTCCGCCGGGGCTGTGGGGAGACCAACACGTGTGACCCCATTTGTTCACCATACAGAAAGATGGGGAGGAGGAGAGTGATGGAGGCGATGACAGTGATAGTTCAGCTCTTCCACGTTCGGACCCTATACTTGTGGTTGTGTTCATTATCTATAGAGTTTGCGTATTTAAACACTTCCAATTATAAAAAGATTAGCCAGCCAAAAAGGTTCTACGCTGTTTTTGGAACTGCTAGAAATAACAATCAAATTTAAAAATCATATTTTGTCGTTTAAAAAAAATTGAAGAAATTTGCTAAAGTATAGCTAGTCGTTGATATATCGCGAGGCAATATTTGTTAGGATTCAACCCTTTGGTTACTAGCTTTTCTAAGTCTAGACTATACATATAAATATTAGTCAAGATAAAAAAATTCAAGTTCACAAGATATCTATAAAAAGAAAATTATTCGATAAACTGGACCGTAACTGCTCCCATAGTGTAGTGGCTATCACGTCTGATTAGCACACAGAAGGTCATGAGTTTGAGACTCACTGGAACCTTAGTCAAATTGTCGGGAGTTCAATATTCGGTATAATCACACTTAATATTAAATTTTAATTTAAAAATAAAAAAAATATTTCGTATACATCTAAAGATGCTTCCTTTTGTTTTTAAAGTATTTGATAAAAGGAAGAAGAGCTAAAGTTTTCCATCATTGGTAAAGTAAACAACACTGGATATAGAAATAATGGAATAGATAGATAGAGGAAATATGTGAGATGCTGACGAATGAAACACAACTGAGGAACAAAAATTAATATAGCGAAACTAAGGTTCCAGCGAGTTTCGAACGCACGACCTTCTGCGTGTTAAGCAGATGTGATAACCACTACACCATGGAACCGTACATTGATTGTCGACCAAATATTGCCTCATCAAGCACATTTATATTTGTTTCAATTTCACTAAATTAAAACAAATGTAAGTGTGTTTGATAATATAATATTTGATAGAAGCTATCATCTGGTTCCATGGTGTAGTGGTTATCACATCTGCTTTACACGCAGAAGGTCGTGAGTTTGAGACTCACTGGAATCTTAGTCAAATTGTCGGGAGTTCAATATTCGGTATAATCACACTTAATATTAAATTTTAATTTAAAAATAAAAAAAATATTTCATTTACATCTAAAGATGCTTCCTTTTGTTTTTAAAGTATTTGAAAAAAGGAAGAATGGCTAAAGTTTTCCATCATTGGAAAAGTAAACAACACTGGATATAGAAATAATTGTTTCTACTTTAGGCTCAAGGCCAACAATTTTACCCAGTGCATTACCTGTACTTTATTTTATCGACCCGGTAAGGTTGAAAGGCAAAGTCATCCTCGTGGGATTAGAAATAATGGAAGAGATAGATAAAGGAAATATGTGAGATGCTGACAAATAAAACACAACTGATAAAAAAACTAATAGAGCGAAAGTAAGGTTCCAGCGAGTTTCGAACTCACGACCTTCCGCGTGTGAAGCAGATGTGATAACCACTACACCATGGAACCATACGTTTACTGTTCAGCAAATATTGCCTCATCAAGCACATTTATATTTGTTTCAATTTCACTAAATTAAAACCTATGAAAATGTGTTTGATAAGACAATATTTGATCGAAGTAATTATCTGGTTCCATGGTGTAGTGGTTATCACATCAGCTTTACACGCAGAAGGTCGTGAGTTCGAA
The DNA here is from genome assembly GCA_964016885.1 of Eledone cirrhosa. Taxonomy (NCBI): domain Eukaryota; kingdom Metazoa; phylum Mollusca; class Cephalopoda; order Octopoda; family Eledonidae; genus Eledone; species Eledone cirrhosa. The sequence goes on along the minus strand of OZ024740.1, from coordinate 267,082,470 downwards.
CTCGCTGGAACCTTTATATGCTTCTTTTTTTCCTTCGATTTCATATTGTGTTGTGTTTGATAGAATCTCAAATATTTCTTCTGACTAACTTCCCGTCTATTACTATATCCAGTACTGTATATTTTACCAATGTTGTAATTATGCTAACCTGGGTTTGACAAAAGTACTTGACCTAGATGCTAAATATTAGTAACTATTCATAACGTTGTATTTACATTGTTAATCAACAGCTTCTAAATTTGTACAACTTTCACTAAATTGGGAGAAACGTAAACGTGTTTGACAAGGCAAGTACCGATCCTTCTACGACAGGTTTGCGGTCGTGCCCTCTGCAGTAGAGACTTCTGGTGTACTTGGCCCTAGGGCTACTTCTCTACGCACCACAATTGGCGCTGAGCTGGCTAGACGCAGGTTTGGGCCTCGGAGTTAGAATGGCTCATCCAGTGCATATTCCTTACTAACCTCCGGGAAAACGCCTTCTCCATTCTGCCCGCCGGGGCTGTGGGGAAACCAACACGCGGGACCCCATTTTTTCTCCATAGAGAAAGATGGGTAAAGCGAGAGTGATGGAGGCGATGACAGTGAGAGTTCAGCTCTTCCACGTTCGGACGCTATACTTGTGGTTGTGTTCATTATCTATAGAGTTTCCGTATTTAAAGACTTCCAAATATAAAAAGATTAGCCAGCCAAAGAGGTTCTACGCTGTTTTTGGAACTGCTAGAAATAACAATCAAATTTAAAAATCATACTTTGTCGTTAAAAAAAAGTTGAAGAAATTCGCTAACGTATAGATAGTCGTTGATATATCGCGAGGCAATATTTGTTAGGATGCAACCCTTTGGTTACTTGATTTTCTAAGTCTAGACTATACATATAAATATTAGTCAAGATAAAAAAATTCAAATTCACAAGATATCTATAAAAGAAAATTATTCGATAAACTGCACCGTAATTGCTCCCATAGTGTAGTGGATATCCCGTCTGCTTAGCACACAGAAGGTCATGAGTTTGAGACTCACTGGAACCTTAGTCAAATTGTCGGGAGTTCAATATTCGGTATAATCACACTTAATATTAAATTTTAATTAAAAAAACAATAATATTTCATTTACATCTAAAGAAGCTTCCTTTTGTTTTTAAAGTATTTGAAAAAAGGAAGAAGGGCTAAAGTTTTCCGTCATTGTAAAAGTAAACAACACTGGATATGGAAATAATGGAAGAGATAGATAGAGGAAATATGTGAGATGCTGACGAATGAAACACAACTGAGGAACAAAAATTAATATAGCGAAACTAAGGTTCCAGCGAGTTTCGAACGCACGACCTTCTGCGTGTTAAGCAGATGTGATAACCACTACACCATGGAACCGTACATTGATTGTCGACTAAATAGTGCCTCATCAAGCACATTTATATTGTTTCAATTTCACTTAATTAAAACAAATGTAAATGTGTTTGATAATACAATATTTGATCGAAGCTATCATCTGCTTCCATGGTGTAGTGGTTATCACATCTGCTTTACACGCAGAAGGTCGTGAGTTCGAAACTCGCTGGAACCTTCATATGCTTCTTTTTTTTCCCTTCTATTTCATATTGTGCTGTGTTTGATAGAATCTCAGATATTTCGTCTGACTAACTTCCCGTCGATTACTATATCCAGTACTGTATATTTTACCAATGTTGGAATTGTGCTGACCTGTGTTTGACAAAAGTACTTGACGTAGATGCTAAATATTAGTAACCATTTATAACGTTGTATTTACATTGTTAATCAACAGCTTCTAAATTTATACAACTTTCACTAAATTGGGAGAAACGTAAACGTGTTTGACAGGGCAAGTACCGATCGCTCAACGACAGGTTTGCGGGCGTGCCCTCTGCAGTAAAGACTTCTGGTGTACTTGGCTCTAGGGCTACTTCCCTAGGCACCACAATTGGCGCTGAGCTGGCTAGACGCAGGTTTGTGCCTCTGAGTTAGATTGGCTCTTCCAGTGCATATTCCTTACTAACCTCCGGGAAAACGCCTTCTCCATTATGTCCGCCGGGACTGTGGGGAGACCAACACGGGGGACCCCAATTTTCACCATACAGAAAGATGGGGAAAGCGAGAGTGATGGAGGCGATGACAGTCAGAGTTCAGCTCTTCCACGTTGGGACTATATCCTTGTGGTTGTGTTCATTATCTATAGAGTTTCCGTATTTAAACACTTCCAAATATAAAAAGATTAGCCAGCCAAAGAGGTTGTACGCTGTTTTTCGAACTGCTAAAAATAACCATCAAATTTAAAATCATATTTTGTCGTTAAAAAAAAATTGAAGAAATTCGCTAACGTATAGATAGTCGTTGATATATCGCTAGGAAATATCTGTTAGGATGCAACCCTTTGGTTACTAGCTTTTCTAAGTCTAGACTATACATATAAATATTAGTCAAGATAAAAAAATTCAAAATCAAAATGTATGTATAAAAGAAAATTATTCGATAAAATGGACCGTAATTGCTCCCATAGTGTAGTGGCTATCACGTCTGCTTAGCACACAGAAGGTCATGCGTTTGAGACTCACTGGAACCTTAGTAAAAAATTCGAGAATTCAATATTCAGTATAATCACGCTTAATATTAAATTTTAATTTCAAAAAAATAATATTTCATTTATATCTAAAAATGCTTCCTTTTGTGTTTAAAGTATTTTAAAAAGGAAGAAGAGCTAAAGTTTTCCATCATTGGAAAAGTAAACAACACTGGATATAGAAATAATGGAAGAGATAGATAGAGGAAATATGTGAGATGCTGACATATAAAACACAACTGAGGAAAAAAAAATAATATAGCGAAACTAAGGTTCCAGCGAGTTTCGAACTCACGGCCTTTTGCGTGTGAAGCAGATGTGATAACCACTACACCATGGAACCATACGTTTACTTTACACCAAATATTGCCTCGTAAACCACATTTATATCTGTTTCAATTTCACTAAATTAAAACCAATGAAAATGTGTTTGATAATACAATATTTGATCGAAGCAATCGTCTGGTTCCATGGTGTAGTGGTTATCACATCTGCTTTACACGCAGAAGGTCGTGAGTTTCAAACTAGCTGGAACCTTTATCTGCTTCTATTTCATATTGTGTTGTGTTTGATAGAATCTCAGATATTTCTTCTGACTAACTTCCCGTCGATTACTATATCCAGTACTGTATATTTTACCAATATTGGAATTGTGCTGACCTGGGTTTGACAAAAGTACTTGACGTAGATGCTAAATATTAGTAACCATTAATAACGTTGTATTTACTTTGTTAATCAACAGCTTCTAAATTTATACAACTTTCACTAAATTGGGAGAAACGTAAACGTGTTTGACAGGGCAAGAACCGATCCCTCTACGACAGGTTTGCGGTCGTGTCCTCGGCAGTAGAGACTTCTGGTGTACTTGGCCCTAGGGCTACTTCCCTACGCACCATAATTGGCGCTGAGCTGGCTAGACGCAGGTTTGGGCCTCGGAGTTAGAATGGCTCTTCCAGTGCATCTTCCTTACTAACCTCCGGGAAAACGCCTACTCCATTCTGTCCGCCGGGGCTGTGGGTAGAACAACACGTGTGACCCCATTTTTTCACCATACAGAAAGATGGGGAAAGCGAGAGTGATGGAGGCGATGACAGTGAGAGTTCAGCTCTTCCACGTTGGGACTATATCCTTGTGGTTGTGTTCATTATCTATAGAGTCTCCGTATTTAAGCACTTCCAAATATAAAAAGATTAGCCAGCGAAAGAGATTCTACCATGTTTTTGGAACTGCTAGAAATAACAATCAAACTTGAAAATCATACTTTGTCGTTAAAAAAAAAAGTTGAAGAAATTCGCTAACGTATTGATAGTCGTTGATATATCGCGAGGCAATATCTGTGAGGATGCAACCCTTTGGTTACTAGCTTTTCTAAGTCTAGACTATACATATAAATATTAGTCAAGATAAAAAAAATTCAAATTCACAAGATATCTATAAAAGAAAATTATTCGATAAACTGGACCGTAATTGCTCCCATAGTGTAGTAGCTGTCACACCTTCTTAGCGCACAGAAGGTCATGAGTTTGAGACTCACTGGAACCTTAGTCAAATTGTCGGGAGTTCAATATTCGGTATAATCACACTTAATATTAAATTTTAATTAAAAAAACAATAATATTTCATTTACATCTAAAGATGCTTCCTTTTGTTTTTAAAGTATTTGAAAAAAGGAAGAAGGGTTAAGTTTTCCGTCATTATAAAAGTAAAAAACACTGGATATAGAAATAATGGAAGAGATAGTTAGAGGAAATATGTGAGATGCTGACAAATAAAACACAACTGAGAAAAGAAAAAAGCGAAACTAAGGTTCCAGCGAGTTTTGAACTCACGACCTTCTACGTGTTAAGCAGATGTGATAACCACTACACCATGGAACCGTACATTAACTGTCGACCAAATATTGCCTCATCAAGCACATTTATATTTCTTTCAATTTCACTAAATTAAAACAAATGTAAATGTGTTTGATAATAGAATATTTGATCGAAGCAATCATCTGGTTCCATGGTGTAGTGGTTATCATATCTGCTTTACACGCAGAAGGTCGTGAATTCGAAACTCGCTGGAACGTTTATCTGCTTCTATTTCATATTGTGTTGTGTTTGATAGAATCTCAGATATTTCTTCTAACTAACTTCCCGTCGATTACTATATCCAGTACTGTATATTTTACCAATGTTGGAATTGTGCTGAGCTGGGTTTGACAAAAGTACTTGACGTAGATGCTAAATATTAGTAACCATTAATAACGTTGTATTTACATTGTTAATCAACAGCTTCTAAATTTGTACAACTTTCACTAAATTGGGAGAAACGTAAACGTGTTTGACAGGGCAAGAACCGATCCCTCTCCACAGGTTTGTGGTCGTGCCCTCGGAAGTAGAGACTTCTGGTGTTCTTGGCCCTAGGTCTACTTCCCTACGCACCACAATTGGCGCTGAGCTGGTTAGATGCAGGTTTGGGCCTCGGAGTTTGAATGGCTCTACCAGTGCATCTTCCTTACTAACCTCCGGGAAAACGCCTTCTCCATTCTGTCCGCCGGGGCTGTGGGGAGACTAACACGTGGGACCCCATTTTTTCACCATACAGAAAGATAGGGAAAGCGAGGGTGATGGAGGCGATGACAGTGAGAGTTCAGCTCTTCCACGTTGGGACTATATCCTTGTGGTTTTGTTCATTATCTATAGAGTTTCCGTATTTAAACACTTCCAAATATAAAAAGATTAGCCAGCCAAAGAGGTTCTACGCTGTTTTTGGAACTGCTAGAAATAACAATCAAATTTAAAATTCATACTTTGTCGTTAAAAAAAAATTGAAGAAATTCGCTAACCTATAGATAGTCGTTGATATATCGCGAGGCAATATTTGTTAGGATGCAACCCTTTGGTTACTAGCTTTTCTAAGTCTAGACTATACATATAAATATTAGTCAAGATAAAAAAATTCAAATTCACAAGATATCTATAAAAGAAAATTATTCGATAAACTGGACCGTAATTGCTCCCATAGTGTAGTGGCTATCACGTCTGCTTAGCACACAGAAGGTCATGAGTTTGAGACTCACTGGAACCTTAGTCAAATTGTCGGGAGTTCAATATTCGGTATAATCACACTTAATATTAAATTTTAATTTAAAAATAAAAAAAATATTTCATTTACATCTTTTGTTTTTAAAGTATTTGAAAAAAGGAAGAAGAGCTAAAGTTTTCCATCATTGGAAAAGTAAACCACACTGGATATAGAAATAATTGTTTCTACTTTAGCCACAAGGCCAGCAATTTTACCCAGTGCATTACTGGTACTTTATTTTATCAACCCGGTAAGGATGAAAGGCAAAGTCAACCTCGGCGGGATTAGATATAATGGAAGAGATAGATAAAGGAAATATGTGAGATGCTGACAAATAAAACACAACTGAGAAATAAAAAAGCGAAGGTAAGGTTCCAGCGAGTTTCGAACTCACGACCTTCTGCGTGTGAAGCAGATGTGATAACCACTACACGATGGAACCATACGCTTTCTATCCACCAAATAATGCCTCATAAACCATATTTATATTTGTTTCAATTTCACTAAATTAAAACCAATGAAAATGTGTTTGATAATACAATATTTGATCCGGGCAAGCATCTGATTCCATGGTGTAGTGGTTATCACATCTGCTTTACACGCAGAAGGTCGTGAGTTCGAAACTCGCTGAAACCTTTATCTGCTTCTAATTCATATTGTGTTGTGTTTGATAGCATCTCAGATATTTCTTCTGACTAACTTCCCGTCAATTACTATATCCAGTACTGTATATTTTACCAATGTTGGAATTGTGCTGACCTGGGTTTGACAAAAGTACTTGACGTAGATGCTAAATATTAGTAACCATTCATAACGTTGTATTTACATTGTTAATCAACAGCTTCTAAATTTATACAACTTTCACTAAATTGGGAGAAACATAAACGTGTTTGACAGGCCAAGAACCGATCGCTCTACGATAGGTTTGCGGTCGTGCCCTCGGCAGTAGAGACTTCTGGTGTTCTTGGCCCTAGGGCTACTTCCCTACGCACCACCATTGGCGCTGATTTGGCTAGACGCAGGTTTGTGCCTCGGAGTTAGAATGGCTCTTCCAGTGCATATTCCTTACTAACCTCCGGGAAAACGCCTTCTCCATTCTGTCCGCCGGGGCTGTGGGGAGACCAACACGTGGGACCCCAATTTTCACCATACATAAAGATGGGGAAAGCGAGAGTGATGGAGGCGATGACAGTGAGAGTTAAGCTCTTCCACATTCGGACCCTATACTTGTGGTTGTGTTCATTATCTATAGAGTTTCCGTATTTAAACTCTTCCAAATATAAAAAGATTAGCCAGCCAAAGAGGTTCTACGATGTTTTTTGAACTGCTAGAAATAACAATCAAATTTGAAAATCATATTTTGTCGTTAAAAAAAAATTGAAGAAATTCGCTAAAGTATAGATAGTCGTTGATATATCGCGACAAAATATTTGTCAGGATGCAACCCTTTGGTTACTAGCTTTTCTAAGTCTAGACTATACATATAAATATTAGTCAAGATAAAAAAATTCAAATTCACAAGATATCTATAAAAGAAAATTATTCGATAAACTGGACCGTAATTGCTCCCATAGTGTAGTGGCTATCACGTCTGCTTAGCACACAAACGGTCATGAGTTTGAGACTCACTGGAACCTTAGTCAAATTGTCGGGAGTTCAATATTCGGTATAATCACACTTAATATTAAATTTTAATTAAAAAAACAATAATATTTCATTTACATCTAAAGATGCTTCTTTTTATTTTTAAAGTTTTTGAAAAAAGAAAGAAGGGCTAAAGTTTTCCGTCATTGTAAAAGTAAACAACACTGGATATAGAAATAATGGAAGAGATAGATAGTGGAAATATGTGAGATGCTGACAAATAAAACACAACTGAGAAAAGAAAAATAATAGAGCGAAACTAAGATTCCAGCGAGTTTCGAACTCACGACCTTTTACGTGTTAAGCAGATGTGATAACCACTACACCATGGAACCATACGTTTACTGTTCACCAAATATTGCCTCATCAACCATATTTATATTTGTTTCAATTTCACTAAATTAAAACAAATGTAAATGTGTTTGATAATACAATATTTGATAGAAGTTATCGTCTGGTTCCATGGTTTAGTGGTTATCACATCTGCTTTACACGCAGAAAGTCGTGAGTTCGAAACTCGCTGGAACCTTTATATGCTTTTTTTTTACTTCTATTTCATATTGTGTTGTGTTTGTTAGAATCTCAGATATTTCTTCTGACTAACTACTCGTCGATTACTATATCCAGTACTGAATATCTTACCAATGTTGGAATTGTGCTGACCTGGTTGTGACAAAAGTACTTGACGTATATGCTATATATTAGTAACCATTCATAACGTTGTATTTACATTGTTAATCAACAGCTTCTAAATTTGTACAACTTTCACTAATTTGGGAGAAACGTAAACGTGTTTGACAAGGCAAGTACCGATCGCTCTAGGACAGGTTTCCACTCGTGCCCTCTGCAGTAGAGACTTCTGGTGTACTTGGCCCTAGGGCTACTTCCCTACGCACCCCAATTGGCGTTGAGCTTGCTAGCCGCAGGTTTGGGCCTCGGAGTTAGAATGGCTCTTCCAGTGCATATTCCTTACTAACCTCCGGGAAAACGCCTTCTCCATTCTGTCCGCCGGGGCTGTGGTAGACCAACACGTGGGACCACATTTTTTCACCATACAGAAAGATGGGGAGGGCGAGAGTGATGGAGGCGATGACAGTGAGAGTTCAGCTCTTCCACGTTGGGACTATATCCTTGTGGTTGTATTCATTATCTATCGAGTTTCCGTATTTAAACACTTCCAAATATAAAAAAGATTAGCCGGCCAAAGAGGTTCTACGCTGTTTTTGGAACTGCTAGAAATAACCATCAAATTTGAAAATCATATTTTGTCGTTCAAAAAAATTGAAGAAATTCGCTAACGTATAGATAGTCGTTGATATATCGCAAGGCAATATTTGTTAGGATGCAACCCTTTGGTTACTAGCTTTTCTAAGTCTAGACTATACATATAAATATTAGTCAAGATAAACAAATTCAAATTCACAAGATATCTATAAAAGAAAATTATTCGATAAACTGGACCGTAATTGCTCCCATAGTGTAGTGGCTATCACGTCTGCTTAGCACAAAGAAGGTCATGAGTTTGAGACTCATTGGAATCTTAGTCAAATTGTCTGGAGTTCAATATTCGGTATAATCACACTTAATATTAAATTTTAATTTAAAAATAAAAAAAATATTTCATTTACATCTAAAGATTCTTCCTTTTGCTTTTAAAATATTTGAAAAAAGAAGAAGGTCTAAAGTTTTCCATCATTGGAAAACTAAGCAACACTGGATATAGAAATAATTGTTTCTACTTTAGGCACAAGGCCAGCAATTTTACCCAGTGCATTACCTGTACTTTATTTTATCGACCGGGTAAAGTCAATGAAGGCAAAGTCAACCTCGGCGGGATTAGAAATAATGGAAGAGATAGATAAAGGAAATATGTGAGATGCTGACAAATAAAACACAACTGATAAAAATAAATAATAGAGCGAAAGTAAGGTTCCAGCGAGTTTTGAACTCACGACCTTTTGCGTGTTAAGCAGATGTGATAACCACTACACCATGGAACCATACGTTTACTGTTCACCAAATATTGCCTCATCAACCACATTTATATTTGTTTCAATTTCACTAAATTAAAGCCTGTGAAAATGTGTTTGATAAGACAATATTTGATCGAAGCGATCATCTGGTTCCATGGTGTAGTGGTTATCACATCTGCTTTACACGCAGAAGGTCGTGAGTTCGAAACTCGCTGGAACCTTCATATGCTTCTTTTTTTTTCCTTCTATTTCATATTTTGTTGTGTTTGATAGAATCTCAGATATTTCTTCTGACTAACTACTCGTCGATTACTATATCCAGTACTGTATATTTTACCAATGTTGGAATTGTGCTGACCTGGGTTTGACAAAAGTACTTGACGTAGATGCTAAATATTAGATGCTAAACGTTATATTTACATTGTTAATCAACAGCTTCTAAATTTGTACAACTTTCCCTAAATTGGGAGAAACGTAAACGTGTTTGACAAGGTAAGTACCGATTGCTCTACGACAGGTTTGCGGTCGTGCCCTCTGCAGTAGAGACTGTGGGTATGCTGTGGCGTGCGGTGGCCGGAGGCGGGCGAGTGCTCGACCGGAAGGGTGTGTGGCGTGCGGTGGCCGGAGGCGGGGGAGCGCTCGACCGGAAGGCTCTTTTGGCCGGAAGGATGCTCGACCGGAAGGGCCAGCAGAGGGCCACTCTCTAGATGTGACCAGCACACGCAGTGGATGCGAGTTTTGGGCAGCTCCCGGTGTTAAGCAGTTGGACGCACGTGGAAGAGGAGTAACCTGCAGTGGAATTTAGCGGCGCCTTTGAAAAGCTGTAAGTGAGATAGTTTTTTCTAACCACAAGCTATTTCGGCGACTGAAAAAAAGAAAAAGCTATCTCAAAAAAAACCAAAACACTTGCCTTAAGACAAATCAGAAGATGGCGACAAGACTACGGATGAACGAAGCTATCAGGGCATTCACCGGGGAAGGTGACGTTGTCGCTTGGCTACGGAAGGTTCGGCTGGTCGCAAGCTTGCAGAAGATAGAGGACGTGGCCGGCCTCATGGCATTGTACCTCGAGGGCGACGCGCTGGTACTCTTCCTTGAGTTGCAGCCAAAGAGATGTGCAGAAGATTGAGAGGCGTCTGATGGATGCATTCGCCGAGGGACCGTTGGCGGCTTTTGCTAAGCTGGCGAGAATCAGGTGGAATGGTGAGCGCGTCGACATTTTCGCAGCGGAAATACGGCGGTTGGCTATGTTAGCCGGTTACCAGGCGGAATGCGAACGCACGGTGCGGTTGGCGTTCATCAATGGATTTCCGGACGACATAGCGGTGAAACTGCAGCAAGTCCCGGGTTATAAAGAGATGGAAATGCGTTCACTGGTGGAATAAGCCCGGATCATAGCGGAAGATGCCAAAAAGAATGTTGCGGCGATAGCAACTACGTAGGCTCAGGACACCTGGCAGCGAAATGCTGAAAGGGAGGTAACCTCGGCACGCAGCCGTCCGCGTGCGTTTAGGGGGCGCTGTTTTCGGTGCCAGGGCCCGCACATGGCTAGAGACTGTAGAGAGTCGAAGCCGGAGATAATTTGCTACCGGTGTAAGCGACCAGGCCACATCGCTACTAACTGCGACCAGGGAAACGATCCAAGGGGAACTACTGCGCCGGTAGTTTCCCCTTACGAGTAGCGGCGCTGCCCGTGGTGGAAGTCTTCGCGAGGGGGAAGCCACAGCGAGCCCTCGTGGATACGGGCTGTACGACGACACTGGTGACCGCGGGGGTGGCGCAGAGGTGGGGAGGGAAGAGCAGCGTAAGGGCAGTCGACGGCAGGAAAATTGAATGCCGAGATCGCAGCGAGATGGAAATAGCGGTACAGGGAAGGAGGATAAGGCTTTCCGCCATCGTGGTAGACAATGTGGTGGATGGGATCGGCGTGGTTATGGGCATGGACGCGATTGGCCGTCTAGGGGGCGTCACGGTGAACAATGTCGGTGTGTCGTTTGGCGCCGCTGCATCGGTATGCGCTGTGAGTACGTCATGAGAACCAGAAGGCCCACGAGGAGGAATATCCCGCTTACACTGTATAAGACAAAGACTTCAAGACCGTATTTGATGGGCAGCGATGGGTTGTTGAGTGGTACTGGAAGGGAGAACCACGAACACTGAAGACCAAAGTGGGCTGCTATCAACACACATTGAAGGGAAACGCTAGGAGCGAGTTCGAGCGAGAAGTAGAGAGATGGATCGAAGAGGGCATACTGCTTCCCTGGAAGGAGGAGGTGAAGTGCGGAGTATTGCCGTTGATGGCGGTGGTGCAACCCACGAAGAGCAAGGTGAGGCCGGTGCTGGACTATCGGGAGCTGAACGAGCACGTGTCATGCCACACGGGCGGCGAGGTCACGGATGTCTGTGGGGAAATCCTGCGTGAGTGGAGACGCATGACGGGGGGTTCAGCGATCGTGGATCTAAAGTCGGCTTACTTGCAGTTGCATATAGATGAGAAGCTCTGGCGGTATCAGCTGGTCAGGTATAAGGGCCGGACATATTGCCTGACCAGGCTCGGTTTCGGGCTGAGCTCCGCACCGAAGATCATGGCGGCGGTCCTCAAGACCGCTCTGGGGAGGGCCGACAAGATAAAGTGGGCTACTAACTCCTATATTGACGACATCCTAGTGGACGAGTCGGTGGTGTCGACGGCGGAGGTCACGAGCCATTTGCGGAGGTACGGACTGACTGCGAAGCCATCAGAAGCATTGGAGGGAGGAGCCGCGCTGGGACTTAGGCTACGGCGAGACAAGACGGGCGTTTTGGTGTTCCAGAGGGGAAACGAAGTTCCGGAACTGGGCCCAAGTATGAATAGGCGGGAGCTTTTCTCGGTGTGTGGAAAGCTGGTGGGTCACTACCCGATCGCTGGGTGGCTCCGGACGGCATGCAGCTATGTCAAGAGACGAGCGGGAGGGGTGACTTGGAGTGACAGAGTGGGAGAGAGGACGGTGGCCCTGATGCAGGAGATCGTGGGGGGGGAGAAGGCCGACGACCCAGTGCGGGGGCGCTGGTACGTTCCCAAATCACAGAGCGGGACCGTATGGTGCGATGCCAGCAGCATAGCGCTGGGTGTCACGTTGGAGATAGGAGGTGTTGAGGTCGAGGATGCAGCCTGGCTTAGAAAGAAGGACGACTGCAGCCACATCAATGTGGCCGAGCTGGACGCGGTGTTGAGAAGGGTGAACCTCGCCCTGCGGTGGGGCTGCGCACCATCGAGATACGCACCGACTCGGCTACTGTACTCGGATGGGTAAGATCAGTGCTCACCAGTGAGAAGAGAGTGCGAACGAGAGGCGCGGCGGAGATGCTGATAAAGCGCCGCATGGGAACGTTAGGAGAGCTGGCCACCGAGTTCGACCTGAAGCTGAGCGTAGTGTTCGTGCCCCCAGAGAAAAATAGGGCGGACATCTTAACTAGAGTGAAGAAAGCCTGGATGGAAGCGCCGGAGGAGGTAGAGGATGAGATAGCTGCCGTGTGTCGGCTGACCGAGTTAGACCTGAAGGGGTTGCATGACATGCACCACATGGGGGTGGATAGGAGCCTGTTCCTAGCCAGGAGAATCGACTCGGACGTTAGCAGACACAGTGTTCGGGTGGTGGTTAGAGGCTGCGTCCGATGTCAATCCATTGATCCCGCCCCGGGTGTACACGAAACGGGAAGCCTCCCGGTGGATCGCGACTGGAAGCGATTAGCGGTGGATGTGACGCACTACCGGCAGGGAACGTACCTCTCGATGGTCGACTGTGGACCAGGTCGAATGGCGATATGGAGGGAGATGAAGACTGGAACGGCCGAGGAAATCGTGCGGACGTTGAGAGAGGTGTTCTTGGAGCGGGGCCCTGTGGACGAATTGCTGATGGACAATAGCGCAGCGTTCCGCTCGGAGGCACTGAGGGAGATGCTCGATGGATGGAAGGTGGACCGTTTCTTCAGAGCAGCGCACAGGCCGAGCGGGAATGGAATCGTGGAGCGACACCACCGGACGATCAAGGCAATGGCGGAGCGGGGCCATATCTCACCAATGGAGGCAGTGTTCTGGTACAATATGTCCCCTCGGGTTGGACAGGTCAAGGAATCGGTGCCAGACAGAGCAGTATTCAAATACGAGTGGCGGCACCCGTGCTCGCCACCACAACGGCCAGTGGGGAGAGAGAGTGCATTCGTGCAGGTGGGCGAAGAAGTCTGGGTTAAGCCGCCAGATGCACGTTGCACATCTCAATGGGGAAGGGGAACGGTGACGGCCGTAAATTCAAAGAACAATGTGTCCGTGGACGGGGTACCACGTCATGTCCTAGATGTAAGAAGAATCACTGTGTCGACGGACTCCGAGGAAGAGGAAACCCAAGATGAGGTGGAAACCCAGAGCCCTGCCCCAATGCTACGAAGATCGCAACGGAGTCGTAGACAAACGACCTGGACAGCAGACTTTCATATGCAGAGGGACGAGGGGGAAATTGATCCTTGAGATCAGAGGGGCGTGTGGGTATGGAGTGGCGTTCGGTGGCCGGAGGCTTGGGAGTGCTCGACCGGAAGGTGTGTGGCGTGCGGTGGCCGGAGGCGGGGGAGCGCTCGACCGGAAGTGTCTTTTGGCCGGAAGGATGCTCGACCGGAAGGGCCAGCAGAGGGCCTCTCTCTAGTGGTGACCAGAACACGGTGTGGACGCGAGTTTTGGGCAGCTCCCGGTGTTAAGCAGTTGGACGCACGTGGAAGAGGAGTAACCTGCAGTGGAATTTAGCGGCGCCTGTGAAAAGCGGTAAGTGAGATAGCTTTTTCTAACAACAGAGACTTCTGGAGTACTTGGCCCTAGGGCTACTTCCCTACGTACCACAATTGGCGCTGAGCTGGCTAGACGCAGGTTTGGGCCTCGGAGTTAGAATGGCTCTTCCAGTGCATATTCCTTACTAACCTCCGGGAAAACGCCTTCTCCATTCTGTCCGCCGAGGCTGTGGGGAGACCAATTGTTTCTACTTTAGGCCCAAGGCCAGCAATTTTACCCAGTGCATTACATGTACTTTATTTTATCGACCCGGTAAGGATGAAAGGCAAAGTCATCCTCGCGGGATTAGAAATAATGGAAGAGATAGATAAAGGAAATATGTGAGATGCTGACAAATAAAACACAACTGATAAAAAAAAATAATAGAGCGAAAGTAAGATTCCAGCGAGTTTCGAACTCACGACCTTCCGCGTGTGAAGCAGATGTGATAACCACTACACCATGGAACCACACGTTTACTGTTCACCAAATATTGCCTCATCAAGCACATTTATATTTGTTTCAATTTCACTAAATTAAATCAAATGTAAATGTGTTTGATAAGACAATATTTGATCGAAGCAATCATCTGGTTCCATAGAGTAGTGGTTATCACATCTGCTTTACACGCAGAAGGTCGTGAGTTCGAAACTCGCTGGAACCTTTATCTGCTTCATTATTCCCTTCTATTTGATATTGTGTTGTGTTTGATAGAATCTCAGATATTTCGTCTGACTAACTTCCCGTCAATTACTATATCCAGTCTGTATATTTTACCAATGCTGGAATTGTGCTGACCTGGGTTTGACAAAAGTACTTGACGTAGATGCTAAATATTAGTAACCATTAATAACGTTGTATTTACATTGTTAATAAACAGCTTCTAAATTTGTACAACTTTCACTAAATTGGGAGAAACGTAAACATGTTTGACAAGGCAAGTACCGATCGCTCTACGACAGGTTTGCGGTCGTGCCCTCTGCACTAAAGACTTCTGGTGTACTTGGCTCTAGGGCTACTTCCCTACGCACCACAATTGGCGCTGAGCTGGCTAGACGCAGGTTTGAGCCTCGGAGTTAGAATGGCTCTTCCAGTGTATCTTCCTTACTAACCTCCTGGAAACCGCCTTCTCCATTCTGTCCGCCGGGGCTGTGGGGAGACCAACACGTGGGACCCCATTTGTTCACCATACAGAAAGATGGGGAGGAGGAGAGTGATGGAGGCGATGACAGTGATAGTTCAGCTCTTCCACGTTCGGACCCTATACTTGTGGTTGTGTTCATTATCTATAGAGTTTGCGTATTTAAACACTTCCAATTATAAAAAGATTAGCCAGCCAAAAAGGTTCTACGCTGTTTTTGGAACTGCTAGAAATAACAATCAAATTTAAAAATCATATTTTGTCGTTAAAAAAAAATTGAAGAAATTTGCTAAAGTATAGCTAGTCGTTGATATAACGCGAGGCAATATTTGTTAGGATGCAACCCTTTGGTTACTAGCTTTTCTAAGTCTAGACTATACATATAAATATTAGTCAAGATAAAAAAATTCAAGTTCACAAGATATCTATAAAAAGAAAATTATTCGATAAACTGGACCGTAACTGCTCCCATAGTGTAGTGGCTATCACGTCTGATTAGCACACAGAAGGTCATGAGTTTGAGACTCACTGGAACCTTAGTCAAATTGTCGGGAGTTCAATATTCGGTATAATCACACTTAATATTAAATTTTAATTTAAAAATAAAAAAAATATTTCGTATACATCTAAAGATGCTTCCTTTTGTTTTTAAAGTATTTGATAAAAGGAAGAAGAGCTAAAGTTTTCCATCATTGGTAAAGTAAACAACACTGGATATAGAAATAATGGAATAGATAGATAGAGGAAATATGTGAGATGCTGACGAATGAAATACAACTGAGGAACAAAAATTAATATAGCGAAACTAAGGTTCCAGCGAGTTTCGAACGCACGACCTTCTGCGTGTTAAGCAGATGTGATAACCACTACACCATGGAACCGTACATTGATTGTCGACCAAATATTGCCTCATCAAGCACATTTATATTTGTTTCAATTTCACTAAATTAAAACAGATGTAAATGTGTTTGATAATACAATATTTGATCAAAGCAATCATCTGGTTCCATGGTGTAGTGGTTATCACATCTGCTTTACACGCAGAAGGTCGTGAGTTCGAAACTCGCTGGAACCTTTATATGATTCTTTTTTTCCTTCTATTTCATATTGAGTTGTGTTTGATAGCATCTCAGATATTTCTTCTGACTAACTTCCCGTCGATTACTATATCCAGTACTGTATATTTTACCAATGTTGGAATTGTGCTGACCTGGGTTTGACAAAAGTACTTGACGTAGATGCTAAATATTAGTAACCATTAATAACGTTGTATTTACATTGTTAATAAACAGCTTCTAAATTTGTACAACTTTCACTAAATTGGGAGAAACGTAAACATGTTTGACAAGGCAAGTACCGATCGCTCTACGACAGGTTTGCGGTCGTGCCCTCTGCACTAAAGACTTCTGGTGTACTTGGCTCTAGGGCTACTTCCCTACGCACCACAATTGGCGCTGAGCTGGCTAGACGCAGGTTTGAGCCTCGGAGTTAGAATGGCTCTTCCAGTGTATCTTCCTTACTAACCTCCTGGAAACCGCCTTCTCCATTCTGTCCGCCGGGGCTGTGGGGAGACCAACACGTGGGACCCCATTTGTTCACCATACAGAAAGATGGGGAGGAGGAGAGTGATGGAGGCGATGACAGTGATAGTTCAGCTCTTCCACGTTCGGACCCTATACTTGTGGTTGTGTTCATTATCTATAGAGTTTGCGTATTTAAACACTTCCAATTATAAAAAGATTAGCCAGCCAAAAAGGTTCTACGCTGTTTTTGGAACTGCTAGAAATAACAATCAAATTTAAAAATCATATTTTGTCGTTAAAAAAAAATTGAAGAAATTTGCTAAAGTATAGCTAGTCGTTGATATAACGCGAGGCAATATTTGTTAGGATGCAACCCTTTGGTTACTAGCTTTTCTAAGTCTAGACTATACATATAAATATTAGTCAAGATAAAAAAATTCAAGTTCACAAGATATCTATAAAAAGAAAATTATTCGATAAACTGGACCGTAACTGCTCCCATAGTGTAGTGGCTATCACGTCTGATTAGCACACAGAAGGTCATGAGTTTGAGACTCACTGGAACCTTAGTCAAATTGTCGGGAGTTCAATATTCGGTATAATCACACTTAATATTAAATTTTAATTTAAAAATAAAAAAAATATTTCGTATACATCTAAAGATGCTTCCTTTTGTTTTTAAAGTATTTGATAAAAGGAAGAAGAGCTAAAGTTTTCCATCATTGGTAAAGTAAACAACACTGGATATAGAAATAATGGAATAGATAGATAGAGGAAATATGTGAGATGCTGACGAATGAAATACAACTGAGGAACAAAAATTAATATAGCGAAACTAAGGTTCCAGCGAGTTTCGAACGCACGACCTTCTGCGTGTTAAGCAGATGTGATAACCACTACACCATGGAACCGTACATTGATTGTCGACCAAATATTGCCTCATCAAGCACATTTATATTTGTTTCAATTTCACTAAATTAAAACAGATGTAAATGTGTTTGATAATACAATATTTGATCAAAGCAATCATCTGGTTCCATGGTGTAGTGGTTATCACATCTGCTTTACACGCAGAAGGTCGTGAGTTCGAAACTCGCTGGAACCTTTATATGATTCTTTTTTTCCTTCTATTTCATATTGAGTTGTGTTTGATAGCATCTCAGATATTTCTTCTGACTAACTTCCCGTCGATTACTATATCCAGTACTGTATATTTTACCAATGTTGGAATTGTGCTGACCTGGGTTTGACAAAAGTACTTGACGTAGATGCTAAATATTAGTAACCATTCATAACGTTGTATTTATATTGTTAATCAACAGCTTCTAAATTTGTACAACTTTCACTAAATTGGGAGAAACGTAAACGTGTTTGACAAGGCAAGTACCGATCGCTCTACGACAGGTTTGCGGTCGTGCCCTCTGCAGTAGAGATTTCTGGTTTACTTGGCCCTAGGGCTACTTCCCTACGCACCACAATTCGCGTTGAGCTGGCTAGACGCAGGTTTGGGCCTCGGAGTTAGAATGGCTCTTCCAGTGCATATTCCTTACTAACCTCCGGGAAAACGCCTTCTCCATTCTGTCAGCCGGGGTTGTGGGGAGACCAACACGTGGGACCCCATTTTTTCACCATACAGAAAGATGGGGAGGGCGAGAGTGATGGAGGCCATGACAGTGAGAGTTCAGCTCTTCTACGTTGGGACTATATCTTTGTGGTTGTGCTCATTATCTATAGAGTTTCCGTATTTAAACAGTTCCAAATATGAAAAGATTAGCCAGCCAAAGAGGATCTACGCTGTTTTTGGAACTGCTAGAAATAACAATCAAATTTAAAAATCATACTTTGTCGTTAAAAAAAAATTGAAGAAATTCGCTAACGTATAGATAGTCGTTGATATATGGCGAGGCAATATTTGTTAGGATGCAACCCTTTGGTTACTAGCTTTTCTAAGTCTAGACTATACATATAAATAATAGTCAAGATAAAAAAATTCAAATTCACAAGATATCTATAAAAGAAAATTATTCGATAAACTGGACAGTAATTGCTCCCATAGTGTAGTGGCTATCACATCTGCTTAGCACACAAAAGGTCATGAGTTTGAGACTCACTGGAACCTTAGTCAAATTGTCGGGAGTTCAATATTCGGTATAATCACACTTAATATTAAATTTTAATTAAAAAAACAATAATATTTCATTTACATCTAAAGATGCTTCCTTTTATTTTTAATGTATTTGAAAAAAGGAAGAAGGGCTAAAGTTTTCCGTCATTGTAAAAGTAAACAACACTGGATATAGAAATAATGGAAGAGATAGATAGTGGAAATATGTGAGATGCTGACAAATAAAACACAACTGAGAAAAGAAAAATAATAGAGAGAAACTAAGGTTCCAGCGAGTTTCGAACTCACAACCTTCTATGTGTTAAGCAGATGTGATAACCACTACACCATGGAACCGTACATTAATTGTCGACCAAATATTTCCTCATCAAGAACATTTATATTTGTTTCAATTTCACTAAATTAAAACAAATGTAAGTGTGTTTGATAATATAATATTTGATAGAAGCTATCATCTGGTTCCATGGTGTAGTGGTTATCACATCTGCTTTACACGCAGAAGATCGTGAGTTTGAGACTTACTGGAACCTTAGTCAAATTGTCGGGAGTTCAATATTCGGTATAATCACACTTAATATTAAATTTTAATTTAAAAATAAAAAAAATATTTCATTTACATCTAAAGATGCTTCCTTTTGTTTTTAAAGTATTTGAAAAAAGGAAGAATGGCTAAAGTTTTCCATCATTGGAAAAGTAAACAACACTGGATATAGAAATAATTGTTTCTACTTTAGGCTCAAGGCCAACAATTTTACCCAGTGCATTACCTGTACTTTATTTTATCGACCCGGTAAGGTTGAAAGGCAAAGTCATCCTCGTGGGATTAGAAATAATGGAAGAGATAGATAGAGGAAATATGTGAGATGCTGACATATAAAACACAACTGAGGAAAAAAAAATAATATAGCGAAACTAAGGTTCCAGCGAGTTTCGAACTCACGGCCTTTTGCGTGTGAATCAGATGTGATAACCACTACACCATGGAACCATACGTTTACTGTACACCAAATATTGCCTCATCAACCACATTTATATCTGTTTCAATTTCACTAAATTAAAACCAATGAAAATGTGTTTGATAATACAATATTTGATCGAAGAAATCGTCTTGTTCCATGGTGTAGTGGTTATCACATCTGCTTTACACGCAGAAGGTCGTGAGTTTGAAACTCGCTGGAACCTTTATCTGCTTCTATTTCATATTGTGTTGTGTTTGATAGAATCTCAGATATTTCTTCTGACTAACTTCCCGTCGATTACTATATCCAGTACTGTATATTTTACCAATATTGGAATTGTGCTGACCTGGGTTTGACAAAAGTACTTGACGTAGATGCTAAATATTAGTAACCATTAATAACGTTGTATTTACTTTGTTAATCAACAGCTTCTAAATTTATACAACTTTCACTAAATTGGGAGAAACGTAAACGTGTTTGACAGGGCAAGAACCGATCCCTCTACGACAGGTTTGCGGTCGTGTCCTCGGCAGTAGAGACTACTGGTGTACTTGGCCCTAGGGCTACTTCCCTACGCACCATAATTGGCGCTGAGCTGGCTAGACGCAGATTTGGGCCTCGGAGTTAGAATGGCTCTTCCAGTGCATCTTCCTTACTAACCTCCGGGAAAACGCCTACTCCATTCTGTCCGCCGGGGCTGTGGGTAGAACAACACGAGTGACCCCATTTTTTCACCATACAGAAAGATGGGGAAAGCGAGAGTGATGGCGGCGATGACAGTGAGAGTTCAGCTCATCCACGTTGGGACTATATCCTTGTGGTTGTGTTCATTATCTATAGAGTTTCCGTATATAAACACTTCCAAATATAAAAAGATTAGCCAGCCAAAGAAGATCTACGCTGTTTTTGGAACTGCTAGAAATAACAATCAAATTAAAAAATCATACTTTGTCGTTAAAAAAAAAGTTGAAGAAATTCGCTAACGTATAGATAGTCGTTGATATATCGCGAGGCTATAAAAGAAAATTATTCGATAAACTGGACCGTAATTGCTCCCATAGTGTAGTGGCTATCACGTCTGCTTAGCACACAGAAGGTCATGAGTTTGAGACTCACTGGAACCTTAGTCAAATTGTCGGGAGTTCAATATTCGGTATAATCACACTTAATATTAAATTTTAATTTAAAAATAAAAAAAATATTTCATTTACATCTTTTGTTTTTAAAGTATTTGAAAAAAGGAAGAAGAGGTAAAGTTTTCCATCATTGGAAAAGTAAACCACACTGGATATAGAAATAATTGTTTCTACTTTAGCCACAAGGCCAGCAATTTTACCCAGTGCATTACTGGTACTTTATTTTATCAACCCGGTAAGGATGAAAGGCAAAGTCAACCTCGGCGGGATTAGAAATAATGGAAGAGATAGATAAAGGAAATATGTGAGATGCTGACAAATAAAACACAACTGAGAAATAAAAAAGCGAAGGTAAGGTTCCAGCGAGTTTCGAACTCACGACCTTCTGCGTGTGAAGCAGATGTGATAACCACTACACCATGGAACCATACGCTTTCTATCCACCAAATAATGCCTCATAAACCATATTTATATTTGTTTCAATTTCACTAAATTAAAACCAATGAAAATGTGTTTGATAATACAATATTTGATCCGGGCAAGCATCTGATTCCATGGTGTAGTGGTTATCACATCTGCTTTACACGCAGAAGGTCGTGAGTTCGAAACTCGCTGAAACCTTTATCTGCTTCTAATTCATATTGTGTTGTGTTTGATAGCATCTCAGATATTTCTTCTGACTAACTTCCCGTCAATATCCAGTACTGTATATTTTACCAATGTTGGAATTGTGCTGACCTGGGTTTGACAAAAGTACTTGACGTAGATGCTAAATATTAGTAACCATTCATAACGTTGTATTTACATTGTTAATCAACAGCTTCTAAATTTATACAACTTTCACTAAATTGGGAGAAACATAAACGTGTTTGACAGGCCAAGAACCGATCGCTCTACGACAGGTTTGCGGTCGTGCCCTCGGCAGTAGAGACTTCTGGTGTTCTTGGCCCTAGGGCTACTTCCCTACGCACCACCATTGGCGCTGATTTGGCTAGACGCAGGTTTGTGCCTCGGAGTTAGAATGGCTCTTCCAGTGCATATTCCTTACTAACCTCCGGGAAAACGCCTTCTCCATTCTGTCCGCCGGGGCTGTGGGGAGACCAACACGTGCGACCCCAATTTTCACCATACAGAAAGATGGGGAAAGCGAGAGTGATGGAGGCGATGACAGTGAGAGTTAAGCTCTTCCACATTCGGACCCTATACTTGTGGTTGTGTTCATTATCTATAGAGTTTCCGTATTTAAACTCTTCCAAATATAAAAAGATTAGCCAGCCAAAGAGGTTCTACGATGTTTTTTGAACTGCTAGAAATAACAATCAAATTTGAAAATCATATTTTGTCGTTAAAAAAAAATTGAAGAAATTCGCTAAAGTATAGATAGTCGTTGATATATCGCGACAAAATATTTGTTAGGATGCAACCCTTTGGTTACTAGCTTTTCTAAGTCTAGACTATACATATAAATATTAGTCAAGATAAAAAAATTCAAATTCACAAGATATCTATAAAAGAAAATTATTCGATAAACTGGACCGTAATTGCTCCCATAGTGTAGTGGCTATCACGTCTGCTTAGCACACAAACGGTCATGAGTTTGAGACTCACTGGAACCTTAGTCAAATTGTCGGGAGTTCAATATTCGGTATAATCACACTTAATATTAAATTTTAATTAAAAAAACAATAATATTTCATTTACATCTAAAGATGCTTCTTTTTATTTTTAAAGTTTTTGAAAAAAGAAAGAAGGGCTAAAGTTTTCCGTCATTGTAAAAGTAAACAACACTGGATATAGAAATAATGGAAGAGATAGATAGTGGAAATATGTGAGATGCTGACAAATAAAACACAACTGAGAAAAGAAAAAAAATAGAGCGAAACTAAGGTTCCAGCGAGTTTCGAACTCACGACCTTCTACGTGTTAAGCAGATGTGATAACCACTACACCATGGAACCATACGTTTACTGTTCACGAAATATTGCCTCATCAACCACATTTATATTTGTTTCAATTTCACTAAATTAAAACAAATGTAATTGTGTTTGATAATACAATATTTGATAGAAGTTATCGTCTGGTTCCATGGTGTAGTGGTTATCACATCTGCTTTACACGCAGAAGGTCGTGAGTTCGAAACTCGCTGGAACCTTTATATGCTTCTTTTTTTACTTCTATTTCATATTGTGTTGTGTTTGATAGAATCTCAGATATTTCTTCTGACTAACTACTCGTCGATTACTATATCCAGTACTGAATATCTTACCAATGTTGGAATTGTGCTGACCTGGTTGTGACAAAAGTACTTGACGTATATGCTATATATTAGTAACCATTCATAACGTTGTATTTACATTGTTAATCAACAGCTTCTAAATTTGTACAACTTTCACTAATTTGGGAGAAACGTAAACGTGTTTGACAAGGCAAGTACCGATCGCTCTAGGACAGGTTTCCACTCGTGCCCTCTGCAGTAGAGACTTCTGGTGTACTTGGCCCTAGGGCTACTTCCCTACGCACCCCAATTGGCGTTGAGCTTGCTAGCCGCAGGTTTGGGCCTCGGAGTTAGAATGGCTCTTCCAGTGCATATTCCTTACTAACCTCCGGGAAAACGCCTTCTCCATTCTGTCCGCCGGGCTGTGGGGAGACCAACACGTGGGACCCCATTTTTTCAACATACAGAAAGATGGGGAGGGCGAGAGTGATGGAGGCCATGACAGTGAGAGTTCAGCTCTTCCACGTTGGGACTATATCCTTGTGGTTGTGCTCATTATCTATAGAGTTTCCGTATTTAAACACTTGCAAATATAAAAAGATTAGCCAGCCAAAGAGGTTCTACGCTGTTTTTGGAACTGCTAGAAATAACAATCAAATTTAAAAATTATACTTTGTCGTTAAAAAAAAATTGAAGAAATTCGCTAACGTATAGATAGTCGTTGATATATGGCGAGGCAATATTTGTTAGGATGCAACCCTTTGGTTACTAGCTTTTCTAAGTCTAGACTATACATATAAATATTAGTCAAGATAAAAAAATTCAAATTCACAAGATATCTATAAAAGAAAATGATTCGATAAACTGGACCGTAATTGCTCCCATAGTGTAGTGGCTATCACGTCTGCTTAGCACACAAAAGGTCATGAGTTTGAGACTCACTGGAACCTTAGTCAAATTGTCGGGAGTTCAATATTCGGTATAATCACACTTAATATTAAATTTTAATTAAAAAAACAATAATATTTCATTTACATCTAAAGATGCTTCCTTTTATTTTTAATGTATTTGAAAAAAGGAAGAAGGGCTAAAGTTTTCCGTCATTGTAAAAGTAAACAACACTGGATATAGAAATAATGGAAGAGATAGATAGTGGAAATATGTGAGATGCTGACAAATAAAACACAACTGAGAAAAGAAAAATAATAGAGCGAAACTAGGGTTCCAGCGAGTTTCGAACTCACGACCTTCTATGTGTTAAGCAGATGTGATAACCACTACACCATGGAACCGTACATTAATTGTCGACCAAATATTTCCTCATCAAGAACATTTATATTTGTTTCAATTTCACTAAATTAAAACAAATGTAAGTGTGTTTGATAATATAATATTTGATAGAAGCTATCATCTGGTTCCATGGTGTAGTGGTTATCACATCTGCTTTACACACAGAAGGTCGTGAGTTTGAGACTCACTGAAACCTTAGTCAAATTGTCGGGAGTTCAATATTCGGTATAATCACACTTAATATTAAATGTTAATTTAAAAATAAAAAAAATATTTCATTTACATCTAAAGATGCTTCCTTTTGTTTTTAAAGTATTTGAAAAAAGGAAGAATGGCTAAAGTTTTCCATCATTGGAAAAGTAAACAACACTGGATATAGAAATAATTGTTTCTACTTTAGGCTCAAGGCCAACAATTTTACCCAGTGCATTACCTGTACTTTATTTTATCGACCCGGTAAGGTTGAAAGGCAAAGTCATCCTCGTGGGATTAGAAATAATGGAAGAGATAGATAAAGGAAATATGTGAGATGCTGACAAATAAAACACAACTGATAAAAAAACTAATAGAGCGAAAGTAAGGTTCCAGCGAGTTTCGAACTCACGAACTTTCGCGTGTGAAGCGGATGTGATAACCACTACACCATGGAACCATACGTTTACTGTTCACCAAATATTGCCTCATCAAGCACATTTATATTTGTTTCAATTTCACTAAATTAAAACCTATGAAAATGTGTTTGATAAGACAATATTTGATCGAAGCAATTATCTGGTTCCATGGTGTAGTGGTTATCACATCTACTTTACACGCAGAAGGTCGTGAGTTCGAACTCGCTGGAACCTTTATATGCTTCGTTTTTTCCTTCGATTTCATATTGTGTTGTGTTTGATAGAATGTCAAATATTTCTTCTGACTAACTTCCCGTCTATTACTATATCCAGTACTGTATATTTTACCAATGTTGGAATTGTGCTGACCTGGGTTTGACAAAAGTACTTGACCTAGATGCTAAATATTAGTAACTATTCATAACGTTGTATTTACATTGTTAATCAACAGCTTCTAAATTTGTACAACATTCACTAAATTGGGAGAAACGTAAACGTGTTTGACAAGGCAAGTACCGATTCTTCTACGACAGGTTTGCGGTCGTGCCCTCTGCAGTAGAGACTTCTGGTGTACTTGGCCCTAGGGCTACTTCTCTACGCACCACAATTGGCGCTGAGCTGGCTAGACGCAGGTTTGGGCCTCGGAGTTAGAATGGCTCATCCAGTGCATATTCCTTACTAACCTCCGGGAAAACGCCTTCTCCATTCTGCCCGCCGGGGCTGTGGTGAAACCAACACGTTGGACCCCATTTGTTCTCCATAGAGAAAGATGGGTAAAGCGAGAGTGATGGAGGCGATGACAGTGAGAGTTCAGCTCTTCCACGTTCGGACGCTATACTTGTGGTTGTGTTCATTATCTATAGAGTTTCCGTATTTAAAGACTTCCAAATATAAAAAGATTAGCCAGCCAAAGAGGTTCTACGCTGTTTTTGGAACTGCTAGAAATAACAATCAAATTTAAAAATCATACTTTGTCGTTAAAAAAAAGCAATATTTGTTAGGATGCAACCCTTTGGTTACTAGCTTTTCTAAGTCTAGACTATACATATAAATATTAGTCAAGATAAAAGAATTCAAATTCACAAGATATCTATAAAAGAAAATTATTCGATAAACTGCACCGTAATTGCTCCCATAGTGTAGTGGATATCACATCTGCTTAGCACACAGAAGGTCATGAGTTTGAGACTCACTGGAACCTTAGTCAAATTGTCGGGAGTTCAATATTCGGTATAATCACACTTAATATTATATTTTAATTAAAAAAACAATAATATTTCATTTACATCTAAAGATGCTTCCTTTTGTTTTTAAAGTATTTGAAAAAAGGAAGAAGGGCCAAAGTTTTCCATCATTGTAAAAGTAAACAACACTGGATATAGAAATAATTGTTTCTACTTTAGGAACAAGGCCAGCAATTTTGCCCAGTGCATTACCTGTACTTTATTTTATCCACCCGGTAAGGAAGAAAGGCAAAGTCAACCTCGGCGGGATTAGAATTAATGGAAGAGATAGATAAAGGAAATATGTGAGATGCTGACAAATAAAACACAACTCAGAAAAGAAAAATAATACTGCGAAACTAAGGTTCCAGCGAGTTTCGAACTCACGACCTTCTACGTGTTAAGCAGATGTGATAACCACTACACCATGGAACCCTACATTAATTGTCGACTAAATATTGCCTCATCAAGCACATTTATATTTGTTTCAATTTCACTAAATTAAAACAAATGTAAATGTATTTGATATGACAGTATTTGATCGAAGCAATCATCTGGTTCCATGGTGTAGTGGTTATCACATCTGCTTTACACGCAGAAGGTCGTGAGTTCGAAACTAGCTGTAAATTTTATATGCTTCTTTTTTTCCTTCTATTTCATGTTGTGTTGTGTTTAAAGTATTTGAAAAAAGGAAGAAGAGCTAAAGTTTTCCATCATTGGAAAAGTAAACAACACTGGATATAGAAATAATTGTTTCTACTTTACGCTCAAGGCAAACAATTTTACCCAGTGCATTACCTGTACTTTATTTTATCGACCCGGTAAGGTTGAAAGGCAAAGTCATCCTCGTGGGATTAGAAATAATGGAAGAGATAGATAAAGGAAATATGTGAGATGCTGACAAATAAAATACAACTGAGAAAGAAAAATAAAAGAGCTTAAGTAAGGTTCCAGCGAGTTTCGAACTCACGACCTTCTGCGTGTGAAGCAGATGTGATAACCACTACACCATGGAACCGCTTGTTTATTGTCGACTAAATATTGCCTCATCAAGCACATTTATATTTGTTTCAATTTCACTAAATTAAAACCAATGAAAATGTGTTTGATAAGACAATATTTGATCGAAACAATCATCTGGTTCCATGGTGCAATGGTTATCACATCTGCTTTACACGCAGAATGTCGTGAGTTCGAAACTCGCTGGAATCTTTATATGCTTCTATTTCATATTGTGTTGTGTTTGATAGAATCTCAGATATTTCTTCTGACTAACTTCCCGTCGATTACTATATCCAGTACTGAATATTTTACCAATATTGGAATTGTGCTGACCTGGGTTTGACAAAAGTACTTGACGTAGATGCTAAATATTAGTAACCATTCATAACGTTGTATTTACATTGTTAATCAACAGCTTCTAAATTTATACAACTTTCACTAAATTGGGAGAAACGTAAACGTGTTTGACAGGGCAAGAACCGATCCCTCTACGACAGGTTTGCGGTCGTGCCCTCGGCAGTAGAGACTTCTGGTGTACTTGGCCCTAGTGCTACTTCCCTACGCACCACAATTGGCACTGAGCTGGTTGGATGCAGGTTTGGGCGTCGGAGTTAGAATGGCTCTACCAGTGCATCTTCCTTACTAACCTCCGGGAAAAGGCCTTCTCCATTCTGTCCGCCGGGGCTGTGGGGAGACCAATACGTGGGACCACATTTGTTCAACATACAGAAAGATGGGGAGGAGGAGAGTGATGGAGGCGATGACATTGAGAGTTCAGCTCTTCCACGTTCGGACCCTATACTTGTGGTTGTGTTCATTATCTATAGAGTTTCCGTATTTAACCTCTTCCAAATAAAAAAAGATTAGCCAGCCAAAGAGGTTCTACGCTGTTTTTTTAACTGCTAGAAATAACAATCAAATTTGAAAATCATATTTTGTCGTTAAAAAAAAATTGAAGAAATTCGCTAAAGTATAGATAGTCGTTGATATATCGCGACAAAATATTTGTTAGGATGCAACCCTTTGGTTACTAGCTTTTCTAAGTCTAGACTATACATATAAATATTAGTCAAGATAAGAATTTCAAAATCACAAGATATCTATAAAAGAAAATTATTCGATAAACTTGACCGTAATTGCTCCCATAGTGTAGTGGCTATCACGTCTGCTTAGCACACAGAAGGTCATGAGTTTGAGACTCACTGGAAAATTTAGTCAAATTGTCGGGAGTTCAATATTCGGTATAATCACACTTAATATTAAATTTTAATTAAAAAATCAATAATATTTCATTTACATCTAAAGATGCTTCCTTTTGTTTTTAAATTATTAGATAAAAAGGAAGAAGTGCTAACATTTTCCACCATTGGAAAAGTAAACAACACTGGATATAGAAATAATGGAAGAGATAGATAGAGGAAATATGTGAGATGCTGACGAATAAAACACAACTGAGGAAAAAAAAATTATACAGCGAAATTAGGGTTCCAGCGAGTTTCGAACTCACTACCTTCTGCGTGTTAAGCAGATGTGATAACCACTACACCATGGAACCATACATTAATTGTCGACCAAATATTGCCTCATCAACCACATTTATATTTGTTTCAATTTCACTAAATTAAAACAAATGTAAATGTGTTTGATAAGACAATATTTGATCGAAGCAATCATCTGGTTCCATGGTGTAGTGGTTATCACATCTGCTTTACACGCAGAAGGTCGTGAGTTCGAAAGTCGCTGGAACCTTTATATCCTTCTATTTCATATTGTGTTGTGTTTGATAGAATCTCAGATATTTCTTCTGACTAACTTCCCGTCGATTACTATATCCAGTACTGTATATTTTACCAACGTTGGAATTGTGCTGACCTGGGTTTGACAAAAGTACTTGACGTAGATGCTAAATATTAGTAACCATTAATAACGTTGTATTTACATTGTTAATCAACAGCTTCTAAATTTATACAACTTTCACTAAATTGGGAGAAACGTAAACGTGTTTGACAGGGCAAGAACCGATCCCTCTACGACAGGTTTGCGGTCGTGCCCTCGGCAGTAGAGACTTCTGGTGTTCTTGGCCCTAGGGCTAATTCCCTACGCACCACAATTGGCGATGAGCTGGCTAGATGCAGGTTTGGGCCTCGGAGTTAGAATGGCTCTACCAGTGCATCTTCCTTACTAACCTCCGGGAAAACGCCTTCTCCATTCTGTCCGCCGGGGCTGTGGGGAGACCAACACGTGGGACCCCATTTTTACACCATACAGAAAGATGGGGAGGGCGAGAGTGATGGAGGCGATGACAGTGAGAGTTCAGCTCTTCCACGTTGGGACTATATACTTGTGGTTGTGTTCATTATCTATAGAGTTTCCGTATTTAAACACTTCCAAATATAAAAAGATTAGCCAGCCAAAGAGGTTCTACGCTGTTTTTGGAACTGCTAGAAATAACAATCAAATTTCAAATTCATACTTTGTCGTTAAAAAAAATTGAAGAAATTCCCTAACGTATTGATAGTCGTTGATATATCGCGAGGCAATATTTGTTAGGATGCAACCCTTTGGTTACCAGCTTTTATAAGTCTAGACTATACATATAAATATTAGTCAAGATAAAAAAAATTCAAATTCACAAGATATCTATAAAAGAAAATTATTCGATAAACTGGACCGTAATTGCTCCCATAGTGTAGTAGCTGTCACACCTTCTTAGCGCACAGAAGGTCATGAGTTTGAGACTCACTGGAACCTTAGTCAAATTGTCGGGAGTTCAATATTCGGTATAATCACACTTAATATTAAATTTTTATTAAAAAATCAATAATATTTCATTTACATCTAAAGATGCTTCCTTTTGTTTTTAAAGTATTAGATAAAAAGGAAGAAGTGCTAAAATTTTCCATCATTGGAAAAGTAAACAACACTGGATATAGAAATAATGGAAGAGATAGATAGAGGAAATTTGTGAGATGCTGACGAATAAAACACAACTGAGGAAAAAAAAATTATACAGCGAAATTAAGGTTCCAGCGAGTTTCGAACTCACTACCTTCTGCGCGTTAAGCATATGTGATAACCACTACACCATGAAACCGCACGTTTATTGCTGAACAAATATTGCCTCATCAAGCACATTTATATTTGTTTCAATTTCACTAAATTAAAACCAATGTAAATGTATTTGATAAGAAAATATTTGATCGAAGCAATCATCTGGTTCTATGGTGTAGTGGTTATCACATCTGCTTTACACGCAGAAGGTCGTGAGTTCGAAACTCGCTGGAACCTTTATATGCTTCATTTTTTTCCTTCTATTTCATATTGTGTTGTGTTTGATAGAATCTCAGATATTTCGTCTGACTAACTTCCTGTCGATTACTATATCCAGTACTGTATATTTTACCAATGTTGGAATTGTGCTGACCTGGGTTTGACAAAAGTACTTGACGTAGATGCTAAATATTAGTAACCATTCATAACGTTGTATTTACATTGTTTATCAACAGCTTCTAAATTTATACAACTTTCACTAAATTGGGAGAAACGTAAACGTGTTTGACAGGGCAAGAACCGATCGCCCTACGACAGGTTAGCTATCGTGCCCTCTGCAGTAAAGACTTCTGGTGTACTTGGCTCTAGGAGTACTTCCCTACGAACCATAATTGGCGCTGAGCTGGCTAGACGCAGGTTTGGGCCTCGGAGTTAGAATGGCTCTTCCAGTGCATATTCCTTACTAACCTCCGGGAAAACGCCTTCTCCATTCTGTCCGCCGGGGCTGTGGTAGACCAACACGTGGGACCACATTTGTTCAACATACAGAAAGATGGGGAGGAGGAGAGTGATGGAGGCGATGACAGTGAGAGTTCAGCTCTTCCACGTTCGGACCCTATACTTGTGGTTGTGTTCATTATCTATAGAGTTTCCGTATTTAACCTCTTCCAAATAAAAAAAGATTAGCCGGCCAAAGAGGTTCTACGCTGTTTTTTTAACTGCTAGAAATAACAATCAAATTTGAAAATCATATTTTGTCGTTAAAAAAAAATTGAAGAAATTCGCTAAAGTATAGATAGTCGTTGATATATCGCGACAAAATATTTGTTAGGATGCAACCCTTTGGTTCCTAGCTTTTCTAAGTCTAGACTATACATATAAATATTAGTCAAGATAAGAATTTCAAAATCACAAGATATCTATAAAAGAAAATTATTCGATAAACTTGACCGTAATTGCTCCCATAGTGTAGTGGCTATCACGTCTGCTTAGCACACAGAAGGTCATGAGTTTGAGACTCACTGGAAAATTTAGTCAAATTGTCGGGAGTTCAATATTCGGTATAATCACACTTAATATTAAATTTTAATTAAAAAATCAATAATATTTCATTTACATCTAAAGATGCTTCCTTTTGTTTTTAAATTATTAGATAAAAAGGAAGAAGTGCTAACATTTTCCACCATTGGAAAAGTAAACAACACTGGATATAGAAATAATGGAAGAGATAGATAGAGGAAATATGTGAGATGTTGACAAATAAAACAAAACTGAGAAAAGAAAAATTATACAGCGAAATTAAGGTTCCAGCGAGTTTCGAACTTACTACCTTCTTCGTGTTAAGCATATGTGATAACCACTACACCATGAAACCGCACGTTTATTGCTGAACAAATATTGCCTCATCAAGCACATTTATATTTGTTTCAATTTCACTAAATTAAAACAAATGTAAATGTATTTGATAAGAAAATATTTGATCGAAGCAATCATCTGGTTCTATGGTGTAGTGGTTATCACATCTGCTTCACACGCAGAAGGTCGTGAGTTCGAAACTCGCTGGAACCTTTATATGCTTCATTTTTTTCCTTCTATTTCATATTGTGTTGTGTTTGATAGAATCTCAGATATTTCTTCTGACTAACTTCCCGTCGATTACTATATCCAGTACTGTATATTTTACCAACGTTGGAATTGTGCTGACCTGGGTTTGACAAAAGTACTTGACGTAGATGCTAAATATTAGTAACCATTCATAACGTTGTATTTACATTGTTAATCAACAGCTTCTAAATTTATACAACTTTCACTAAATTGGGAGAAACGTAAACGTGTTTGACAGGGCAAGAACCGATCCCTCTACGACAGGTTTGCGGTCGTGCCCTCGGCAGTAGAGACTTCTGGTGTTCTTGGCCCTAGGGCTAATTCCCTACGCACCACAATTGGCGATGAGCTGGCTAGATGCAGGTTTGGGCCTCGGAGTTAGAATGGCTCTACCAGTGCATCTTCCTTACTAACCTCCGGGAAAACGCCTTCTCCATTCTGTCCGCCGGGGCTGTGGGGAGACCAACACGTGGGACCCCATTTTTACACCATACAGAAAGATGGGGAGGGCGAGAGTGATGGAGGCGATGACAGTGAGAGTTCAGCTCTTCCACGTTGGGACTATATACTTGTGGTTGTGTTCATTATCTATAGAGTTTCCGTATTTATACACTTCCAAATATAAAAAGATTAGCCAGCCAAAGAGGTTCCACGATGTTTTTGGAACTGCTAGAAATAACAATCAAATTTCAAATTCATACTTTGTCGTTAAAAAAAATTGAAGAAATTCCCTAACGTATTGATAGTCGTTGATATATCGCGAGGCAATATTTGTTAGGATGCAACCCTTTGGTTACCAGCTTTTATAAGTCTAGACTATACATATAAATATTAGTCAAGATAAAAAAAATTCAAATTCACAAGATATCTATAAAAGAAAATTATTCGATAAACTGGACCGTAATTGCTCCCATAGTGTAGTAGCTGTCACACCTTCTTAGCGCACAGAAGGTCATGAGTTTGAGACTCACTGGAACCTTAGTCAAATTGTCGGGAGTTCAATATTCGGTATAATCACACTTAATATTAAATTTTTATTAAAAAATCAATAATATTTCATTTACATCTAAAGATGCTTCCTTTTGTTTTTAAAGTATTAGATAAAAAGGAAGAAGTGCTAAAATTTTCCATCATTGGAAAAGTAAACAACACTGGATATAGAAATAATGGAAGAGATAGATAGAGGAAATTTGTGAGATGCTGACGAATAAAACACAACTGAGGAAAAAAAAATTATACAGCGAAATTAAGGTTCCAGCGAGTTTCGAACTTACTACCTTCTTCGTGTTAAGCATATGTGATAACCACTACACCATGAAACCGCACGTTTATTGCTGAACAAATATTGCCTCATCAAGCACATTTATATTTGTTTCAATTTCACTAAATTAAAACAAATGTAAATGTATTTGATAAGAAAATATTTGATCGAAGCAATCATCTGGTTCTATGGTGTAGTGGTTATCACATCTGCTTCACACGCAGAAGGTCGTGAGTTCGAAACTCGCTGGAACCTTTATATGCTTCATTTTTTTCCTTCTATTTCATATTGTGTTGTGTTTGATAGAATCTCAGATATTTCGTCTGACTAACTTCCTGTCGATTACTATATCCAGTACTGTATATTTTACCAATGTTGGAATTGTGCTGACCTGGGTTTGACAAAAGTACTTGACGTAGATGCTAAATATTAGTAACCATTCATAACGTTGTATTTACATTGTTTATCAACAGCTTCTAAATTTATACAACTTTCACTAAGTTGGGAGAAACGTAAACGTGTTTGACAGGGCAAGAACCGATCGCCCTACGACAGGTTTGCTATCGTGCCCTCTGCAGTAAAGACTTCTGGTGTACTTGGCTCTAGGAGTACTTCCCTACGAACCATAATTGGCGCTGAGCTGGCTAGACGCAGGTTTGGGCCTCGGAGTTAGAATGGCTCTTCCAGTGCATATTCCTTACTAACCTCCGGGAAAACGCCTTCTCCATTCTGTCCGCCGGGGCTGTGGTAGACCAACACGTGGGACCACATTTTTTCACCATACATAAAGATGGGGAGGGCGAGAGTGATGGAGGCGATGACATTGAGAGTTCAGCTCTTCCACGTTGGGACTATATCCTTGTGGTTGTGTTCATTATCTATCGAGTTTCCGTATTTAAACACTTCCAAATATAAAAAAGATTAGCCGGCCAAAGAGGTTCTACGCTGTTTTTGGAACTGCTAGAAATAACCATCAAATTTGAAAATCATATTTTGTCGTTCAAAAAATTGAAGAAATTCGCTAACGTATAGATAGTCGTTGATATATCGCAAGGCAATATTTGTTAGGATGCAACCCTTTGGTTACTAGCTTTTCTAAGTCTAGACTATACATATAAATATTAGTCAAGATAAAAAAATTCAAATTCACAAGATATCTATGAAAGAAAATTATTCGATAAACTGGACCGTAATTGCTCCCATAGTGTAGTGGCTATCACGTCTGCTTAGCACACAGAAGGTCATGAGTTTGAGACTCACTGGAACCTTAGTCAAATTGTCGGGAGTTCAATATTCGGTATAATCACACTTAATATTAAATTTTAATTTAAAAATAAAAAAAATATTTCGTATACATCTAAAGATGCTTCCTTTTGTTTTTAAAGTATTTGATAAAAGGAAGAAGAGCTAAAGTTTTCCATCATTGGTAAAGTAAACAACACTGGATATAGAAATAATGGAATAGATAGATAGAGGAAATATGTGAGATGCTGACGAATGAAATACAACTGAGGAACAAAAATTAATATAGCGAAACTAAGGTTCCAGCGAGTTTCGAACGCACGACCTTCTGCGTGTTAAGCAGATGTGATAACCACTACACCATGGAACCGTACATTGATTGTCGACCAAATATTGCCTCATCAAGCACATTTATATTTGTTTCAATTTCACTAAATTAAAACAGATGTAAATGTGTTTGATAATACAATATTTGATCAAAGCAATCATCTGGTTCCATGGTGTAGTGGTTATCACATCTGCTTTACACGCAGAAGGTCGTGAGTTCGAAACTCGCTGGAACCTTTATATGATTCTTTTTTTCCTTCTATTTCATATTGTGTTGTGTTTGATAGAATCTCAGATATTTCTTCTGATAAACTTCCCGTCGATTACTATATCTAGTACTGAATATTTTACCAATGTTGGAATTGTGCTGACCTGGGTTCGACAAAAGTACTTGACCTAGATGCTAAATATTAGTAACCATTCATAACGTTGTATTTACATTGTTAATCAACAGCTTCTAAATTCATACAACTTTCACTAAATTGGGAGAAACGTAAAAGTGTTTGACAGGGCAAGAACCGATCGCTCTACGACAGGTTTGCTATCGTGCCCTCGGCAGTAAAGACTTCTGGTGTACTTGGCTCTAGGAGTACTTCCCTACGAACCATAATTGGCGCTGAGCTGGCTAGACGCAGGTTTGGGCCTCGGAGTTAGAATGGCTCTTCCAGTGCATATTCCTTACTAACCTCCGGGAAAACGCCTTCTCCATTCTGTCCGCCGGGGCTGTGGTAGACCAACACGTGGGACCACATTTGTTCAACATACAGAAAGATGGGGAGGAGGAGAGTGATGGAGGCGATGACAGTGAGAGTTCAGCTCTTCCACGTTCGGACCCTATACTTGTGGTTGTGTTCATTATCTATAGAGTTTCCGTATTTAACCTCTTCCAAATAAAAAAAGATTAGCCGGCCAAAGAGGTTCTACGCTGTTTTTTTAACTGCTAGAAATAACAATCAAATTTGAAAATCATATTTTGTCGTTAAAAAAAAATTGAAGAAATTCGCTAAAGTATAGATAGTCGTTGATATATCGCGACAAAATATTTGTTAGGATGCAACCCTTTGGTTCCTAGCTTTTCTAAGTCTAGACTATACATATAAATATTAGTCAAGATAAGAATTTCAAAATCACAAGATATTTTTAAAAGAAAATTATTCGATAAACTTGACCGTAATTGCTCCCATAGTGTAGTGGCTATCACGTCTGCTTAGCACACAGAAGGTCATGAGTTTGAGACTCACTGGAAAATTTAGTCAAATTGTCGGGAGTTCAATATTCGGTATAATCACACTTAATATTAAATTTTAATTAAAAAATCAATAATATTTCATTTACATCTAAAGATGCTTCCTTTTGTTTTTAAATTATTAGATAAAAAGGAAGAAGTGCTAACATTTTCCACCATTGGAAAAGTAAACAACACTGGATATAGAAATAATGGAAGAGATAGATAGAGGAAATATGTGAGATGTTGACAAATAAAACACAACTGAGAAAAGAAAAATAATAGAGCGAAACTAAGGTTCCAGCGAGTTTCGAACTCACGACCTTCTGCGTGTTAAGCAGATGTGATAACCACTACACCATGGAACCATACATTAATTGTCGACCAAATATTGCCTCATCAACCACATTTATATTTGTTTCAATTTCACTAAATTAAAACAAATGTAAATGTGTTTGATAAGACAATATTTGATCGAAGCAATCATCTGGTTCCATGGTGTAGTGGTTATCACATCTGCTTTACACGCAGAAGGTCGTGAGTTCGAAAGTCGCTGGAACCTTTATATGCATCATTTTTTTCCTTCTATTTCATATTGTGTTGTGTTTGATAGAATCTCAGATATTTCGTCTGACTAACTTCCTGTCGATTACTATATCCAGTACTGTATATTTTACCAATGTTGGAATTGTGCTGACCTGGGTTTGACAAAAGTACTTGACGTAGATGCTAAATATTAGTAACCATTCATAACGTTGTATTTACATTGTTTATCAACAGCTTCTAAATTTATACAACTTTCACTAAATTGGGAGAAACGTAAACGTGTTTGACAGGGCAAGAACCGATCCCTCTACGACAGGTTTGCGGTCGTGCCCTCGGCAGTAGAGACTTCTGGTGTTCTTGGCCCTAGGGCTAATTCCCTACGCACCACAATTGGCGATGAGCTGGCTAGATGCAGGTTTGGGCCTCGGAGTTAGAATGGCTCTACCAGTGCATCTTCCTTACTAACCTCCGGGAAAACGCCTTCTCCATTCTGTCCGCCGGGGCTGTGGGGAGACCAACACGTGGGACCCCATTTTTACACCATACAGAAAGATGGGGAGGGCGAGAGTGATGGAGGCGATGACAGTGAGAGTTCAGCTCTTCCACGTTGGGACTATATACTTGTGGTTGTGTTCATTATCTATAGAGTTTCCGTATTTAACCTCTTCCAAATAAAAAAAGATTAGCCGGCCAAAGAGGTTCTACGCTGTTTTTTTAACTGCTAGAAATAACAATCAAATTTGAAAATCATATTTTGTCGTTAAAAAAAAATTGAAGAAATTCGCTAAAGTATAGATAGTCGTTGATATATCGCGACAAAATATTTGTTAGGATGCAACCCTTTGGTTCCTAGCTTTTCTAAGTCTAGACTATACATATAAATATTAGTCAAGATAAGAATTTCAAAATCACAAGATATCTATAAAAGAAAATTTTTCGATAAACTTGACCGTAATTGCTCCCATAGTGTAGTGGCTATCACGTCTGCTTAGCACACAGAAGGTCATGAGTTTGAGACTCACTGGAAAATTTAGTCAAATTGTCGGGAGTTCAATATTCGGTATAATCACACTTAATATTAAATTTTAATTAAAAAATCAATAATATTTCATTTACATCTAAAGATGCTTCCTTTTGTTTTTAAATTATTAGATAAAAAGGAAGAAGTGCTAACATTTTCCACCATTGGAAAAGTAAACAACACTGGATATAGAAATAATGGAAGAGATAGATAGAGGAAATATGTGAGATGTTGACAAATAAAACACAACTGAGAAAAGAAAAATAATAGAGCGAAACTAAGGTTCCAGCGAGTTTCGAACTCACGACCTTCTGCGTGTTAAGCAGATGTGATAACCACTACACCATGGAACCATACATTAATTGTCGACCAAATATTGCCTCATCAACCACATTTATATTTGTTTCAATTTCACTAAATTAAAACAAATGTAAATGTGTTTGATAAGACAATATTTGATCGAAGCAATCATCTGGTTCCATTGTGTAGTGGTTATCACATCTGCTTTACACGCAGAAGGTCGTGAGTTCGAAACTCGCTGGAACCTTTATATGCTTCTTTTTTTACTTCTATTTCATATTGTGTTGTGTTTGATAGAATCTCAGATATTTCTTCTGACTAACTTCCCGTCGATTACTATATCCAGTACTGTATATTTTACCAACGTTGGAATTGTGCTGACCTGGGTTTGACAAAAGTACTTGACGTAGATGCTATATATTAGTAACCATTCATAACGTTGTATTTACATTGTTAATCAACAGCTTCTAAATTTATACAACTTTCACTAAATTGGGAGAAACGTAAACGTGTTTGACAGGGCAAGAACCGATCCCTCTACGACAGGTTTGCGGTCGTGCCCTCGGCAGTAGAGACTTCTGGTGTTCTTGGCCCTAGGGCTAATTCCCTACGCACCACAATTGGCGATGAGCTGGCTAGATGCAGGTTTGGGCCTCGGAGTTAGAATGGCTCTACCAGTGCATCTTCCTTACTAACCTCCGGGAAAACGCCTTCTCCATTCTGTCCGCCAGGGCTGTGGGGAGACCAACACGTGGGACCCCATTTTTACACCATACAGAAAGATGGGGAGGGCGAGAGTGATGGAGGCGATGACAGTGAGAGTTCAGCTCTTCCACGTTGGGACTATATACTTGTGGTTGTGTTCATTATCTATAGAGTTTCCGTATTTATACACTTCCAAATATAAAAAGATTAGCCAGCCAAAGAGGTTCCACGCTGTTTTTGGAACTGCTAGAAATAACAATCAAATTTCAAATTCATACTTTGTCGTTAAAAAAAATTGAAGAAATTCCCTAACGTATTGATAGTCGTTGATATATCGCGAGGCAATATTTGTTAGGATGCAACCCTTTGGTTACCAGCTTTTATAAGTCTAGACTATACATATAAATATTAGTCAAGATAAAAAAAATTCAAATTCACAAGATATCTATAAAAGAAAATTATTCGATAAACTGGACCGTAATTGCTCCCATAGTGTAGTAGCTGTCACACCTTCTTAGCGCACAGAAGGTCATGAGTTTGAGACTCACTGGAACCTTAGTCAAATTGTCGGGAGTTCAATATTCGGTATAATCACACTTAATATTAAATTTTTATTAAAAAATCAATAATATTTCATTTACATCTAAAGATGCTTCCTTTTGTTTTTAAAGTATTAGATAAAAAGGAAGAAGTGCTAAAATTTTCCATCATTGGAAAAGTAAACAACACTGGATATAGAAATAATGGAAGAGATAGATAGAGGAAATTTGTGAGATGCTGACGAATAAAACACAACTGAGGAAAAAAAAATTATACAGCGAAATTAAGGTTCCAGCGAGTTTCGAACTCACTACCTTCTGCGTGTTAAGCATATGTGATAACCACTACACCATGAAACAGCACGTTTATTGCTGAACAAATATTGCCTCATCAAGCACATTTATATTTGTTTCAATTTCACTAAATTAAAACAAATGTAAATGTATTTGATAAGAAAATATTTGATCGAAGCAATCATCTGGTTCTATGGTGTAGTGGTTATCACATCTGCTTCACACGCAGAAGGTCGTGAGTTCGAAACTCGCTGGAACCTTTATATGCTTCATTTTTTTCCTTCTATTTCATATTGTGTTGTGTTTGATAGAATCTCAGATATTTCTTCTGACTAACTACTCGTCGATTACTATATCCAGTACTGTATATTTTACCAATGTTGGAATTGTGCTGACCTGGGTTTGACAAAAGTACTTGACGTAGATGCTAAATATTAGATGCTAAACGTTATATTTACATTGTTAATCAACAGCTTCTAAATTTGTACAACTTTCCCTAAATTGGGAGAAACGTCAACGTGTTTGACAAGGTAAGTACCGATTGCTCTACGACAGGTTTGCGGTCGTGCCCTCTGCAGTAGAGACTGTGGGTATGCTGTGGCGTGCGGTGGCCGGAGGCGGGGGAGCGCTCGACCGGAAGGCTCTTTTGGCCGGAAGGATGCTCGACCGGAAGGGCCAGCAGAGGGCCACTCTCTAGATGTGACCAGCACACGCAGTGGATGCGAGTTTTGGGCAGCTCCCGGTGTTAAGCAGTTGGACGCACGTGGAAGAGGAGTAACCTGCAGTGGAATTTAGCGGCGCCTTTGAAAAGCTGTAAGTGAGATAGTTTTTTCTAACCACAAGCTATTTCGGCGACTGAAAAAAAGAAAAAGCTATCTCAAAAAAAACCAAAACACTTGCCTTAAGACAAATCAGAAGATGGCGACAAGACTACGGATGAACGAAGCTATCAGGGCATTCACCGGGGAAGGTGACGTTGTCGCTTGGCTACGGAAGGTTCGGCTGGTCGCAAGCTTGCAGAAGATAGAGGACGTGGCCGGCCTCATGGCATTGTACCTCGAGGGTGACGCGCTGGTACTCTTCCTTGAGTTGCAGCCAAAGAGATGTGCAGAAGATTGAGAGGCGTCTGATGGATGCATTCGCCGAGGGACCGTTGGCGGCTTTTGCTAAGCTGGCGAGAATCAGGTGGAATGGTGAGCGCGTCGACATTTTCGCAGCGGAAATACGGCGGTTGGCTATGTTAGCCGGTTACCAGGCGGAATGCGAACGCACGGTGCGGTTGGCGTTCATCAATGGATTTCCGGACGACATAGCGGTGAAACTGCAGCAAGTCCCGGGTTATAAAGAGATGGAAATGCGTTCACTGGTGGAATAAGCCCGGATCATAGCGGAAGATGCCAAAAAGAATGTTGCGGCGATAGCAACTACGTAGGCTCAGGACACCTGGCAGCGAAATGCTGAAAGGGAGGTAACCTCGGCACGCAGCCGTCCGCGTGCGTTTAGGGGGCGCTGTTTTCGGTGCCAGGGCCCGCACATGGCTAGAGACTGTAGAGAGTCGAAGCCGGAGATAATTTGCTACCGGTGTAAGCGACCAGGCCACATCGCTACTAACTGCGACCAGGGAAACGATCCAAGGGGAACTACTGCGCCGGTAGTTTCCCCTTACGAGTAGCGGCGCTGCCCGTGGTGGAAGTCTTCGCGAGGGGGAAGCCACAGCGAGCCCTCGTGGATACGGGCTGTACGACGACACTGGTGACCGCGGGGGTGGCGCAGAGGTGGGGAGGGAAGAGCAGCGTAAGGGCAGTCGACGGCAGGAAAATTGAATGCCGAGATCGCAGCGAGATGGAAATAGCGGTACAGGGAAGGAGGATAAGGCTTTCCGCCATCGTGGTAGACAATGTGGTGGATGGGATCGGCGTGGTTATGGGCATGGACGCGATTGGCCGTCTAGGGGGCGTCACGGTGAACAATGTCGGTGTGTCGTTTGGCGCCGCTGCATCGGTATGCGCTGTGAGTACGTCATGAGAACCAGAAGGCCCACGAGGAGGAATATCCCGCTTACACTGTATAAGACAAAGACTTCAAGACCGTATTTGATGGGCAGCGATGGGTTGTTGAGTGGTACTGGAAGGGAGAACCACGAACACTGAAGACCAAAGTGGGCTGCTATCAACACACATTGAAGGGAAACGCTAGGAGCGAGTTCGAGCGAGAAGTAGAGAGATGGATCGAAGAGGGCATACTGCTTCCCTGGAAGGAGGAGGTGAAGTGCGGAGTATTGCCGTTGATGGCGGTGGTGCAACCCACGAAGAGCAAGGTGAGGCCGGTGCTGGACTATCGGGAGCTGAACGAGCACGTGTCATGCCACACGGGCGGCGAGGTCACGGATGTCTGTGGGGAAATCCTGCGTGAGTGGAGACGCATGACGGGGGGTTCAGCGATCGTGGATATAAAGTCGGCTTACTTGCAGTTGCATATAGATGAGAAGCTCTGGCGGTATCAGCTGGTCAGGTATAAGGGCCGGACATATTGCCTGACCAGGCTCGGTTTCGGGCTGAGCTCCGCACCGAAGATCATGGCGGCGGTCCTCAAGACCGCTCTGGGGAGGGCCGACAAGATAAAGTGGGCTACTAACTCCTATATTGACGACATCCTAGTGGACGAGTCGGTGGTGTCGACGGCGGAGGTCACGAGCCATTTGCGGAGGTACGGACTGACTGCGAAGCCATCAGAAGCATTGGAGGGAGGAGCCGCGCTGGGACTTAGGCTACGGCGAGACAAGACGGGCGTTTTGGTGTTCCAGAGGGGAAACGAAGTTCCGGAACTGGGCCCAAGTATGAATAGGCGGGAGCTTTTCTCGGTGTGTGGAAAGCTGGTGGGTCACTACCCGATCGCTGGGTGGCTCCGGACGGCATGCAGCTATGTCAAGAGACGAGCGGGAGGGGTGACTTGGAGTGACAGAGTGGGAGAGAGGACGGTGGCCCTGATGCAGGAGATCGTGGGGAGGGAGAAGGCCGACGACCCAGTGCGGGGGCGCTGGTACGTTCCCAAATCACAGAGCGGGACCGTATGGTGCGATGCCAGCAGCATAGCGCTGGGTGTCACGTTGGAGATAGGAGGTGTTGAGGTCGAGGATGCAGCCTGGCTTAGAAAGAAGGACGACTGCAGCCACATCAATGTGGCCGAGCTGGACGCGGTGTTGAGAAGGGTGAACCTCGCCCTGCGGTGGGGCTGCGCACCATCGAGATACGCACCGACTCGGCTACTGTACTCGGATGGGTAAGATCAGTGCTCACCAGTGAGAAGAGAGTGCGAACGAGAGGCGCGGCGGAGATGCTGATAAAGCGCCGCATGGGAACGTTAGGAGAGCTGGCCACCGAGTTCGACCTGAAGCTGAGCGTAGTGTTCGTGCCCCCAGAGAAAAATAGGGCGGACATCTTAACTAGAGTGAAGAAAGCCTGGATGGAAGCGCCGGAGGAGGTAGAGGATGAGATAGCTGCCGTGTGTCGGCTGACCGAGTTAGACCTGAAGGGGTTGCATGACATGCACCACATGGGGGTGGATAGGAGCCTGTTCCTAGCCAGGAGAATCGACTCGGACGTTAGCAGACACAGTGTTCGGGTGGTGGTTAGAGGCTGCGTCCGATGTCAGTCCATTGATCCCGCCCCGGGTGTACACGAAACGGGAAGCCTCCCGGTGGATCGCGACTGGAAGCGATTAGCGGTGGATGTGACGCACTACCGGCAGGGAACGTACCTCTCGATGGTCGACTGTGGACCAGGTCGAATGGCGATATGGAGGGAGATGAAGACTGGAACGGCCGAGGAAATCGTGCGGACGTTGAGAGAGGTGTTCTTGGAGCGGGGCCCTGTGGACGAATTGCTGATGGACAACAGCGCAGCGTTCCGCTCGGAGGCACTGAGGGAGATGCTCGATGGATGGAAGGTGGACCGTTTCTTCAGAGCAGCGCACAGGCCGAGCGGGAATGGAATCGTGGAGCGACACCACCGGACGATCAAGGCAATGGCGGAGCGGGGCCATATCTCACCAATGGAGGCAGTGTTCTGGTACAATATGTCCCCTCGGGTTGGACAGGTCAAGGAATCGGTGCCAGACAGAGCAGTATTCAAATACGAGTGGCGGCACCCGTGCTCGCCACCACAACGGCCAGTGGGGAGAGAGAGTGCATTCGTGCAGGTGGGCGAAGAAGTCTGGGTTAAGCCGCCAGATGCACGTTGCACATCTC
The DNA here is from genome assembly GCA_964016885.1 of Eledone cirrhosa. Taxonomy (NCBI): domain Eukaryota; kingdom Metazoa; phylum Mollusca; class Cephalopoda; order Octopoda; family Eledonidae; genus Eledone; species Eledone cirrhosa. The sequence goes on along the minus strand of OZ024740.1, from coordinate 267,038,610 downwards.
AATGGGGAAGGGGAACGGTGACGGCCGTAAATTCAAAGAACAATGTGTCCGTGGACGGGGTACCACGTCATGTCCTAGATGTAAGAAGAATCACTGTGTCGACGGACTCCGAGGAAGAGGAAACCCAAGATGAGGTGGAAACCCAGAGCCCTGCCCCAATGCTACGAAGATCGCAACGGAGTCGTAGACAAACGACCTGGACAGCAGACTTTCATATGCAGAGGGACGAGGGGGAAATTGATCCTTGAGATCAGAGGGGCGTGTGGGTATGGAGTGGCGTTCGGTGGCCGGAGGCTTGGGAGTGCTCGACCGGAAGGTGTGTGGCGTGCGGTGGCCGGAGGCGGGGGAGCGCTCGACCGGAAGTGTCTTTTGGCCGGAAGGATGCTCGACCGGAAGGGCCAGCAGAGGGCCTCTCTCTAGTGGTGACCAGAACACGGTGTGGACGCGAGTTTTGGGCAGCTCCCGGTGTTAAGCAGTTGGACGCACGTGGAAGAGGAGTAACCTGCAGTGGAATTTAGCGGCGCCTGTGAAAAGCGGTAAGTGAGATAGCTTTTTCTAACAACAGAGACTTCTGGAGTACTTGGCCCTAGGGCTACTTCCCTACGTACCACAATTGGCGCTGAGCTGGCTAGACGCAGGTTTGGGCCTCGGAGTTAGAATGGCTCTTCCAGTGCATATTCCTTACTAACCTCCGGGAAAACGCCTTCTCCATTCTGTCCGCCGAGGCTGTGGGGAGACCAATTGTTTCTACTTTAGGCTCAAGGCCAGCAATTTTACCCAGTGCATTACATGTACTTTATTTTATCGACCCGGTAAGGATGAAAGGCAAAGTCATCCTCGCGGGATTAGAAATAATGGAAGAGATAGATAAAGGAAATATGTGAGATGCTGACAAATAAAACACAACTGATAAAAAAAAATAATAGAGCGAAAGTAAGGTTCCAGCGAGTTTCGAACTCACGACCTTCCGCGTGGGAAGCAGATGTGATAACCACTACACCATGGAACCACACGTTTACTGTTCACCAAATATTGCCTCATCAAGCACATTTATATTTGTTTCAATTTCACTAAATTAAATCAAATGTAAATGTGTTTGATAAGACAATTTTGATCGAAGCAATCATCTGGTTCCATAGTGTAGTGGTTATCACATCTGCTTTACACGCAGAAGGTCGTGAGTTCGAAACTCGCTGGAACCTTTATATGCTTCTTTTTTTTCCTTCTATTTCATATTGTGTTGTGTTTGATAGAATCTCAGATATTTCTTCTGACTAACTTCTCGTCAATTACTATATCCAGTCTGTATATTTTACCAATGTTGGAATTGTGCTGACCTTCGTTTGACAAAAGTACTTGACGTAGATGCTAAATATTAGTAACCATTCATAACGTTGTATTTACATTGTTAATCAACAGCTTCTAAATTTATACAACTTTCACTAAATTGGGAGAAACGTAAACATGTTTGACAAGGCAAGTACCGATCGCTCTACGACAGGTTTGCGGTCGTGCCCTCTGCACTAAAGACTTCTGGTGTACTTGGCTCTAGGGCTACTTCCCTACGCACCACAATTGGCGCTGAGCTGGCTAGACGCAGGTTTGAGCCTCGGAGTTAGAATGGCTCTTCCAGTGTATCTTCCTTACTAACCTCCTGGAAACCGCCTTCTCCATTCTGTCCGCCGGGGCTGTGGGGAGACCAACACGTGGGACCCCATTTGTTCACCATACAGAAAGATGGGGAGGAGGAGAGTGATGGAGGCGATGACAGTGATAGTTCAGCTCTTCCACGTTCGGACCCTATACTTGTGGTTGTGTTCATTATCTATAGAGTTTGCGTATTTAAACACTTCCAATTATAAAAAGATTAGCCAGCCAAAAAGGTTCTACGCTGTTTTTGGAACTGCTAGAAATAACAATCAAATTTAAAAATCATATTTTGTCGTTAAAAAAAAATTGAAGAAATTTGCTAAAGTATAGCTAGTCGTTGATATAACGCGAGGCAATATTTGTTAGGATGCAACCCTTTGGTTACTAGCTTTTCTAAGTCTAGACTATACATATAAATATTAGTCAAGATAAAAAAATTCAAGTTCACAAGATATCTATAAAAAGAAAATTATTCGATAAACTGGACCGTAACTGCTCCCATAGTGTAGTGGCTATCACGTCTGATTAGCACACAGAAGGTCATGAGTTTGAGACTCACTGGAACCTTAGTCAAATTGTCGGGAGTTCAATATTCGGTATAATCACACTTAATATTAAATTTTAATTTAAAAATAAAAAAAATATTTCGTATACATCTAAAGATGCTTCCTTTTGTTTTTAAAGTATTTGATAAAAGGAAGAAGAGCTAAAGTTTTCCATCATTGGAAAAGTAAACAACACTGGATATAGAAATAATGGAAGAGATAGATAGAGGAAATATGTGAGATGCTGACATATAAAACACAACTGAGGAAAAAAAAATAATATAGCGAAACTAAGGTTCCAGTGAGTTTCGAACTCACGGCCTTTTGCGTGTGAAGCAGATGTGATAACCACTACACCATGGAACCATACGTTTACTGTACACCAAATATTGCCTCATCAACCACATTTATATCTGTTTCAATTTCACTAAATTAAAACCAATGAAAATGTGTTTGAAAATACAATATTTGATCGAAGCAATCGTCTGGTTCCATGGTGTAGTGGTTATCACATCTGCTTTACACGCAGAAGGTCGTGAGTTTGAAACTCGCTGGAACCTTTATCTGCTTCTATTTCATATTGTGTTGTGTTTGATAGAATCTCAGATATTTCTTCTGACTAACTTCCCGTCGATTACTATATCCAGTACTGTATATTTTACCAATGTTGGAATTGTGCTGACCTGGGTTTGACAAAAGTACTTGACGTAGATGCTAAATATTAGTAACCATTCATAACGTTGTATTTATATTGTTAATCAACAGCTTCTAAATTTGTACAACTTTCACTAAATTGGGAGAAACGTAAACGTGTTTGACAAGGCAAGTACCGATCGCTCTACGACAGGTTTGCGGTCGAGCCCTCTGCAGTAGAGATTTCTGGTTTACTTGGCCCTAGGGCTACTTCCCTACGCACCACAATTCGCGTTGAGCTGGCTAGACGCAGGTTTGGGCCTCGGAGTTAGAATGGCTCTTCCAGTGCATATTCCTTACTAACCTCCGGGAAAACGCCTTCTCCATTCTGTCAGCCGGGGTTGTGGGGAGACCAACACGTGGGACCCCATTTTTTCACCATACAGAAAGATGGGGAGGGCGAGAGTGATGGAGGCCATGACAGTGAGAGTTCAGCTCTTCCACGTTGGGACTATATCTTTGTGGTTGTGCTCATTATCTATAGAGTTTCCGTATTTAAACAGTTCCAAATATGAAAAGATTAGCCAGCCAAAGAGGATCTACGCTGTTTTTGGAACTGCTAGAAATAACAATCAAATTTAAAAATCATACTTTGTCGTTAAAAAAAAATTGAAGAAATTCGCTAACGTATAGATAGTCGTTGATATATGGCGAGGCAATATTTGTTAGGATGCAACCCTTTGGTTACTAGCTTTTCTAAGTCTAGACTATACATATAAATAATAGTCAAGATAAAAAAATTCAAATTCACAAGATATCTATAAAAGAAAATTATTCGATAAACTGGACAGTAATTGCTCCCATAGTGTAGTGGCTATCACATCTGCTTAGCACACAAAAGGTCATGAGTTTGAGACTCACTGGAACCTTAGTCAAATTGTCGGGAGTTCAATATTCGGTATAATCACACTTAATATTAAATTTTAATTAAAAAAACAATAATATTTCATTTACATCTAAAGATGCTTCCTTTTATTTTTAATGTATTTGAAAAAAGGAAGAAGGGCTAAAGTTTTCCGTCATTGTAAAAGTAAACAACACTGGATATAGAAATAATGGAAGAGATAGATAGTGGAAATATGTGAGATGCTGACAAATAAAACACAACTGAGAAAAGAAAAATAATAGAGAGAAACTAAGGTTCCAGCGAGTTTCGAACTCACAACCTTCTATGTGTTAAGCAGATGTGATAACCACTACACCATGGAACCGTACATTAATTGTCGACCAAATATTTCCTCATCAAGAACATTTATATTTGTTTCAATTTCACTAAATTAAAACAAATGTAAGTGTGTTTGATAATATAATATTTGATAGAAGCTATCGTCTGGTTCCATGGTGTAGTGGTTATCACATCTGCTTTACACGCAGAAGATCGTGAGTTTGAGACTCACTGGAACCTTAGTCAAATTGTCGGGAGTTCAATATTCGGTATAATCACACTTAATATTAAATTTTAATTTAAAAATAAAAAAAATATTTCATTTACATCTAAAGATGCTTCCTTTTGTTTTTAAAGTATTTGAAAAAAGGAAGAATGGCTAAAGTTTTCCATCATTGGAAAAGTAAACAACACTGGATATAGAAATAATTGTTTCTACTTTAGGCTCAAGGCCAACAATTTTACCCAGTGCATTACCTGTACTTTATTTTATCGACCCGGTAAGGTTGAAAGGCAAAGTCATCCTCGTGGGATTAGAAATAATGGAAGAGATAGATAAAGGAAATATGTGAGATGCTGACAAATAAAACACAACTGATAAAAAAACTAATAGAGCGAAAGTAAGGTTCCAGCGAGTTTCGAACTCACGACATTCCGCGTGTGAAGCAGATGTGATAACCACTACACCATGGAACCATACGTTTGCTGTTCAGCAAATATTGCCTCATCAAGCACATTTATAATTGTTTCAATTTCACTAAATTAAAACCTATGAAAATGTGTTTGATAAGACAATATTTGATCGAAGTAATTATCTGGTTCCATGGTGTAGTGGTTATCACATCTGCTTTACACGCAGAAGGTCGTGAGTTCGAACTCGCTGGAACCTTTATATGCTTCTTTTTTTCCTTCGATTTCATATTGTGTTGTGTTTGATAGAATCTCAAATATTTCTTCTGACTAACTTCCCGTCTATTACTATATCCAATACTGTATATTTTACCAATGTTGGAATTATGCTAACCTGGGTTTGACAAAAGTACTTGACCTAGATGCTAAATATTAGTAACTATTCATAACGTTGTATTTACATTGTTAATCAACAGCTTCTAAATTTGTACAACTTTCACTAAATTGGGAGAAACGTAAACGTGTTTGACAAGGCAAGTACCGATCCTTCTACGACAGGTTTGCGGTCGTGCCCTCTGCAGTAGAGACTTCTGGTGTACTTGGCCCTAGGGCTACTTCTCTACGCACCACAATTGGCGCTGAGCTGGCTAGACGCAGGTTTGGGCCTCGGAGTTAGAATGGCTCATCCAGTGCATATTCCTTACTAACCTCCGGGAAAACGCCTTCTCCATTCTGCCCGCCGGGGCTGTGGGGAAACCAACACGCGGGACCCCATTTTTTCTCCATAGAGAAAGATGGGTAAAGCGAGAGTGATGGAGGCGATGACAGTGAGAGTTCAGCTCTTCCACGTTCGGACGCTATACTTGTGGTTGTGTTCATTATCTATAGAGTTTCCGTATTTAAAGACTTCCAAATATAAAAAGATTAGCCAGCCAAAGAGGTTCTACGCTGTTTTTGGAACTGCTAGAAATAACAATCAAATTTAAAAATCATACTTTGTCGTTAAAATAAGTTGAAGAAATTCGCTAACGTATAGATAGTCGTTGATATATCGCGAGGCAATATTTGTTAGGATGCAACCCTTTGGTTACTAGCTTTTCTAAGTCTAGACTATACATATAAATATTAGTCAAGATAAAAAAATTCAAATTCACAAGATATCTATAAAAGAAAATTATTCGATAAACTGCACCGTAATTGCTCCCATAGTGTAGTGGATATCCCGTCTGCTTAGCACACAGAAGGTCATGAGTTTGAGACTCACTGGAACCTTAGTCAAATTGTCGGGAGTTCAATATTCGGTATAATCACACTTAATATTAAATTTTAATTAAAAAAACAATAATATTTCATTTACATCTAAAGAAGCTTCCTTTTGTTTTTAAAGTATTTGAAAAAAGGAAGAAGGGCTAAAGTTTTCCGTCATTGTAAAAGTAAACAACACTGGATATAGAAATAATGGAAGAGATAGATAGAGGAAATATGTGAGATGCTGACAAATAAAACACAACTGAGAAAAGAAAAATCATATTGCGAAACTAAGGTTCCAGCGAGTTTCGAACTCACGACCTTCTACGTGTTAAGCAGATGTGATAACCACTACACCATGGAACCGTACATTAATCGTCGACTAAATAGTGCCTCATCAAGCACATTTATATTGTTTCAATTTCACTTAATTAAAACAAATGTAAATGTGTTTGATAATACAATATTTGATCGAAGCTATCATCTGCTTCCATGGTGTAGTGGTTATCACATCTGCTTTACACGCAGAAGGTCGTGAGTTCGAAACTCGCTGGAACCTTCATATGCTTCTTTTTTTTCCCTTCTATTTCATATTGTGTTGTGTTTGATAGAATCTCAGATATTTCGTCTGACTAACTTCCCGTCGATTACTATATCCAGTACTGTATATTTTACCAATGTTGGAATTGTGCTGACCTGTGTTTGACAAAAGTACTTGACATAGATGCTAAATATTAGTAACCATTTATAACGTTGTATTTACATTGTTAATCAACAGCTTCTAAATTTATACAACTTTCACTAAATTGGGAGAAACGTAAACGTGTTTGACAGGGCAAGTACCGATCGCTCAACGACAGGTTTGCGGGCGTGCCCTCTGCAGTAAAGACTTCTGGTGTACTTGGCTCTAGGGCTACTTCCCTAGGCACCACAATTGGCGCTGAGCTGGCTAGACGCAGGTTTGTGCCTCTGAGTTAGATTGGCTCTTCCAGTGCATATTCCTTACTAACCTCCGGGAAAACGCCTTCTCCATTCTGTCCGCCGGGACTGTGGGGAGACCAACACGGGGGACCCCAATTTTCACCATACAGAAAGATGGGGAAAGCGAGAGTGATGGAGGCGATGACAGTGAGAGTTCAGCTCTTCCACGTTGGGACTATATCCTTGTGGTTGTGTTCATTATCTATAGAGTTTCCGTATTTAAACACTTCCAAATATAAAAAGATTAGCCAGCCAAAGAGGTTGTACGCTGTTTTTCGAACTGCTAAAAATAACCATCAAATTTAAAATCATATTTTGTCGTTAAAAAAAAATTGAAGAAATTCGCTAACGTATAGATAGTCGTTGATATATCGTGAGGAAATATCTGTTAGGATGCAACCCTTTGGTTACTAGCTTTTCTAAGTCTAGACTATACATATAAATATTAGTCAAGATAAAAAAATTCAAAATCAAAATGTATGTATAAAAGAAAATTATTCGATAAAATGGACCGTAATTGCTCCCATAGTGTAGTGGCTATCACGTCTGCTTAGCACACAGAAGGTCATGCGTTTGAGACTCACTGGAACCTTAGTAAAAAATTCGAGAATTCAATATTCAGTATAATCACGCTTAATATTAAATTTTAATTTCAAAAAAATAATATTTCATTTATATCTAAAAATGCTTCCTTTTGTGTTTAAAGTATTTGAAAAAAGGAAGAAGAGCTAAAGTTTTCCATCATTGGAAAAGTAAACAACACTGGATATAGAAATAATGGAAGAGATAGATAGAGGAAATATGTGAGATGCTGACATATAAAACACAACTGAGGAAAAAAAAATAATATAGCGAAACTAAGGTTCCAGTGAGTTTCGAACTCACGGCCTTTTGCGTGTGAAGCAGATGTGATAACCACTACACCATTGAACCATACGTTTACTGTACACCAAATATTGCCTCATCAACCACATTTATATCTGTTTCAATTTCACTAAATTAAAACCAATGAAAATGTGTTTGAAAATACAATATTTGATCGAAGCAATCGTCTGGTTCCATGGTGTAGTGGTTATCACATCTGCTTTACACGCAGAAGGTCGTGAGTTTGAAACTCGCTGGAACCTTTATCTGCTTCTATTTCATATTGTGTTGTGTTTGATAGAATCTCAGATATTTCTTCTGACTAACTTCCCGTCGATTACTATATCCAGTACTGTATATTTTACCAATATTGGAATTGTGCTGACCTGGGTTTGACAAAAGTACTTGACGTAGATGCTAAATATTAGTAACCATTAATAACGTTGTATTTACTTTGTTAATCAACAGCTTCTAAATTTATACAACTTTCACTAAATTGGGAGAAACGTAAACGTGTTTGACAGGGCAAGAACCGATCCCTCTACGACAGGTTTGCGGTCGTGTCCTCGGCAGTAGAGACTTCTGGTGTACTTGGCCCTAGGGCTACTTCCCTACGCACCATAATTGGCGCTGAGCTGGCTAGACGCAGGTTTGGGCCTCGGAGTTAGAATGGCTCTTCCAGTGCATCTTCCTTACTAACCTCCGGGAAAACGCCTACTCCATTCTGTCCGCCGGGGCTGTGGGTAGAACAACACGAGTGACCCCATTTTTTCACCATACAGAAAGATGGGGAAAGCGAGAGTGATGGAGGCGATGACAGTGAGAGTTCAGCTCTTCCACGTTGGGACTATATCCTTGTGGTTGTGTTCATTATCTATAGAGTTTCCGTATATAAACACTTCCAAATATAAAAAGATTAGCCAGCCAAAGAAGATCTACGCTGTTTTTGGAACTGCTAGAAATAACAATCAAATTAAAAAATCATACTTTGTCGTTAAAAAAAAAGTTGAAGAAATTCGCTAACGTATAGATAGTCGTTGATATATCGCGAGGCTATAAAAGAAAATTATTCGATAAACTGGACCGTAATTGCTCCCATAGTGTAGTGGCTATCACGTCTGCTTAGCACACAGAAGGTCATGAGTTTGAGACTCACTGGAACCTTAGTCAAATTGTCGCGAGTTCAATATTCGGTATAATCACACTTAATATTAAATTTTAATTTAAAAATAAAAAAAATATTTCATTTACATCTTTTGTTTTTAAAGTAATTGAAAAAAGGAAGAAGAGCTAAAGTTTTCCATCATTGGAAAAGTAAACCACACTGGATATAGAAATAATTGTTTCTACTTTAGCCACAAGGCCAGCAAATACCCAGTGCATTACTGGTACTTTATTTTATGAACCCGGTAAGGATGAAAGGCAAAGTCAACCTCGGCGGGATTAGAAATAATGGAAGAGATAGATAAAGGAAATATGTGAGATGCTGACAAATAAAACACAACTGAGAAATAAAAATAAAAGAGCGATGGTAAGGTTCCAGCGAGTTTCGAACTCACGACCTTTTGCGTGTGAAGCAGATGTGATAACCACTACACCATGGAACCATACGTTTTCTATCCACCAAATAATGCCTCATCAACCACATTTATATTTGTTTCAATTTCACTAAATTAAAACCAATGAAAATGTGTTTGATAATACAATATTTGATCCGGGCAAGCATCTGGTTCCATGGTGTAGTGGCTATCACATCTGCTTTACACGCAGAAGGTCGTGAGTTCGAAACTCGCTGGAACCTTTATATGCTTCTTTTTTTACTTCTATTTCATATTGTGTTGTGTTTGATAGAATTTCAGAAAATTCTTCTGACTAACTTCCCCTCGATTACTATATCCTGTACTGTATATTTTACCAATGTTGGAATTGTGCTTACCTGGTTGTGACAAAAGTACTTGACGTAGATGCTAAATATTAGTAACCATTCATAACGTTGTATTTACATTGTTAATCAACAGCTTCTAAATTTGTACAACTTTCACTAAATTGGGAGAAACGTAAACGTGTTTGACAGGGCAAGTACCGATCGCTCTACGACAGGTTTGCGGTCGTGCCCTCTGCAGTAGAGACTTCTGGTGTACTTGGCCCTAGGGCTAATTTCCTACGCACCACAATTGGCGCTGAGCTGGCTAGACGCAGGTTTGGGCCTCGGAGTTAGAATGGCTCTTTCAGTGCATATTCCTTACTAACCTCCGGGAAAACGCCTTCTCCATTCTGTCCGCCGGGCTGTGGAGAGACCAACACGTGGGACCCCATTTTTTCACCATACAGAAAGATGGGGAGGGCGAGAGTGATGGAGGCGATGACAGTGAGAGTTAAGCTCTTCCATGTTGGGACTATATCCTTGTGGTTGTGTTCATTATCTATAGAGTTTCCGTATTTAAACACTTCCAAATATAAAAAGATTAGCCAGCCAAAGAGGTTCTACGCTGTTTTTGGAACTGCTAGAAATAACAATCAAATTAAAAATCATACTTTGTCGTTAAAAAAAAATTGAAGAAATTCGCTAACGTATAGATAGTCGTTGATATATGGCGAGGCAATATTTGTTAGGATGCAACCCTTTGGTTACTAGCTTTTCTAAGTCTAGACTATACATATAAATATTACTCAAGATAAAAAAATTCAAATTCACAAGAAATCTATAAAAGAAAATTATTCGATAAACTGGACCGTTATTGCTCCCATAGTGTAGTGGCTATCACGTCTGCTTAGCACACAAAAGGTCATGAGTTTGAGACTCACTGGAACCTTAGTCAAATTGTCGGGAGTTCAATATTCGGTATAATCACACTTAATATTAAATTTTAATTAAAAAAACAATAATATTTCATTTACATCTAAAGATGCTTCTTTTGTTTTTAATGTATTTGAAAAAAGTAAGAAGGGCTAAAGTTTTCCGTCATTGTAAAAGTAAACAACACTGGATATAGAAATAATGGAAGAGATAGATAGTGGAAATATGTGAGATGCTGACAAATAAAACACAACTGAGAAAAGAAAAATAATAGAGCGAAGCTAAGGTTCAAGCGAGTTTCGAACTCACGACCTTCTATGTATTAAGCAGATGTGATAACCACTACACCATGGAACCGTACATTAATTGTCGACCAAATATTTCCTCATCAAGCACATTTATATTTGTTTCAATTTCACTAACTTAAAACAAATGTAAGTGTGTTTGATAATATAATATTTGATAGAAGCTATCATCTGGTTCCATGGTGTAGTGGTTATCGCATCTGCTTTACACGCAGAAGGTCGTGAGTTTGAGACTCACTGGAACCTTAGTCAAATTGTCGGGAGTTCAATATTCGGTATAATCACACTTAATATTAAATTTTAATTGAAAAATAAAAAAAATATTTCATTTACATCTAAAGATGCTTCCTTTTGCTTTTAAAGTATTTGAAAAAAGGAAGAATGGCTAAAGTTTTCCATCATTGGAAAAGTAAACAACACTGGATATAGAAATAATTGTTTCCACTTTAGGCACAAAGCCAGCAATTTTACCCAGTGAATTACCTGTACTTTATTTTATCGACCCGGTAAAGTCAATGAAGGCAAAGTCAACCTCGGCGGGATTAGAAATAATGGAAGAGATAGATAATGGAAATATGTGAGATGCTGATAAATAAAACACAACTGAGAAAAAAAATAATAGAGCGAAAGTAAGGTTCCAGCGAGTTCCGAACTCACGATCTTCTGCGTGTGAAGCAGATGTGATAACCACTACACCATGGAACCATACGTTTACTGTTCACCAAATATTGCCTCATCAACCACATTTATATTTGTTTCAATTTCACTTAATTAAAGACTATGAAAATGTGTTTGATAAGACAATATTTGATCGAAGCAATCATCGGGTTCCATGGTGTAGTGGTTATCACATCTGCTTTACACGCAGAAGGTCGTGAGTTTGAAACTCGCTGGAACCTTCATATGCTTCTTTTTTTCCTTCTATTTCATATTGTGTTGTGTTTGATAGAATCTCAGATATTTCTTCTGACTAACTTCCCCTCGATTACTATATCCAGTACTGTATATTTTACCAATGTTGGAATTGTGCTGACCTGGGTTTGACAAAAGTACTTGACGTAGATGCTAAATATTAGTAACCATTCATAACGTTGTATTTACATTGTTAATCAACAGCTTCTAAATTTGTACAACTTTCACTAAATTGGGAGAAACGTAAACGTGTTTGACAAGGCAAGTACCGATCCCTCTACGACAGGTTTGCGGTCGTGCCCTCTGCAGTAAAGACTTCTGGTGTACTTGGCCCTAGTGCTACTTCCCTACGCACCACAATTGGCGCTGAGCTGGATAGACGCAGGTTTGTGCCTCGGAGTTAGAATGGCTCTTCCAGTGCATATTCCTTACTAACCTCCGGGAAAACGCCTTCTCCATTCTGTCCGCCGGGGCTGTGGGGGGACCAACACGTGGGACCCCAATTTTCACCATACAGAAAGATGGGGAAAGCGAGAGTGATGGAGGCGATGACAGTGAGGGTTAAGCACTTTCACGTTGGGACTATATCCTTGTGGTTGTGTTCATTATCTATAGAGTTTCCGTATTTAATCACTTGCAAATATAAAAAGATTAGCCAGCGAAAGAGATTCTACCATGATTTTGGAACTGCTAGAAATAACAATCAAACTTGAAAATCATACTTTGTCGTTAAAAAAAAAGTTGAAGAAATTCGCTAACGTATTGATAGTCGTTGATATATCGCGAGGCAATATATGTGAGGATGCAACCCTTTGGTTACTAGCTTTTCTAAGTCTAGACTATACATATAAATATTAGTCAAGATGAAAAAATTCAAATTCACAAGATATCTATAAAAGAAAATTATTCGATAAACTGGACAGTAATTGTTCCCATAGTGTAGTGGCTATCACGTCTGCTTAGCACACAGAAGGTCATGAGTTTAAGACTCACTGGAACCTTAGTCAAATTGTCGGGAGTTCAATATTCGGTATAATCACACTTAATATTAAATTTTAATTAAAAAAACAATAATATTTCATTTACATCTAAAGATGCTTCCTTTTGTTTTTAAAGTATTTGAAAAAAGGAAGAAGGGTTAAGTTTTCCGTCATCATAAAAGTAAAAAACACTGGATATAGAAATAATGGAAGAGATAGATAGAGGAAATATGTGAGATGCTGACAAATAAAACACAACTGAGAAAAGAAAAAAGCGAAACTAAGGTTCCTGCGAGTTTTGAACTCACGACCTTCTACGTGTTAAGCAGATGTGATAACCACTACGCCATGGAACCGTACATTAACTGTCGACCAAATATTGCCTCATCAAGCACATTTATATTTCTTTCAATTTCACTAAATTAAAACAAATGTAAATGTGTTTGATAATAGAATATTTGATCGAAGCAATCATCTGGTTCCATGGTGTAGTGGTTATCACATCTGCTTTACACGCAGAAGGTCGTGAGTTCGAAACTCGCTGGAACGTTTATCTGCTTCTATTTCATATTGTGTTGTGTTTGATATAATCTCAGATATTTCTTCTAACTAACTTCCCGTCGATTACTATATCCAGTACTGTATATTTTACCAATGTTGGAATTGTGCTGAGCTGGGTTTGACAAAAGTACTTGACGTAGATGCTAAATATTAGTAACCATTAATAACGTTGTATTTACATTGTTAATCAACAGCTTCTAAATTTGTACAACTTTCACTAAATTGGGAGAAACGTAAACGTGTTTGACAGGGCAAGAACCGATCCCTCTCCACAGGTTTGTGGTCGTGCCCTCGGAAGTAGAGACTTCTGGTGTTCTTGGCCCTAGGGCTACTTCCCTACGCACCACAATTGGCGCTGAGCTGGTTAGATGCAGGTTTGGGCCTCGGAGTTTGAATGGCTCTACCAGTGCATCTTCCTTACTAACCTCCGGGAAAACGCCTTCTCCATTCTGTCCGCCGGGGCTGTGGGGAGACTAACACGTGGGACCCCATTTTTTCACCATACAGAAAGATAGGGAAAGCGAGGGTGATGGAGGCGATGACAGTGAGAGTTCAGCTCTTCCACGTTGGGACTATATCCTTGTGGTTTTGTTCATTATCTATAGAGTTTCCGTATTTAAACACTTCCAAATATAAAAAGGTTAGCCAGCCAAAGAGGTTCTACGCTGTTTTTGGAACTGCTAGAAATAACAATCAAATTTAAAATTCATACTTTGTCGTTAAAAAAAAATTGAAGAAATTCGCTAACGTATAGATAGTCGTTGATATATCGCGAGGCAATATTTGTTAGGATGCAACCCTTTGGTTACTAGCTTTTCTAAGTCTAGACTATACATATAAATATTAGTCAAGATAAAAAAATTCAAATTCACAAGATATCTATAAAAGAAAATTATTCGATAAACTGGACCGTAATTGCTCCCATAGTGTAGTGGCTATCACGTCTGCTTAGCACACAGAAGGTCATGAGTTTGAGACTCACTGGAACCTTAGTCAAATTGTCGGGAGTTCAATATTCGGTATAATCACACTTAATATTAAATTTTAATTTAAAAATAAAAAAAATATTTCATTTACATCTTTTGTTTTTAAAGTATTTGAAAAAAGGAAGAAGAGCTAAAGTTTTCCATCATTGGAAAAGTAAACCACACTGGATATAGAAATAATTGTTTCTACTTTAGCCACAAGGCCAGCAATTTTACCCAGTGCATTACTGGTACTTTATTTTATCGACCCGGTAAGGATGAAAGGCAAAGTCAACCTCGGCGGGATTAGAAATAATGGAAGAGATAGATAAAGGAAATATGTGAGATGCTGACAAATAAAACACAACTGAGAAATAAAAAAGCGAAGCTAAGGTTCCAGCGAATTTCGAAATCACGATCTTCTGCGTGTGAAGCAGATGTGATAACCACTACACCATGGAACCATACGCTTTCTATCCACCAAATAATGCCTCATAAACCATATTTATATTTGTTTCAATTTCACTAAATTAAAACCAATGAAAATGTGTTTGATAATACAATATTTGATCCGGGCAAGCATCTGATTCCATGGTGTAGTGGTTATCACATCTGCTTTACACGCAGAAGGTCGTGAGTTCGAAACTCGCTGAAACCTTTATCTGCTTCTAATTCATATTGTGTTGTGTTTGATAGCATCTCAGATATTTCTTCTGACTAACTTCCCGTCAATATCCAGTACTGTATATTTTACCAATGTTGGAATTGTGCTGACCTGGGTTTGACAAAAGTACTTGACGTAGATGCTAAATATTAGTAACCATTCATAACGTTGTATTTACATTGTTAATCAACAGCTTCTAAATTTATACAACTTTCACTAAATTGGGAGAAACATAAACGTGTTTGACAGGCCAAGAACCGATCGCTCTACGACAGGTTTGCGGTCGTGCCCTCGGCAGTAGAGACTTCTGGTGTTCTTGGCCCTAGGGATACTTCCCTACGCACCACCATTGGCGCTGATTTGGCTAGACGCAGGTTTGTGCCTCGGAGTTAGAATGGCTCTTCCAGTGCATATTCCTTACTAACCTCCGGGAAAACGCCTTCTCCATTCTGTCCGCCGGGGCTGTGGGGAGACCAACACGTGCGACCCCAATTTTCACCATACAGAAAGATGGGAAAAGCGAGAGTGATGGAGGCGATGACAGTGAGAGTTAAGCTCTTCCACATTCGGACCCTATACTTGTGGTTGTGTTCATTATCTATAGAGTTTCCGTATTTAAACTCTTCCAAATATAAAAAGATTAGCCAGCCAAAGAGGTTCTACGATGTTTTTTGAACTGCTAGAAATAACAATCAAATTTGAAAATCATATTTTGTCGTTAAAAAAAAATTGAAGAAATTCGCTAAAGTATAGATAGTCGTTGATATATCGCGACAAAATATTTGTTAGGATGCAACCCTTTGGTTACTAGCTTTTCTAAGTCTAGACTATACATATAAATATTAGTCAAGATAAGAATTTCAAAATCACAAGATATCTATAAAAGAAAATTATTCGATAAACTGGACCGTAATTGCTCCCATAGTGTAGTGGCTATCACGTCTGCTTAGCACACAAAAGGTCATGAGTTTGAGACTCACTGGAACCTTAGTCAAATTGTC
The DNA here is from genome assembly GCA_964016885.1 of Eledone cirrhosa. Lineage (NCBI taxonomy): Eukaryota > Metazoa > Mollusca > Cephalopoda > Octopoda > Eledonidae > Eledone > Eledone cirrhosa. The sequence goes on along the minus strand of OZ024740.1, from coordinate 267,022,649 downwards.
GGGAGTTCAATATTCGGTATAATCACACTTAATATTAAATTTTAATTAAAAAAACAATAATATTTCATTTACATCTAAAGATGCTTCCTTTTATTTTTAATGTATTTGAAAAAAGGAAGAAGGGCTAAAGTTTTCCGTCATTGTAAAAGTAAACAACACTGGATATAGAAATAATGGAAGAGATAGATAGTGGAAATATGTGAGATGCTGACAAATAAAACACAACTGAGAAAAGAAAAATAATAGATCGAAACTAAGGTTCCTGCGAGTTTCGAACTCACGACCTTCTATGTGTTAAGCAGATGTGATAACCACTACACCATGGAACCGTACATTAATTGTCGACCAAATATTTCCTCATCAAGAACATTTATATTTGTTTCAATTTCACTAAATTAAAACAAATGTAAGTGTGTTTGATAATATAATATTTGATAGAAGCTATCATCTGGTTCCATGGTGTAGTGGTTATCACATCTGCTTTACACACAGATGGTCGTGAGTTTGAGACTCACTGAAACCTTAGTCAAATTGTCGGGAGTTCAATATTCGGTATAATCACACTTAATATTAAATGTTAATTTAAAAATAAAAAAAATATTTCATTTACATCTAAAGATGCTTCCTTTTGTTTTTAAAGTATTTGAGAAAAGGAAGAATGGCTAAAGTTTTCCATCATTGGAAAAGTAAACAACACTGGATATAGAAATAATTGTTTCTACTTTAGGCTCAAGGCCAACAATTTTACCCAGTGCATTACCTGTACTTTATTTTATCGACCCGGTAAGGTTGAAATGCAAAGTCATCCTCGTGGGATTAGAAATAATGGAAGAGATAGATAAAGGAAATATGTGAGATGCTGACAAATAAAACACAACTGATAAAAAAACTAATAGAGCGAAAGTAAGGTTCCAGCGAGTTTCGAACTCACGAACTTTCGCGTGTGAAGCGGATGTGATAACCACTACACCATGGAACCATACGTTTACTGTTCACCAAATATTGCCTCATCAAGCACATTTATATTTGTTTCAATTTCACTAAATTAAAACCTATGAAAATGTGTTTGATAAGACAATATTTGATCGAAGCAATTATCTGGTTCCATGGTGTAGTGGTTATCACATCTGCTTTACACGCAGAAGGTCGTGAGTTCGAACTCGCTGGAACCTTTATATGCTTCGTTTTTTCCTTCGATTTCATATTGTGTTGTGTTTGATAGAATCTCAAATATTTCTTCTGACTAACTTCCCGTCTATTACTATATCCAGTACTGTATATTTTACCAATGTTGGAATTGTGCTGACCTGGGTTTGACAAAAGTACTTGACCTAGATGCTAAATATTAGTAACTATTCATAACGTTGTATTTACATTGTTAATCAACAGCTTCTAAATTTGTACAACTTTCACTAAATTGGGAGAAACGTAAACGTGTTTGACAAGGCAAGTACCGATTCTTCTACGACAGGTTTGCGGTCGTGCCCTCTGCAGTAAAGACTTCTGGTGTACTTGGCCCTAGGGCTACTTCTCTACGCACCACAATTGGCGCTGAGCTGGCTAGACGCAGGTTTGGGCCTCGGAGTTAGAATGGCTCATCCAGTGCATATTCCTTACTAACCTCCGGGAAAACGCCTTCTCCATTCTGCCCGCCGGGGCTGTGGGGAAACCAACACGTGGGACCCCATTTGTTCTCCATAGAGAAAGATGGGTAAAGCGAGAGTGATGGAGGCGATGACAGTGAGAGTTCAGCTCTTCCACGTTCGGACGCTGTACTTGTGGTTGTGTTCATTATCTATAGAGTTTCCGTATTTAAAGACTTCCAAATATAAAAAGATTAGCCAGCCAAAGAGGTTCTACGCTGTTTTTGGAACTGCTAGAAATAACAATCAAATTTAAAAATCATACTTTGTCGTTAAAAAAAAGTTGAAGAAATTCGCTAACGTATAGATAGTCGTTGATATATCGCGAGGCAATATTTGTTAGGATGCAACCCTTTGGTTACTAGCTTTTCTAAGTCTAAACTATACATATAAATATTAGTCAAGATAAAAGAATTAAAAATCACAAGATATCTATAAAAGAAAATTATTCGATAAACTGGACCGTAATTGCTCCCATAGTGTAGTGGCTATCACGTCTGCTTAGCACACAAAAGGTCATGAGTTTGAGACTCACTGGAACCTTAGTCAAATTGTCGGGAGTTCAATATTCGGTATAATCACACTTAATATTAAATTTTAATTAAAAAAACAATAATATTTCATTTACATCTAAAGATGCTTCCTTTTATTTTTAATGTATTTGAAAAAAGGAAGAAGGGCTAAAGTTTTCCGTCATTGTAAAAGTAAACAACACTGGATATAGAAATAATGGAAGAGATAGATAGTGGAAATATGTGAGATGCTGACAAATAAAACACAACTGAGAAAAGAAAAATAATAGATCGAAACTAAGGTTCCTGCGAGTTTCGAACTCACGACCTTCTATGTGTTAAGCAGATGTGATAACCACTACACCATGGAACCGTACATTAATTGTCGACCAAATATTTCCTCATCAAGAACATTTATATTTGTTTCAATTTCACTAAATTAAAACAAATGTAAGTGTGTTTGATAATATAATATTTGATAGAAGCTATCATCTGGTTCCATGGTGTAGTGGTTATCACATCTGCTTTACACACAGATGGTCGTGAGTTTGAGACTCACTGAAACCTTAGTCAAATTGTCGGGAGTTCAATATTCGGTATAATCACACTTAATATTAAATGTTAATTTAAAAATAAAAAAAATATTTCATTTACATCTAAAGATGCTTCCTTTTGTTTTTAAAGTATTTGAGAAAAGGAAGAATGGCTAAAGTTTTCCATCATTGGAAAAGTAAACAACACTGGATATAGAAATAATTGTTTCTACTTTAGGCTCAAGGCCAACAATTTTACCCAGTGCATTACCTGTACTTTATTTTATCGACCCGGTAAGGTTGAAATGCAAAGTCATCCTCGTGGGATTAGAAATAATGGAAGAGATAGATAAAGGAAATATGTGAGATGCTGACAAATAAAACACAACTGATAAAAAAACTAATAGAGCGAAAGTAAGGTTCCAGCGAGTTTCGAACTCACGAACTTTCGCGTGTGAAGCGGATGTGATAACCACTACACCATGGAACCATACGTTTACTGTTCACCAAATATTGCCTCATCAAGCACATTTATATTTGTTTCAATTTCACTAAATTAAAACCTATGAAAATGTGTTTGATAAGACAATATTTGATCGAAGCAATTATCTGGTTCCATGGTGTAGTGGTTATCACATCTGCTTTACACGCAGAAGGTCGTGAGTTCGAACTCGCTGGAACCTTTATATGCTTCGTTTTTTCCTTCGATTTCATATTGTGTTGTGTTTGATAGAATCTCAAATATTTCTTCTGACTAACTTCCCGTCTATTACTATATCCAGTACTGTATATTTTACCAATGTTGGAATTGTGCTGACCTGGGTTTGACAAAAGTACTTGACCTAGATGCTAAATATTAGTAACTATTCATAACGTTGTATTTACATTGTTAATCAACAGCTTCTAAATTTGTACAACTTTCACTAAATTGGGAGAAACGTAAACGTGTTTGACAAGGCAAGTACCGATTCTTCTACGACAGGTTTGCGGTCGTGCCCTCTGCAGTAAAGACTTCTGGTGTACTTGGCCCTAGGGCTACTTCTCTACGCACCACAATTGGCGCTGAGCTGGCTAGACGCAGGTTTGGGCCTCGGAGTTAGAATGGCTCATCCAGTGCATATTCCTTACTAACCTCCGGGAAAACGCCTTCTCCATTCTGCCCGCCGGGGCTGTGGGGAAACCAACACGTGGGACCCCATTTGTTCTCCATAGAGAAAGATGGGTAAAGCGAGAGTGATGGAGGCGATGACAGTGAGAGTTCAGCTCTTCCACGTTCGGACGCTGTACTTGTGGTTGTGTTCATTATCTATAGAGTTTCCGTATTTAAAGACTTCCAAATATAAAAAGATTAGCCAGCCAAAGAGGTTCTACGCTGTTTTTGGAACTGCTAGAAATAACAATCAAATTTAAAAATCATACTTTGTCGTTAAAAAAAAGTTGAAGAAATTCGCTAACGTATAGATAGTCGTTGATATATCGCGAGGCAATATTTGTTAGGATGCAACCCTTTGGTTACTAGCTTTTCTAAGTCTAAACTATACATATAAATATTAGTCAAGATAAAAGAATTAAAATTCACAAGATATCTATAAAAGAAAATTATTCGATAAACTGCACCGTAATTGCTCCCATAGTGTAGTGGCTATCACGTCTGCTTAGCACACAGAAGGTCATGAGTTTGAGACTCACTGGAACCTTAGTCAAATTGTCGGGAGTTCAATATTCGGTATAATCACACTTAATATTATATTTTAATTAAAAAAACAATAATATTTCATTTACATCTAAAGATGCTTCCTTTTGTTTTTAAAGTATTTGAAAAAAGGAAGAAGGGCCAAAGTTTTCCATCATTGTAAAAGTAAACAACACTGGATATAGAAATAATTGTTTCTACTTTAGGAACAAGGCCAGCAATTTTGCCCAGTGCATTACCTGTACTTTATTTTATCCACCCGGTAAGGAAGAAAGGCAAAGTCAACCTCGGCGGGATTAGAATTAATGGAAGAGATAGATAAAGGAAATATGTGAGATGCTGACAAATAAAACACAACTCAGAAAAGAAAAATAATACTGCGAAACTAAGGTTCCAGCGAGTTTCGAACTCACGACCTTCTACGTGTTAAGCAGATGTGATAACCACTACACCATGGAACCCTACATTAATTGTCGACTAAATATTGCCTCATCAAGCACATTTATATTTGTTTCAATTTCACTAAATTAAAACAAATGTAAATGTATTTGATATGACAGTATTTGATCGAAGCAATCATCTGGTTCCATGGTGTAGTGGTTATCACATCTGCTTTACACGCAGAAGGTCGTGAGTTCGAAACTAGCTGTAAATTTTATATGCTTCTTTTTTTCCTTCTATTTCATGTTGTGTTGTGTTTAAAGTATTTGAAAAAAGGAAGAAGAGCTAAAGTTTTCCATCATTGGAAAAGTAAACAACACTGGATATAGAAATAATTGTTTCTACTTTACGCTCAAGGCAAACAATTTTACCCAGTGCATTACCTGTACTTTATTTTATCGACCCGGTAAGGTTGAAAGGCAAAGTCATCCTCGTGGGATTAGAAATAATGGAAGAGATAGATAAAGGAAATATGTGAGATGCTGACAAATAAAATACAACTGAGAAAGAAAAATAAAGAGCGTAAGTAAGGTTCCAGCGAGTTTCGAACTCACGACCTTCTGCGTGTGAAGCAGATGTGATAACCACTACACCATGGAACCGCTTGTTTATTGTCGACTAAATATTGCCTCATCAAGCACATTTATATTTGTTTCAATTTCACTAAATTAAAACCAATGAAAATGTGTTTGATAAGACAATATTTGATCGAAACAATCATCTGGTTCCATGGTGCAATGGTTATCACATCTGCTTTACACGCAGAATGTCGTGAGTTCGAAACTCGCTGGAATCTTTATATGCTTCTATTTCATATTGTGTTGTGTTTGATAGAATCTCAGATATTTCTTCTGACTAACTTCCCGTCGATTACTATATCCAGTACTGAATATTTTACCAATATTGGAATTGTGCTGACCTGGGTTTGACAAAAGTACTTGACGTAGATGCTAAATATTAGTAACCATTCATAACGTTGTATTTACATTGTTAATCAACAGCTTCTAAATTTATACAACTTTCACTAAATTGGGAGAAACGTAAACGTGTTTGACAGGGCAAGAACCGATCCCTCTACGACAGGTTTGCGGTCGTGCCCTCGGCAGTAGAGACTTCTGGTGTACTTGGCCCTAGTGCTACTTCCCTACGCACCACAATTGGCACTGAGCTGGTTGGATGCAGGTTTGGGCGTCGGAGTTAGAATGGCTCTACCAGTGCATCTTCCTTACTAACCTCCGGGAAAAGGCCTTCTCCATTCTGTCCGCCGGGGCTGTGGGGAGACCAATACGTGGGACCACATTTGTTCAACATACAGAAAGATGGGGAGGAGGAGAGTGATGGAGGCGATGACAGTGAGAGTTCAGCTCTTCCACGTTCGGACCCTATACTTGTGGTTGTGTTCATTATCTATAGAGTTTCCGTATTTAACCTCTTCCAAATAAAAAAAGATTAGCCAGCCAAAGAGGTTCTACGCTGTTTTTTTAACTGCTAGAAATAACAATCAAATTTGAAAATCATATTTTGTCGTTAAAAAAAAATTGAAGAAATTCGCTAAAGTATAGATAGTCGTTGATATATCGCGACAAAATATTTGTTAGGATGCAACCCTTTGGTTACTAGCTTTTCTAAGTCTAGACTATACATATAAATATTAGTCAAGATAAGAATTTCAAAATCACAAGATATCTATAAAAGAAAATTATTCGATAAACTTGACCGTAATTGCTCCCATAGTGTAGTGGCTATCACGTCTGCTTAGCACACAGAAGGTCATGAGTTTGAGACTCACTGGAAAATTTAGTCAAATTGTCGGGAGTTCAATATTCGGTATAATCACACTTAATATTAAATTTTAATTAAAAAATCAATAATATTTCATTTACATCTAAAGATGCTTCCTTTTGTTTTTAAATTATTAGATAAAAAGGAAGAAGTGCTAACATTTTCCACCATTGGAAAAGTAAACAACACTGGATATAGAAATAATGGAAGAGATAGATAGAGGAAATTTGTGAGATGCTGACGAATAAAACACAACTGAGGAAAAAAAAATTATACAGCGAAATTAAGGTTCCAGCGAGTTTCGAACTCACTACCTTCTGCGTGTTAAGCAGATGTGATAACCACTACACCATGGAACCATACATTAATTGTCGACCAAATATTGCCTCATCAACCACATTTATATTTGTTTCAATTTCACTAAATTAAAACAAATGTAAATGTGTTTGATAAGACAATATTTGATCGAAGCAATCATCTGGTTCCATGGTGTAGTGGTTATCACATCTGCTTTACACGCAGAAGGTCGTGAGTTCGAAAGTCGCTGGAACCTTTATATGCTTCTATTTCATATTGTGTTGTGTTTGATAGAATCTCAGATATTTCTTCTGACTAACTTCCCGTCGATTACTATATCCAGTACTGTATATTTTACCAATGTTGGAATTGTGCTGACCTGGGTTTGACAAAAGTACTTGACGTAGATGCTAAATATTAGTAACCATTAATAACGTTGTATTTACATTGTTAATCAACAGCTTCTAAATTTATACAACTTTCACTAAATTGGGAGAAACGTAAACGTGTTTGACAGGGCAAGAACCGATCCCTCTACGACAGGTTTGCGGTCGTGCCCTCGGCAGTAGAGACTTCTGGTGTTCTTGGCCCTAGGGCTAATTCCCTACGCACCACAATTGGCGATGAGCTGGCTAGATGCAGGTTTGGGCCTCGGAGTTAGAATGGCTCTACCAGTGCATCTTCCTTACTAACCTCCGGGAAAACGCCTTCTCCATTCTGTCCGCCGGGGCTGTGGGGAGACCAACACGTGGGACCCCATTTTTACACCATACAGAAAGATGGGGAGGGCGAGAGTGATGGAGGCGATGACAGTGAGAGTTCAGCTCTTCCACGTTGGGACTATATACTTGTGGTTGTGTTCATTATCTATAGCGTTTCCGTATTTAAACACTTCCAAATATAAAAAGATTAGCCAGCCAAAGAGGTTCTACGCTGTTTTTGGAACTGCTAGAAATAACAATCAAATTTCAAATTCATACTTTGTCGTTAAAAAAAATTGAAGAAATTCCCTAACGTATTGATAGTCGTTGATATATCGCGAGGCAACATTTGTTAGGATGCAACCCTTTGGTTACCAGCTTTTATAAGTCTAGACTATACATATAAATATTAGTCAAGATAAAAAAAATTCAAATTCACAAGATATCTATAAAAGAAAATTATTCGATAAACTGGACCGTAATTGCTCCCATAGTGTAGTAGCTGTCACACCTTCTTAGCGCACAGAAGGTCATGAGTTTGAGACTCACTGGAACCTTAGTCAAATTGTCGGGAGTTCAATATTCGGTATAATCACACTTAATATTAAATTTTTATTAAAAAATCAATAATATTTCATTTACATCTAAAGATGCTTCCTTTTGTTTTTAAAGTATTAGATAAAAAGGAAGAAGTGCTAAAATTTTCCATCATTGGAAAAGTAAACAACACTGGATATAGAAATAATGGAAGAGATAGATAGAGGAAATTTGTGAGATGCTGACGAATAAAACACAACTGAGGAAAAAAAAATTATACAGCGAAATTAAGGTTCCAGCGAGTTTCGAACTCACTACCTTCTGCGCGTTAAGCATATGTGATAACCACTACACCATGAAACCGCACGTTTATTGCTGAACAAATATTGCCTCATCAAGCACAATTATATTTGTTTCAATTTCACTAAATTAAAACAAATGTAAATGTATTTGATAAGAAAATATTTGATCGAAGCAATCATCTGGTTCTATGGTGTAGTGGTTATCACATCTGCTTTACACGCAGAAGGTCGTGAGTTCGAAACTCGCTGGAACCTTTATATGCTTCATTTTTTTCCTTCTATTTCATATTGTGTTGTGTTTGATAGAATCTCAGATATTTCGTCTGACTAACTTCCTGTCGATTACTATATCCAGTACTGTATATTTTACCAATGTTGGAATTGTGCTGACCTGGGTTTGACAAAAGTACTTGACGTAGATGCTAAATATTAGTAACCATTCATAACGTTGTATTTACATTGTTTATCAACAGCTTCTAAATTTATACAACTTTCACTAAATTGGGAGAAACGTAAACGTGTTTGACAGGGCAAGAACCGATCGCCCTACGACAGGTTTGCTATCGTGCCCTCGGCAGTAAAGACTTCTGGTGTACTTGGCTCTAGGAGTACTTCCCTACGAACCATAATTGGCGCTGAGCTGGCTAGACGCAGGTTTGGGCCTCGGAGTTAGAATGGCTCTTCCAGTGCATATTCCTTACTAACCTCCGGGAAAACGCCTTCTCCATTCTGTCCGCCGGGGCTGTGGTAGACCAACACGTGGGACCACATTTGTTCAACATACAGAAAGATGGGGAGGAGGAGAGTGATGGAGGCGATGACAGTGAGAGTTCAGCTCTTCCACGTTCGGACCCTATACTTGTGGTTGTGTTCATTATCTATAGAGTTTCCGTATTTAACCTCTTCCAAATAAAAAAAGATTAGCCGGCCAAAGAGGTTCTACGCTGTTTTTTTAACTGCTAGAAATAACAATCAAATTTGAAAATCATATTTTGTCGTTAAAAAAAAATTGAAGAAATTCGCTAAAGTATAGATAGTCGTTGATATATCGCGACAAAATATTTGTTAGGATGCAACCCTTTGGTTCCTAGCTTTTCTAAGTCTAGACTATACATATAAATATTAGTCAAGATAAGAATTTCAAAATCACAAGATATTTTTAAAAGAAAATTATTCGATAAACTTGACCGTAATTGCTCCCATAGTGTAGTGGCTATCACGTCTGCTTAGCACACAGAAGGTCATGAGTTTGAGACTCACTGGAAAATTTAGTCAAATTGTCGGGAGTTCAATATTCGGTATAATCACACTTAATATTAAATTTTAATTAAAAAATCAATAATATTTCATTTACATCTAAAGATGCTTCCTTTTGTTTTTAAATTATTAGATAAAAAGGAAGAAGTGCTAACATTTTCCACCATTGGAAAAGTAAACAACACTGGATATAGAAATAATGGAAGAGATAGATAGAGGAAATATGTGAGATGTTGACAAATAAAACACAACTGAGAAAAGAAAAATAATAGAGCGAAACTAAGGTTCCAGCGAGTTTCGAACTCACGACCTTCTGCGTGTTAAGCAGATGTGATAACCACTACACCATGGAACCATACATTAATTGTCGACCAAATATTGCCTCATCAACCACATTTATATTTGTTTCAATTTCACTAAATTAAAACAAATGTAAATGTGTTTGATAAGACAATATTTGATCGAAGCAATCATCTGGTTCCATGGTGTAGTGGTTATCACATCTGCTTTACACGCAGAAGGTCGTGAGTTCGAAAGTCGCTGGAACCTTTATATGCATCATTTTTTTCCTTCTATTTCATATTGTGTTGTGTTTGATAGAATCTCAGATATTTCGTCTGACTAACTTCCTGTCGATTACTATATCCAGTACTGTATATTTTACCAATGTTGGAATTGTGCTGACCTGGGTTTGACAAAAGTACTTGACGTAGATGCTAAATATTAGTAACCATTCATAACGTTGTATTTACATTGTTTATCAACAGCTTCTAAATTTATACAACTTTCACTAAATTGGGAGAAACGTAAACGTGTTTGACAGGGCAAGAACCGATCCCTCTACGACAGGTTTGCGGTCGTGCCCTCGGCAGTAGAGACTTCTGGTGTTCTTGGCCCTAGGGCTAATTCCCTACGCACCACAATTGGCGATGAGCTGGCTAGATGCAGGTTTGGGCCTCGGAGTTAGAATGGCTCTACCAGTGCATCTTCCTTACTAACCTCCGGGAAAACGCCTTCTCCATTCTGTCCGCCGGGGCTGTGGGGAGACCAACACGTGGGACCCCATTTTTACACCATACAGAAAGATGGGGAGGGCGAGAGTGATGGAGGCGATGACAGTGAGAGTTCAGCTCTTCCACGTTGGGACTATATACTTGTGGTTGTGTTCATTATCTATAGAGTTTCCGTATTTAACCTCTTCCAAATAAAAAAAGATTAGCCGGCCAAAGAGGTTCTACGCTGTTTTTTTAACTGCTAGAAATAACAATCAAATTTGAAAATCATATTTTGTCGTTAAAAAAAAATTGAAGAAATTCGCTAAAGTATAGATAGTCGTTGATATATCGCGACAAAATATTTGTTAGGATGCAACCCTTTGGTTCCTAGCTTTTCTAAGTCTAGACTATACATATAAATATTAGTCAAGATAAGAATTTCAAAATCACAAGATATCTATAAAAGAAAATTTTTCGATAAACTTGACCGTAATTGCTCCCATAGTGTAGTGGCTATCACGTCTGCTTAGCACACAGAAGGTCATGAGTTTGAGACTCACTGGAAAATTTAGTCAAATTGTCGGGAGTTCAATATTCGGTATAATCACACTTAATATTAAATTTTAATTAAAAAATCAATAATATTTCATTTACATCTAAAGATGCTTCCTTTTGTTTTTAAATTATTAGATAAAAAGGAAGAAGTGCTAACATTTTCCACCATTGGAAAAGTAAACAACACTGGATATAGAAATAATGGAAGAGATAGATAGAGGAAATATGTGAGATGTTGACAAATAAAACACAACTGAGAAAAGAAAAATAATAGAGCGAAACTAAGGTTCCAGCGAGTTTCGAACTCACGACCTTCTGCGTGTTAAGCAGATGTGATAACCACTACACCATGGAACCATACATTAATTGTCGACCAAATATTGCCTCATCAACCACATTTATATTTGTTTCAATTTCACTAAATTAAAACAAATGTAAATGTGTTTGATAAGACAATATTTGATCGAAGCAATCATCTGGTTCCATTGTGTAGTGGTTATCACATCTGCTTTACACGCAGAAGGTCGTGAGTTCGAAACTCGCTGGAACCTTTATATGCTTCTTTTTTTACTTCTATTTCATATTGTGTTGTGTTTGATAGAATCTCAGATATTTCTTCTGACTAACTTCCCGTCGATTACTATATCCAGTACTGTATATTTTACCAACGTTGGAATTGTGCTGACCTGGGTTTGACAAAAGTACTTGACGTAGATGCTATATATTAGTAACCATTCATAACGTTGTATTTACATTGTTAATCAACAGCTTCTAAATTTATACAACTTTCACTAAATTGGGAGAAACGTAAACGTGTTTGACAGGGCAAGAACCGATCCCTCTACGACAGGTTTGCGGTCGTGCCCTCGGCAGTAGAGACTTCTGGTGTTCTTGGCCCTAGGGCTAATTCCCTACGCACCACAATTGGCGATGAGCTGGCTAGATGCAGGTTTGGGCCTCGGAGTTAGAATGGCTCTACCAGTGCATCTTCCTTACTAACCTCCGGGAAAACGCCTTCTCCATTCTGTCCGCCAGGGCTGTGGGGAGACCAACACGTGGGACCCCATTTTTACACCATACAGAAAGATGGGGAGGGCGAGAGTGATGGAGGCGATGACAGTGAGAGTTCAGCTCTTCCACGTTGGGACTATATACTTGTGGTTGTGTTCATTATCTATAGAGTTTCCGTATTTATACACTTCCAAATATAAAAAGATTAGCCAGCCAAAGAGGTTCCACGCTGTTTTTGGAACTGCTAGAAATAACAATCAAATTTCAAATTCATACTTTGTCGTTAAAAAAAATTGAAGAAATTCCCTAACGTATTGATAGTCGTTGATATATCGCGAGGCAATATTTGTTAGGATGTAACCCTTTGGTTACCAGCTTTTATAAGTCTAGACTATACATATAAATATTAGTCAAGATAAAAAAAATTCAAATTCACAAGATATCTATAAAAGAAAATTATTCGATAAACTGGACCGTAATTGCTCCCATAGTGTAGTAGCTGTCACACCTTCTTAGCGCACAGAAGGTCATGAGTTTGAGACTCACTGGAACCTTAGTCAAATTGTCGGGAGTTCAATATTCGGTATAATCACACTTAATATTAAATTTTTATTAAAAAATCAATAATATTTCATTTACATCTAAAGATGCTTCCTTTTGTTTTTAAAGTATTAGATAAAAAGGAAGAAGTGCTAAAATTTTCCATCATTGGAAAAGTAAACAACACTGGATATAGAAATAATGGAAGAGATAGATAGAGGAAATTTGTGAGATGCTGACGAATAAAACACAACTGAGGAAAAAAAAATTATACAGCGAAATTAAGGTTCCAGCGAGTTTCGAACTCACTACCTTCTGCGTGTTAAGCATATGTGATAACCACTACACCATGAAACAGCACGTTTATTGCTGAACAAATATTGCCTCATCAAGCACATTTATATTTGTTTCAATTTCACTAAATTAAAACAAATGTAAATGTATTTGATAAGAAAATATTTGATCGAAGCAATCATCTGGTTCTATGGTGTAGTGGTTATCACATCTGCTTCACACGCAGAAGGTCGTGAGTTCGAAACTCGCTGGAACCTTTATATGCTTCATTTTTTTCCTTCTATTTCATATTGTGTTGTGTTTGATAGAATCTCAGATATTTCTTCTGACTAACTACTCGTCGATTACTATATCCAGTACTGTATATTTTACCAATGTTGGAATTGTGCTGACCTGGGTTTGACAAAAGTACTTGACGTAGATGCTAAATATTAGATGCTAAACGTTATATTTACATTGTTAATCAACAGCTTCTAAATTTGTACAACTTTCCCTAAATTGGGAGAAACGTCAACGTGTTTGACAAGGTAAGTACCGATTGCTCTACGACAGGTTTGCGGTCGTGCCCTCTGCAGTAGAGACTGTGGGTATGCTGTGGCGTGCGGTGGCCGGAGGCGGGGGAGCGCTCGACCGGAAGGCTCTTTTGGCCGGAAGGATGCTCGACCGGAAGGGCCAGCAGAGGGCCACTCTCTAGATGTGACCAGCACACGCAGTGGATGCGAGTTTTGGGCAGCTCCCGGTGTTAAGCAGTTGGACGCACGTGGAAGAGGAGTAACCTGCAGTGGAATTTAGCGGCGCCTTTGAAAAGCTGTAAGTGAGATAGTTTTTTCTAACCACAAGCTATTTCGGCGACTGAAAAAAAGAAAAAGCTATCTCAAAAAAAACCAAAACACTTGCCTTAAGACAAATCAGAAGATGGCGACAAGACTACGGATGAACGAAGCTATCAGGGCATTCACCGGGGAAGGTGACGTTGTCGCTTGGCTACGGAAGGTTCGGCTGGTCGCAAGCTTGCAGAAGATAGAGGACGTGGCCGGCCTCATGGCATTGTACCTCGAGGGTGACGCGCTGGTACTCTTCCTTGAGTTGCAGCCAAAGAGATGTGCAGAAGATTGAGAGGCGTCTGATGGATGCATTCGCCGAGGGACCGTTGGCGGCTTTTGCTAAGCTGGCGAGAATCAGGTGGAATGGTGAGCGCGTCGACATTTTCGCAGCGGAAATACGGCGGTTGGCTATGTTAGCCGGTTACCAGGCGGAATGCGAACGCACGGTGCGGTTGGCGTTCATCAATGGATTTCCGGACGACATAGCGGTGAAACTGCAGCAAGTCCCGGGTTATAAAGAGATGGAAATGCGTTCACTGGTGGAATAAGCCCGGATCATAGCGGAAGATGCCAAAAAGAATGTTGCGGCGATAGCAACTACGTAGGCTCAGGACACCTGGCAGCGAAATGCTGAAAGGGAGGTAACCTCGGCACGCAGCCGTCCGCGTGCGTTTAGGGGGCGCTGTTTTCGGTGCCAGGGCCCGCACATGGCTAGAGACTGTAGAGAGTCGAAGCCGGAGATAATTTGCTACCGGTGTAAGCGACCAGGCCACATCGCTACTAACTGCGACCAGGGAAACGATCCAAGGGGAACTACTGCGCCGGTAGTTTCCCCTTACGAGTAGCGGCGCTGCCCGTGGTGGAAGTCTTCGCGAGGGGGAAGCCACAGCGAGCCCTCGTGGATACGGGCTGTACGACGACACTGGTGACCGCGGGGGTGGCGCAGAGGTGGGGAGGGAAGAGCAGCGTAAGGGCAGTCGACGGCAGGAAAATTGAATGCCGAGATCGCAGCGAGATGGAAATAGCGGTACAGGGAAGGAGGATAAGGCTTTCCGCCATCGTGGTAGACAATGTGGTGGATGGGATCGGCGTGGTTATGGGCATGGACGCGATTGGCCGTCTAGGGGGCGTCACGGTGAACAATGTCGGTGTGTCGTTTGGCGCCGCTGCATCGGTATGCGCTGTGAGTACGTCATGAGAACCAGAAGGCCCACGAGGAGGAATATCCCGCTTACACTGTATAAGACAAAGACTTCAAGACCGTATTTGATGGGCAGCGATGGGTTGTTGAGTGGTACTGGAAGGGAGAACCACGAACACTGAAGACCAAAGTGGGCTGCTATCAACACACATTGAAGGGAAACGCTAGGAGCGAGTTCGAGCGAGAAGTAGAGAGATGGATCGAAGAGGGCATACTGCTTCCCTGGAAGGAGGAGGTGAAGTGCGGAGTATTGCCGTTGATGGCGGTGGTGCAACCCACGAAGAGCAAGGTGAGGCCGGTGCTGGACTATCGGGAGCTGAACGAGCACGTGTCATGCCACACGGGCGGCGAGGTCACGGATGTCTGTGGGGAAATCCTGCGTGAGTGGAGACGCATGACGGGGGGTTCAGCGATCGTGGATCTAAAGTCGGCTTACTTGCAGTTGCATATAGATGAGAAGCTCTGGCGGTATCAGCTGGTCAGGTATAAGGGCCGGACATATTGCCTGACCAGGCTCGGTTTCGGGCTGAGCTCCGCACCGAAGATCATGGCGGCGGTCCTCAAGACCGCTCTGGGGAGGGCCGACAAGATAAAGTGGGCTACTAACTCCTATATTGACGACATCCTAGTGGACGAGTCGGTGGTGTCGACGGCGGAGGTCACGAGCCATTTGCGGAGGTACGGACTGACTGCGAAGCCATCAGAAGCATTGGAGGGAGGAGCCGCGCTGGGACTTAGGCTACGGCGAGACAAGACGGGCGTTTTGGTGTTCCAGAGGGGAAACGAAGTTCCGGAACTGGGCCCAAGTATGAATAGGCGGGAGCTTTTCTCGGTGTGTGGAAAGCTGGTGGGTCACTACCCGATCGCTGGGTGGCTCCGGACGGCATGCAGCTATGTCAAGAGACGAGCGGGAGGGGTGACTTGGAGTGACAGAGTGGGAGAGAGGACGGTGGCCCTGATGCAGGAGATCGTGGGGAGGGAGAAGGCCGACGACCCAGTGCGGGGGCGCTGGTACGTTCCCAAATCACAGAGCGGGACCGTATGGTGCGATGCCAGCAGCATAGCGCTGGGTGTCACGTTGGAGATAGGAGGTGTTGAGGTCGAGGATGCAGCCTGGCTTAGAAAGAAGGACGACTGCAGCCACATCAATGTGGCCGAGCTGGACGCGGTGTTGAGAAGGGTGAACCTCGCCCTGCGGTGGGGCTGCGCACCATCGAGATACGCACCGACTCGGCTACTGTACTCGGATGGGTAAGATCAGTGCTCACCAGTGAGAAGAGAGTGCGAACGAGAGGCGCGGCGGAGATGCTGATAAAGCGCCGCATGGGAACGTTAGGAGAGCTGGCCACCGAGTTCGACCTGAAGCTGAGCGTAGTGTTCGTGCCCCCAGAGAAAAATAGGGCGGACATCTTAACTAGAGTGAAGAAAGCCTGGATGGAAGCGCCGGAGGAGGTAGAGGATGAGATAGCTGCCGTGTGTCGGCTGACCGAGTTAGACCTGAAGGGGTTGCATGACATGCACCACATGGGGGTGGATAGGAGCCTGTTCCTAGCCAGGAGAATCGACTCGGACGTTAGCAGACACAGTGTTCGGGTGGTGGTTAGAGGCTGCGTCCGATGTCAGTCCATTGATCCCGCCCCGGGTGTACACGAAACGGGAAGCCTCCCGGTGGATCGCGACTGGAAGCGATTAGCGGTGGATGTGACGCACTACCGGCAGGGAACGTACCTCTCGATGGTCGACTGTGGACCAGGTCGAATGGCGATATGGAGGGAGATGAAGACTGGAACGGCCGAGGAAATCGTGCGGACGTTGAGAGAGGTGTTCTTGGAGCGGGGCCCTGTGGACGAATTGCTGATGGACAACAGCGCAGCGTTCCGCTCGGAGGCACTGAGGGAGATGCTCGATGGATGGAAGGTGGACCGTTTCTTCAGAGCAGCGCACAGGCCGAGCGGGAATGGAATCGTGGAGCGACACCACCGGACGATCAAGGCAATGGCGGAGCGGGGCCATATCTCACCAATGGAGGCAGTGTTCTGGTACAATATGTCCCCTCGGGTTGGACAGGTCAAGGAATCGGTGCCAGACAGAGCAGTATTCAAATACGAGTGGCGGCACCCGTGCTCGCCACCACAACGGCCAGTGGGGAGAGAGAGTGCATTCGTGCAGGTGGGCGAAGAAGTCTGGGTTAAGCCGCCAGATGCACGTTGCACATCTCAATGGGGAAGGGGAACGGTGACGGCCGTAAATTCAAAGAACAATGTGTCCGTGGACGGGGTACCACGTCATGTCCTAGATGTAAGAAGAATCACTGTGTCGACGGACTCCGAGGAAGAGGAAACCCAAGATGAGGTGGAAACCCAGAGCCCTGCCCCAATGCTACGAAGATCGCAACGGAGTCGTAGACAAACGACCTGGACAGCAGACTTTCATATGCAGAGGGACGAGGGGGAAATTGATCCTTGAGATCAGAGGGGCGTGTGGGTATGGAGTGGCGTTCGGTGGCCGGAGGCTTGGGAGTGCTCGACCGGAAGGTGTGTGGCGTGCGGTGGCCGGAGGCGGGGGAGCGCTCGACCGGAAGTGTCTTTTGGCCGGAAGGATGCTCGACCGGAAGGGCCAGCAGAGGGCCTCTCTCTAGTGGTGACCAGAACACGGTGTGGACGCGAGTTTTGGGCAGCTCCCGGTGTTAAGCAGTTGGACGCACGTGGAAGAGGAGTAACCTGCAGTGGAATTTAGCGGCGCCTGTGAAAAGCGGTAAGTGAGATAGCTTTTTCTAACAACAGAGACTTCTGGAGTACTTGGCCCTAGGGCTACTTCCCTACGTACCACAATTGGCGCTGAGCTGGCTAGACGCAGGTTTGGGCCTCGGAGTTAGAATGGCTCTTCCAGTGCATATTCCTTACTAACCTCCGGGAAAACGCCTTCTCCATTCTGTCCGCCGAGGCTGTGGGGAGACCAATTGTTTCTACTTTAGGCTCAAGGCCAGCAATTTTACCCAGTGCATTACATGTACTTTATTTTATCGACCCGGTAAGGATGAAAGGCAAAGTCATCCTCGCGGGATTAGAAATAATGGAAGAGATAGATAAAGGAAATATGTGAGATGCTGACAAATAAAACACAACTGATAAAAAAAAATAATAGAGCGAAAGTAAGGTTCCAGCGAGTTTCGAACTCACGACCTTCCGCGTGGGAAGCAGATGTGATAACCACTACACCATGGAACCACACGTTTACTGTTCACCAAATATTGCCTCATCAAGCACATTTATATTTGTTTCAATTTCACTAAATTAAATCAAATGTAAATGTGTTTGATAAGACAATTTTGATCGAAGCAATCATCTGGTTCCATAGTGTAGTGGTTATCACATCTGCTTTACACGCAGAAGGTCGTGAGTTCGAAACTCGCTGGAACCTTTATATGCTTCTTTTTTTTCCTTCTATTTCATATTGTGTTGTGTTTGATAGAATCTCAGATATTTCTTCTGACTAACTTCTCGTCAATTACTATATCCAGTCTGTATATTTTACCAATGTTGGAATTGTGCTGACCTTCGTTTGACAAAAGTACTTGACGTAGATGCTAAATATTAGTAACCATTCATAACGTTGTATTTACATTGTTAATCAACAGCTTCTAAATTTATACAACTTTCACTAAATTGGGAGAAACGTAAACATGTTTGACAAGGCAAGTACCGATCGCTCTACGACAGGTTTGCGGTCGTGCCCTCTGCACTAAAGACTTCTGGTGTACTTGGCTCTAGGGCTACTTCCCTACGCACCACAATTGGCGCTGAGCTGGCTAGACGCAGGTTTGAGCCTCGGAGTTAGAATGGCTCTTCCAGTGTATCTTCCTTACTAACCTCCTGGAAACCGCCTTCTCCATTCTGTCCGCCGGGGCTGTGGGGAGACCAACACGTGGGACCCCATTTGTTCACCATACAGAAAGATGGGGAGGAGGAGAGTGATGGAGGCGATGACAGTGATAGTTCAGCTCTTCCACGTTCGGACCCTATACTTGTGGTTGTGTTCATTATCTATAGAGTTTGCGTATTTAAACACTTCCAATTATAAAAAGATTAGCCAGCCAAAAAGGTTCTACGCTGTTTTTGGAACTGCTAGAAATAACAATCAAATTTAAAAATCATATTTTGTCGTTAAAAAAAAATTGAAGAAATTTGCTAAAGTATAGCTAGTCGTTGATATAACGCGAGGCAATATTTGTTAGGATGCAACCCTTTGGTTACTAGCTTTTCTAAGTCTAGACTATACATATAAATATTAGTCAAGATAAAAAAATTCAAGTTCACAAGATATCTATAAAAAGAAAATTATTCGATAAACTGGACCGTAACTGCTCCCATAGTGTAGTGGCTATCACGTCTGATTAGCACACAGAAGGTCATGAGTTTGAGACTCACTGGAACCTTAGTCAAATTGTCGGGAGTTCAATATTCGGTATAATCACACTTAATATTAAATTTTAATTTAAAAATAAAAAAAATATTTCGTATACATCTAAAGATGCTTCCTTTTGTTTTTAAAGTATTTGATAAAAGGAAGAAGAGCTAAAGTTTTCCATCATTGGAAAAGTAAACAACACTGGATATAGAAATAATGGAAGAGATAGATAGAGGAAATATGTGAGATGCTGACATATAAAACACAACTGAGGAAAAAAAAATAATATAGCGAAACTAAGGTTCCAGTGAGTTTCGAACTCACGGCCTTTTGCGTGTGAAGCAGATGTGATAACCACTACACCATGGAACCATACGTTTACTGTACACCAAATATTGCCTCATCAACCACATTTATATCTGTTTCAATTTCACTAAATTAAAACCAATGAAAATGTGTTTGAAAATACAATATTTGATCGAAGCAATCGTCTGGTTCCATGGTGTAGTGGTTATCACATCTGCTTTACACGCAGAAGGTCGTGAGTTTGAAACTCGCTGGAACCTTTATCTGCTTCTATTTCATATTGTGTTGTGTTTGATAGAATCTCAGATATTTCTTCTGACTAACTTCCCGTCGATTACTATATCCAGTACTGTATATTTTACCAATATTGGAATTGTGCTGACCTGGGTTTGACAAAAGTACTTGACGTAGATGCTAAATATTAGTAACCATTAATAACGTTGTATTTACTTTGTTAATCAACAGCTTCTAAATTTATACAACTTTCACTAAATTGGGAGAAACGTAAACGTGTTTGACAGGGCAAGAACCGATCCCTCTACGACAGGTTTGCGGTCGTGTCCTCGGCAGTAGAGACTTCTGGTGTACTTGGCCCTAGGGCTACTTCCCTACGCACCATAATTGGCGCTGAGCTGGCTAGACGCAGGTTTGGGCCTCGGAGTTAGAATGGCTCTTCCAGTGCATCTTCCTTACTAACCTCCGGGAAAACGCCTACTCCATTCTGTCCGCCGGGGCTGTGGGTAGAACAACACGAGTGACCCCATTTTTTCACCATACAGAAAGATGGGGAAAGCGAGAGTGATGGAGGCGATGACAGTGAGAGTTCAGCTCTTCCACGTTGGGACTATATCCTTGTGGTTGTGTTCATTATCTATAGAGTTTCCGTATATAAACACTTCCAAATATAAAAAGATTAGCCAGCCAAAGAAGATCTACGCTGTTTTTGGAACTGCTAGAAATAACAATCAAATTAAAAAATCATACTTTGTCGTTAAAAAAAAAGTTGAAGAAATTCGCTAACGTATAGATAGTCGTTGATATATCGCGAGGCTATAAAAGAAAATTATTCGATAAACTGGACCGTAATTGCTCCCATAGTGTAGTGGCTATCACGTCTGCTTAGCACACAGAAGGTCATGAGTTTGAGACTCACTGGAACCTTAGTCAAATTGTCGCGAGTTCAATATTCGGTATAATCACACTTAATATTAAATTTTAATTTAAAAATAAAAAAAATATTTCATTTACATCTTTTGTTTTTAAAGTAATTGAAAAAAGGAAGAAGAGCTAAAGTTTTCCATCATTGGAAAAGTAAACCACACTGGATATAGAAATAATTGTTTCTACTTTAGCCACAAGGCCAGCAAATACCCAGTGCATTACTGGTACTTTATTTTATGAACCCGGTAAGGATGAAAGGCAAAGTCAACCTCGGCGGGATTAGAAATAATGGAAGAGATAGATAAAGGAAATATGTGAGATGCTGACAAATAAAACACAACTGAGAAATAAAAATAAAAGAGCGATGGTAAGGTTCCAGCGAGTTTCGAACTCACGACCTTTTGCGTGTGAAGCAGATGTGATAACCACTACACCATGGAACCATACGTTTTCTATCCACCAAATAATGCCTCATCAACCACATTTATATTTGTTTCAATTTCACTAAATTAAAACCAATGAAAATGTGTTTGATAATACAATATTTGATCCGGGCAAGCATCTGGTTCCATGGTGTAGTGGCTATCACATCTGCTTTACACGCAGAAGGTCGTGAGTTCGAAACTCGCTGGAACCTTTATATGCTTCTTTTTTTACTTCTATTTCATATTGTGTTGTGTTTGATAGAATTTCAGAAAATTCTTCTGACTAACTTCCCCTCGATTACTATATCCTGTACTGTATATTTTACCAATGTTGGAATTGTGCTTACCTGGTTGTGACAAAAGTACTTGACGTAGATGCTAAATATTAGTAACCATTCATAACGTTGTATTTACATTGTTAATCAACAGCTTCTAAATTTGTACAACTTTCACTAAATTGGGAGAAACGTAAACGTGTTTGACAGGGCAAGTACCGATCGCTCTACGACAGGTTTGCGGTCGTGCCCTCTGCAGTAGAGACTTCTGGTGTACTTGGCCCTAGGGCTAATTTCCTACGCACCACAATTGGCGCTGAGCTGGCTAGACGCAGGTTTGGGCCTCGGAGTTAGAATGGCTCTTTCAGTGCATATTCCTTACTAACCTCCGGGAAAACGCCTTCTCCATTCTGTCCGCCGGGCTGTGGAGAGACCAACACGTGGGACCCCATTTTTTCACCATACAGAAAGATGGGGAGGGCGAGAGTGATGGAGGCGATGACAGTGAGAGTTAAGCTCTTCCATGTTGGGACTATATCCTTGTGGTTGTGTTCATTATCTATAGAGTTTCCGTATTTAAACACTTCCAAATATAAAAAGATTAGCCAGCCAAAGAGGTTCTACGCTGTTTTTGGAACTGCTAGAAATAACAATCAAATTAAAAATCATACTTTGTCGTTAAAAAAAAATTGAAGAAATTCGCTAACGTATAGATAGTCGTTGATATATGGCGAGGCAATATTTGTTAGGATGCAACCCTTTGGTTACTAGCTTTTCTAAGTCTAGACTATACATATAAATATTACTCAAGATAAAAAAATTCAAATTCACAAGAAATCTATAAAAGAAAATTATTCGATAAACTGGACCGTTATTGCACCCATAGTGTAGTGGCTATCACGTCTGCTTAGCACACAAAAGGTCATGAGTTTGAGACTCACTGGAACCTTAGTCAAATTGTCGGGAGTTCAATATTCGGTATAATCACACTTAATATTAAATTTTAATTAAAAAAACAATAATATTTCATTTACATCTAAAGATGCTTCTTTTGTTTTTAATGTATTTGAAAAAAGTAAGAAGGGCTAAAGTTTTCCGTCATTGTAAAAGTAAACAACACTGGATATAGAAATAATGGAAGAGATAGATAGTGGAAATATGTGAGATGCTGACAAATAAAACACAACTGAGAAAAGAAAAATAATAGAGCGAAGCTAAGGTTCAAGCGAGTTTCGAACTCACGACCTTCTATGTATTAAGCAGATGTGATAACCACTACACCATGGAACCGTACATTAATTGTCGACCAAATATTTCCTCATCAAGAACATTTATATTTGTTTCAATTTCACTAACTTAAAACAAATGTAAGTGTGTTTGATAATATAATATTTGATAGAAGCTATCATCTGGTTCCATGGTGTAGTGGTTATCGCATCTGCTTTACACGCAGAAGGTCGTGAGTTTGAGACTCACTGGAACCTTAGTCAAATTGTCGGGAGTTCAATATTCGGTATAATCACACTTAATATTAAATTTTAATTGAAAAATAAAAAAAATATTTCATTTACATCTAAAGATGCTTCCTTTTGCTTTTAAAGTATTTGAAAAAAGGAAGAATGGCTAAAGTTTTCCATCATTGGAAAAGTAAACAACACTGGATATAGAAATAATTGTTTCCACTTTAGGCACAAAGCCAGCAATTTTACCCAGTGAATTACCTGTACTTTATTTTATCGACCCGGTAAAGTCAATGAAGGCAAAGTCAACCTCGGCGGGATTAGAAATAATGGAAGAGATAGATAATGGAAATATGTGAGATGCTGATAAATAAAACACAACTGAGAAAAAAAATAATAGAGCGAAAGTAAGGTTCCAGCGAGTTCCGAACTCACGATCTTCTGCGTGTGAAGCAGATGTGATAACCACTACACCATGGAACCATACGTTTACTGTTCACCAAATATTGCCTCATCAACCACATTTATATTTGTTTCAATTTCACTTAATTAAAGACTATGAAAATGTGTTTGATAAGACAATATTTGATCGAAGCAATCATCGGGTTCCATGGTGTAGTGGTTATCACATCTGCTTTACACGCAGAAGGTCGTGAGTTTGAAACTCGCTGGAACCTTCATATGCTTCTTTTTTTCCTTCTATTTCATATTGTGTTGTGTTTGATAGAATCTCAGATATTTCTTCTGACTAACTTCCCGTCGATTACTATATCCAGTACTGTATATTTTACCAATGTTGGAATTGTGCTGACCTGGGTTTGACAAAAGTACTTGACGTAGATGCTAAATATTAGTAACCATTCATAACGTTGTATTTACATTGTTAATCAACAGCTTCTAAATTTGTACAACTTTCACTAAATTGGGAGAAACGTAAACGTGTTTGACAAGGCAAGTACCGATCCCTCTACGACAGGTTTGCGGTCGTGCCCTCTGCAGTAAAGACTTCTGGTGTACTTGGCCCTAGTGCTACTTCCCTACGCACCACAATTGGCGCTGAGCTGGATAGACGCAGGTTTGTGCCTCGGAGTTAGAATGGCTCTTCCAGTGCATATTCCTTACTAACCTCCGGGAAAACGCCTTCTCCATTCTGTCCGCCGGGGCTGTGGGGGGACCAACACGTGGGACCCCAATTTTCACCATACAGAAAGATGGGGAAAGCGAGAGTGATGGAGGCGATGACAGTGAGGGTTAAGCACTTTCACGTTGGGACTATATCCTTGTGGTTGTGTTCATTATCTATAGAGTTTCCGTATTTAATCACTTGCAAATATAAAAAGATTAGCCAGCGAAAGAGATTCTACCATGATTTTGGAACTGCTAGAAATAACAATCAAACTTGAAAATCATACTTTGTCGTTAAAAAAAAAGTTGAAGAAATTCGCTAACGTATTGATAGTCGTTGATATATCGCGAGGCAATATATGTGAGGATGCAACCCTTTGGTTACTAGCTTTTCTAAGTCTAGACTATACATATAAATATTAGTCAAGATGAAAAAATTCAAATTCACAAGATATCTATAAAAGAAAATTATTCGATAAACTGGACAGTAATTGTTCCCATAGTGTAGTGGCTATCACGTCTGCTTAGCACACAGAAGGTCATGAGTTTAAGACTCACTGGAACCTTAGTCAAATTGTCGGGAGTTCAATATTCGGTATAATCACACTTAATATTAAATTTTAATTAAAAAAACAATAATATTTCATTTACATCTAAAGATGCTTCCTTTTGTTTTTAAAGTATTTGAAAAAAGGAAGAAGGGTTAAGTTTTCCGTCATTATAAAAGTAAAAAACACTGGATATAGAAATAATGGAAGAGATAGATAGAGGAAATATGTGAGATGCTGACAAATAAAACACAACTGAGAAAAGAAAAAAGCGAAACTAAGGTTCCTGCGAGTTTTGAACTCACGACCTTCTACGTGTTAAGCAGATGTGATAACCACTACGCCATGGAACCGTACATTAACTGTCGACCAAATATTGCCTCATCAAGCACATTTATATTTCTTTCAATTTCACTAAATTAAAACAAATGTAAATGTGTTTGATAATAGAATATTTGATCGAAGCAATCATCTGGTTCCATGGTGTAGTGGTTATCACATCTGCTTTACACGCAGAAGGTCGTGAGTTCGAAACTCGCTGGAACGTTTATCTGCTTCTATTTCATATTGTGTTGTGTTTGATATAATCTCAGATATTTCTTCTAACTAACTTCCCGTCGATTACTATATCCAGTACTGTATATTTTACCAATGTTGGAATTGTGCTGAGCTGGGTTTGACAAAAGTACTTGACGTAGATGCTAAATATTAGTAACCATTAATAACGTTGTATTTACATTGTTAATCAACAGCTTCTAAATTTGTACAACTTTCACTAAATTGGGAGAAACGTAAACGTGTTTGACAGGGCAAGAACCGATCCCTCTCCACAGGTTTGTGGTCGTGCCCTCGGAAGTAGAGACTTCTGGTGTTCTTGGCCCTAGGGCTACTTCCCTACGCACCACAATTGGCGCTGAGCTGGTTAGATGCAGGTTTGGGCCTCGGAGTTTGAATGGCTCTACCAGTGCATCTTCCTTACTAACCTCCGGGAAAACGCCTTCTCCATTCTGTCCGCCGGGGCTGTGGGGAGACTAACACGTGGGACCCCATTTTTTCACCATACAGAAAGATAGGGAAAGCGAGGGTGATGGAGGCGATGACAGTGAGAGTTCAGCTCTTCCACGTTGGGACTATATCCTTGTGGTTTTGTTCATTATCTATAGAGTTTCCGTATTTAAACACTTCCAAATATAAAAAGGTTAGCCAGCCAAAGAGGTTCTACGCTGTTTTTGGAACTGCTAGAAATAACAATCAAATTTAAAATTCATACTTTGTCGTTAAAAAAAAATTGAAGAAATTCGCTAACGTATAGATAGTCGTTGATATATCGCGAGGCAATATTTGTTAGGATGCAACCCTTTGGTTACTAGCTTTTCTAAGTCTAGACTATACATATAAATATTAGTCAAGATAAAAAAATTCAAATTCACAAGATATCTATAAAAGAAAATTATTCGATAAACTGGACCGTAATTGCTCCCATAGTGTAGTGGCTATCACGTCTGCTTAGCACACAGAAGGTCATGAGTTTGAGACTCACTGGAACCTTAGTCAAATTGTCGGGAGTTCAATATTCGGTATAATCACACTTAATATTAAATTTTAATTTAAAAATAAAAAAAATATTTCATTTACATCTTTTGTTTTTAAAGTATTTGAAAAAAGGAAGAAGAGCTAAAGTTTTCCATCATTGGAAAAGTAAACCACACTGGATATAGAAATAATTGTTTCTACTTTAGCCACAAGGCCAGCAATTTTACCCAGTGCATTACTGGTACTTTATTTTATCGACCCGGTAAGGATGAAAGGCAAAGTCAACCTCGGCGGGATTAGAAATAATGGAAGAGATAGATAAAGGAAATATGTGAGATGCTGACAAATAAAACACAACTGAGAAATAAAAAAGCGAAGCTAAGGTTCCAGCGAATTTCGAAATCACGACCTTCTGCGTGTGAAGCAGATGTGATAACCACTACACCATGGAACCATACGCTTTCTATCCACCAAATAATGCCTCATAAACCATATTTATATTTGTTTCAATTTCACTAAATTAAAACCAATGAAAATGTGTTTGATAATACAATATTTGATCCGGGCAAGCATCTGATTCCATGGTGTAGTGGTTATCACATCTGCTTTACACGCAGAAGGTCGTGAGTTCGAAACTCGCTGAAACCTTTATCTGCTTCTAATTCATATTGTGTTGTGTTTGATAGCATCTCAGATATTTCTTCTGACTAACTTCCCGTCAATATCCAGTACTGTATATTTTACCAATGTTGGAATTGTGCTGACCTGGGTTTGACAAAAGTACTTGACGTAGATGCTAAATATTAGTAACCATTCATAACGTTGTATTTACATTGTTAATCAACAGCTTCTAAATTTATACAACTTTCACTAAATTGGGAGAAACATAAACGTGTTTGACAGGCCAAGAACCGATCGCTCTACGACAGGTTTGCGGTCGTGCCCTCGGCAGTAGAGACTTCTGGTGTTCTTGGCCCTAGGGATACTTCCCTACGCACCACCATTGGCGCTGATTTGGCTAGACGCAGGTTTGTGCCTCGGAGTTAGAATGGCTCTTCCAGTGCATATTCCTTACTAACCTCCGGGAAAACGCCTTCTCCATTCTGTCCGCCGGGGCTGTGGGGAGACCAACACGTGCGACCCCAATTTTCACCATACAGAAAGATGGGAAAAGCGAGAGTGATGGAGGCGATGACAGTGAGAGTTAAGCTCTTCCACATTCGGACCCTATACTTGTGGTTGTGTTCATTATCTATAGAGTTTCCGTATTTAAACTCTTCCAAATATAAAAAGATTAGCCAGCCAAAGAGGTTCTACGATGTTTTTTGAACTGCTAGAAATAACAATCAAATTTGAAAATCATATTTTGTCGTTAAAAAAAAATTGAAGAAATTCGCTAAAGTATAGATAGTCGTTGATATATCGCGACAAAATATTTGTTAGGATGCAACCCTTTGGTTACTAGCTTTTCTAAGTCTAGACTATACATATAAATATTAGTCAAGATAAGAATTTCAAAATCACAAGATATCTATAAAAGAAAATTATTCGATAAACTGGACCGTAATTGCTCCCATAGTGTAGTGGCTATCACGTCTGCTTAGCACACAAAAGGTCATGAGTTTGAGACTCACTGGAACCTTAGTCAAATTGTCGGGAGTTCAATATTCGGTATAATCACACTTAATATTAAATTTTAATTAAAAAAACAATAATATTTCATTTACATCTAAAGATGCTTCCTTTTATTTTTAATGTATTTGAAAAAAGGAAGAAGGGCTAAAGTTTTCCGTCATTGTAAAAGTAAACAACACTGGATATAGAAATAATGGAAGAGATAGATAGTGGAAATATGTGAGATGCTGACAAATAAAACACAACTGAGAAAAGAAAAATAATAGATCGAAACTAAGGTTCCTGCGAGTTTCGAACTCACGACCTTCTATGTGTTAAGCAGATGTGATAACCACTACACCATGGAACCGTACATTAATTGTCGACCAAATATTTCCTCATCAAGAACATTTATATTTGTTTCAATTTCACTAAATTAAAACAAATGTAAGTGTGTTTGATAATATAATATTTGATAGAAGCTATCATCTGGTTCCATGGTGTAGTGGTTATCACATCTGCTTTACACACAGATGGTCGTGAGTTTGAGACTCACTGAAACCTTAGTCAAATTGTCGGGAGTTCAATATTCGGTATAATCACACTTAATATTAAATGTTAATTTAAAAATAAAAAAAATATTTCATTTACATCTAAAGATGCTTCCTTTTGTTTTTAAAGTATTTGAGAAAAGGAAGAATGGCTAAAGTTTTCCATCATTGGAAAAGTAAACAACACTGGATATAGAAATAATTGTTTCTACTTTAGGCTCAAGGCCAACAATTTTACCCAGTGCATTACCTGTACTTTATTTTATCGACCCGGTAAGGTTGAAATGCAAAGTCATCCTCGTGGGATTAGAAATAATGGAAGAGATAGATAAAGGAAATATGTGAGATGCTGACAAATAAAACACAACTGATAAAAAAACTAATAGAGCGAAAGTAAGGTTCCAGCGAGTTTCGAACTCACGAACTTTCGCGTGTGAAGCGGATGTGATAACCACTACACCATGGAACCATACGTTTACTGTTCACCAAATATTGCCTCATCAAGCACATTTATATTTGTTTCAATTTCACTAAATTAAAACCTATGAAAATGTGTTTGATAAGACAATATTTGATCGAAGCAATTATCTGGTTCCATGGTGTAGTGGTTATCACATCTGCTTTACACGCAGAAGGTCGTGAGTTCGAACTCGCTGGAACCTTTATATGCTTCGTTTTTTCCTTCGATTTCATATTGTGTTGTGTTTGATAGAATCTCAAATATTTCTTCTGACTAACTTCCCGTCTATTACTATATCCAGTACTGTATATTTTACCAATGTTGGAATTGTGCTGACCTGGGTTTGACAAAAGTACTTGACCTAGATGCTAAATATTAGTAACTATTCATAACGTTGTATTTACATTGTTAATCAACAGCTTCTAAATTTGTACAACTTTCACTAAATTGGGAGAAACGTAAACGTGTTTGACAAGGCAAGTACCGATTCTTCTACGACAGGTTTGCGGTCGTGCCCTCTGCAGTAAAGACTTCTGGTGTACTTGGCCCTAGGGCTACTTCTCTACGCACCACAATTGGCGCTGAGCTGGCTAGACGCAGGTTTGGGCCTCGGAGTTAGAATGGCTCATCCAGTGCATATTCCTTACTAACCTCCGGGAAAACGCCTTCTCCATTCTGCCCGCCGGGGCTGTGGGGAAACCAACACGTGGGACCCCATTTGTTCTCCATAGAGAAAGATGGGTAAAGCGAGAGTGATGGAGGCGATGACAGTGAGAGTTCAGCTCTTCCACGTTCGGACGCTGTACTTGTGGTTGTGTTCATTATCTATAGAGTTTCCGTATTTAAAGACTTCCAAATATAAAAAGATTAGCCAGCCAAAGAGGTTCTACGCTGTTTTTGGAACTGCTAGAAATAACAATCAAATTTAAAAATCATACTTTGTCGTTAAAAAAAAGTTGAAGAAATTCGCTAACGTATAGATAGTCGTTGATATATCGCGAGGCAATATTTGTTAGGATGCAACCCTTTGGTTACTAGCTTTTCTAAGTCTAAACTATACATATAAATATTAGTCAAGATAAAAGAATTAAAAATCACAAGATATCTATAAAAGAAAATTATTCGATAAACTGGACCGTAATTGCTCCCATAGTGTAGTGGCTATCACGTCTGCTTAGCACACAAAAGGTCATGAGTTTGAGACTCACTGGAACCTTAGTCAAATTGTCGGGAGTTCAATATTCGGTATAATCACACTTAATATTAAATTTTAATTAAAAAAACAATAATATTTCATTTACATCTAAAGATGCTTCCTTTTATTTTTAATGTATTTGAAAAAAGGAAGAAGGGCTAAAGTTTTCCGTCATTGTAAAAGTAAACAACACTGGATATAGAAATAATGGAAGAGATAGATAGTGGAAATATGTGAGATGCTGACAAATAAAACACAACTGAGAAAAGAAAAATAATAGATCGAAACTAAGGTTCCTGCGAGTTTCGAACTCACGACCTTCTATGTGTTAAGCAGATGTGATAACCACTACACCATGGAACCGTACATTAATTGTCGACCAAATATTTCCTCATCAAGAACATTTATATTTGTTTCAATTTCACTAAATTAAAACAAATGTAAGTGTGTTTGATAATATAATATTTGATAGAAGCTATCATCTGGTTCCATGGTGTAGTGGTTATCACATCTGCTTTACACACAGATGGTCGTGAGTTTGAGACTCACTGAAACCTTAGTCAAATTGTCGGGAGTTCAATATTCGGTATAATCACACTTAATATTAAATGTTAATTTAAAAATAAAAAAAATATTTCATTTACATCTAAAGATGCTTCCTTTTGTTTTTAAAGTATTTGAGAAAAGGAAGAATGGCTAAAGTTTTCCATCATTGGAAAAGTAAACAACACTGGATATAGAAATAATTGTTTCTACTTTAGGCTCAAGGCCAACAATTTTACCCAGTGCATTACCTGTACTTTATTTTATCGACCCGGTAAGGTTGAAATGCAAAGTCATCCTCGTGGGATTAGAAATAATGGAAGAGATAGATAAAGGAAATATGTGAGATGCTGACAAATAAAACACAACTGATAAAAAAACTAATAGAGCGAAAGTAAGGTTCCAGCGAGTTTCGAACTCACGAACTTTCGCGTGTGAAGCGGATGTGATAACCACTACACCATGGAACCATACGTTTACTGTTCACCAAATATTGCCTCATCAAGCACATTTATATTTGTTTCAATTTCACTAAATTAAAACCTATGAAAATGTGTTTGATAAGACAATATTTGATCGAAGCAATTATCTGGTTCCATGGTGTAGTGGTTATCACATCTGCTTTACACGCAGAAGGTCGTGAGTTCGAACTCGCTGGAACCTTTATATGCTTCGTTTTTTCCTTCGATTTCATATTGTGTTGTGTTTGATAGAATCTCAAATATTTCTTCTGACTAACTTCCCGTCTATTACTATATCCAGTACTGTATATTTTACCAATGTTGGAATTGTGCTGACCTGGGTTTGACAAAAGTACTTGACCTAGATGCTAAATATTAGTAACTATTCATAACGTTGTATTTACATTGTTAATCAACAGCTTCTAAATTTGTACAACTTTCACTAAATTGGGAGAAACGTAAACGTGTTTGACAAGGCAAGTACCGATTCTTCTACGACAGGTTTGCGGTCGTGCCCTCTGCAGTAAAGACTTCTGGTGTACTTGGCCCTAGGGCTACTTCTCTACGCACCACAATTGGCGCTGAGCTGGCTAGACGCAGGTTTGGGCCTCGGAGTTAGAATGGCTCATCCAGTGCATATTCCTTACTAACCTCCGGGAAAACGCCTTCTCCATTCTGCCCGCCGGGGCTGTGGGGAAACCAACACGTGGGACCCCATTTGTTCTCCATAGAGAAAGATGGGTAAAGCGAGAGTGATGGAGGCGATGACAGTGAGAGTTCAGCTCTTCCACGTTCGGACGCTGTACTTGTGGTTGTGTTCATTATCTATAGAGTTTCCGTATTTAAAGACTTCCAAATATAAAAAGATTAGCCAGCCAAAGAGGTTCTACGCTGTTTTTGGAACTGCTAGAAATAACAATCAAATTTAAAAATCATACTTTGTCGTTAAAAAAAAGTTGAAGAAATTCGCTAACGTATAGATAGTCGTTGATATATCGCGAGGCAATATTTGTTAGGATGCAACCCTTTGGTTACTAGCTTTTCTAAGTCTAAACTATACATATAAATATTAGTCAAGATAAAAGAATTAAAATTCACAAGATATCTATAAAAGAAAATTATTCGATAAACTGCACCGTAATTGCTCCCATAGTGTAGTGGCTATCACGTCTGCTTAGCACACAGAAGGTCATGAGTTTGAGACTCACTGGAACCTTAGTCAAATTGTCGGGAGTTCAATATTCGGTATAATCAC
The DNA here is from genome assembly GCA_964016885.1 of Eledone cirrhosa. NCBI lineage: Eukaryota > Metazoa > Mollusca > Cephalopoda > Octopoda > Eledonidae > Eledone > Eledone cirrhosa. The sequence goes on along the minus strand of OZ024740.1, from coordinate 266,990,212 downwards.
ACTTAATATTATATTTTAATTAAAAAAACAATAATATTTCATTTACATCTAAAGATGCTTCCTTTTGTTTTTAAAGTATTTGAAAAAAGGAAGAAGGGCCAAAGTTTTCCATCATTGTAAAAGTAAACAACACTGGATATAGAAATAATTGTTTCTACTTTAGGAACAAGGCCAGCAATTTTGCCCAGTGCATTACCTGTACTTTATTTTATCCACCCGGTAAGGAAGAAAGGCAAAGTCAACCTCGGCGGGATTAGAATTAATGGAAGAGATAGATAAAGGAAATATGTGAGATGCTGACAAATAAAACACAACTCAGAAAAGAAAAATAATACTGCGAAACTAAGGTTCCAGCGAGTTTCGAACTCACGACCTTCTACGTGTTAAGCAGATGTGATAACCACTACACCATGGAACCATACATTAATTGTCGACCAAATATTGCCTCATCAACCACATTTATATTTGTTTCAATTTCACTAAATTAAAACCAATGAAAATGTGTTTGATAATACAATATTTGATCCGGGCAAGCATCTGATTCCATGGTGTAGTGGTTATCACATCTGCTTTACACGCAGAAGGTCGTGAGTTCGAAACTCGCTGAAACCTTTATCTGCTTCTAATTCATATTGTGTTGTGTTTGATAGCATCTCAGATATTTCTTCTGACTAACTTCCCGTCAATATCCAGTACTGTATATTTTACCAATGTTGGAATTGTGCTGACCTGGGTTTGACAAAAGTACTTGACGTAGATGCTAAATATTAGTAACCATTCATAACGTTGTATTTACATTGTTAATCAACAGCTTCTAAATTTATACAACTTTCACTAAATTGGGAGAAACATAAACGTGTTTGACAGGCCAAGAACCGATCGCTCTACGACAGGTTTGCGGTCGTGCCCTCGGCAGTAGAGACTTCTGGTGTTCTTGGCCCTAGGGATACTTCCCTACGCACCACCATTGGCGCTGATTTGGCTAGACGCAGGTTTGTGCCTCGGAGTTAGAATGGCTCTTCCAGTGCATATTCCTTACTAACCTCCGGGAAAACGCCTTCTCCATTCTGTCCGCCGGGGCTGTGGGGAGACCAACACGTGCGACCCCAATTTTCACCATACAGAAAGATGGGAAAAGCGAGAGTGATGGAGGCGATGACAGTGAGAGTTAAGCTCTTCCACATTCGGACCCTATACTTGTGGTTGTGTTCATTATCTATAGAGTTTCCGTATTTAAACTCTTCCAAATATAAAAAGATTAGCCAGCCAAAGAGGTTCTACGATGTTTTTTGAACTGCTAGAAATAACAATCAAATTTGAAAATCATATTTTGTCGTTAAAAAAAAATTGAAGAAATTCGCTAAAGTATAGATAGTCGTTGATATATCGCGACAAAATATTTGTTAGGATGCAACCCTTTGGTTACTAGCTTTTCTAAGTCTAGACTATACATATAAATATTAGTCAAGATAAGAATTTCAAAATCACAAGATATCTATAAAAGAAAATTATTCGATAAACTGGACCGTAATTGCTCCCATAGTGTAGTGGCTATCACGTCTGCTTAGCACACAAAAGGTCATGAGTTTGAGACTCACTGGAACCTTAGTCAAATTGTCGGGAGTTCAATATTCGGTATAATCACACTTAATATTAAATTTTAATTAAAAAAACAATAATATTTCATTTACATCTAAAGATGCTTCCTTTTATTTTTAATGTATTTGAAAAAAGGAAGAAGGGCTAAAGTTTTCCGTCATTGTAAAAGTAAACAACACTGGATATAGAAATAATGGAAGAGATAGATAGTGGAAATATGTGAGATGCTGACAAATAAAACACAACTGAGAAAAGAAAAATAATAGATCGAAACTAAGGTTCCTGCGAGTTTCGAACTCACGACCTTCTATGTGTTAAGCAGATGTGATAACCACTACACCATGGAACCGTACATTAATTGTCGACCAAATATTTCCTCATCAAGAACATTTATATTTGTTTCAATTTCACTAAATTAAAACAAATGTAAGTGTGTTTGATAATATAATATTTGATAGAAGCTATCATCTGGTTCCATGGTGTAGTGGTTATCACATCTGCTTTACACACAGATGGTCGTGAGTTTGAGACTCACTGAAACCTTAGTCAAATTGTCGGGAGTTCAATATTCGGTATAATCACACTTAATATTAAATGTTAATTTAAAAATAAAAAAAATATTTCATTTACATCTAAAGATGCTTCCTTTTGTTTTTAAAGTATTTGAGAAAAGGAAGAATGGCTAAAGTTTTCCATCATTGGAAAAGTAAACAACACTGGATATAGAAATAATTGTTTCTACTTTAGGCTCAAGGCCAACAATTTTACCCAGTGCATTACCTGTACTTTATTTTATCGACCCGGTAAGGTTGAAATGCAAAGTCATCCTCGTGGGATTAGAAATAATGGAAGAGATAGATAAAGGAAATATGTGAGATGCTGACAAATAAAACACAACTGATAAAAAAACTAATAGAGCGAAAGTAAGGTTCCAGCGAGTTTCGAACTCACGAACTTTCGCGTGTGAAGCGGATGTGATAACCACTACACCATGGAACCATACGTTTACTGTTCACCAAATATTGCCTCATCAAGCACATTTATATTTGTTTCAATTTCACTAAATTAAAACCTATGAAAATGTGTTTGATAAGACAATATTTGATCGAAGCAATTATCTGGTTCCATGGTGTAGTGGTTATCACATCTGCTTTACACGCAGAAGGTCGTGAGTTCGAACTCGCTGGAACCTTTATATGCTTCGTTTTTTCCTTCGATTTCATATTGTGTTGTGTTTGATAGAATCTCAAATATTTCTTCTGACTAACTTCCCGTCTATTACTATATCCAGTACTGTATATTTTACCAATGTTGGAATTGTGCTGACCTGGGTTTGACAAAAGTACTTGACCTAGATGCTAAATATTAGTAACTATTCATAACGTTGTATTTACATTGTTAATCAACAGCTTCTAAATTTGTACAACTTTCACTAAATTGGGAGAAACGTAAACGTGTTTGACAAGGCAAGTACCGATTCTTCTACGACAGGTTTGCGGTCGTGCCCTCTGCAGTAAAGACTTCTGGTGTACTTGGCCCTAGGGCTACTTCTCTACGCACCACAATTGGCGCTGAGCTGGCTAGACGCAGGTTTGGGCCTCGGAGTTAGAATGGCTCATCCAGTGCATATTCCTTACTAACCTCCGGGAAAACGCCTTCTCCATTCTGCCCGCCGGGGCTGTGGGGAAACCAACACGTGGGACCCCATTTGTTCTCCATAGAGAAAGATGGGTAAAGCGAGAGTGATGGAGGCGATGACAGTGAGAGTTCAGCTCTTCCACGTTCGGACGCTGTACTTGTGGTTGTGTTCATTATCTATAGAGTTTCCGTATTTAAAGACTTCCAAATATAAAAAGATTAGCCAGCCAAAGAGGTTCTACGCTGTTTTTGGAACTGCTAGAAATAACAATCAAATTTAAAAATCATACTTTGTCGTTAAAAAAAAGTTGAAGAAATTCGCTAACGTATAGATAGTCGTTGATATATCGCGAGGCAATATTTGTTAGGATGCAACCCTTTGGTTACTAGCTTTTCTAAGTCTAAACTATACATATAAATATTAGTCAAGATAAAAGAATTAAAAATCACAAGATATCTATAAAAGAAAATTATTCGATAAACTGGACCGTAATTGCTCCCATAGTGTAGTGGCTATCACGTCTGCTTAGCACACAAAAGGTCATGAGTTTGAGACTCACTGGAACCTTAGTCAAATTGTCGGGAGTTCAATATTCGGTATAATCACACTTAATATTAAATTTTAATTAAAAAAACAATAATATTTCATTTACATCTAAAGATGCTTCCTTTTATTTTTAATGTATTTGAAAAAAGGAAGAAGGGCTAAAGTTTTCCGTCATTGTAAAAGTAAACAACACTGGATATAGAAATAATGGAAGAGATAGATAGTGGAAATATGTGAGATGCTGACAAATAAAACACAACTGAGAAAAGAAAAATAATAGATCGAAACTAAGGTTCCTGCGAGTTTCGAACTCACGACCTTCTATGTGTTAAGCAGATGTGATAACCACTACACCATGGAACCGTACATTAATTGTCGACCAAATATTTCCTCATCAAGAACATTTATATTTGTTTCAATTTCACTAAATTAAAACAAATGTAAGTGTGTTTGATAATATAATATTTGATAGAAGCTATCATCTGGTTCCATGGTGTAGTGGTTATCACATCTGCTTTACACACAGATGGTCGTGAGTTTGAGACTCACTGAAACCTTAGTCAAATTGTCGGGAGTTCAATATTCGGTATAATCACACTTAATATTAAATGTTAATTTAAAAATAAAAAAAATATTTCATTTACATCTAAAGATGCTTCCTTTTGTTTTTAAAGTATTTGAGAAAAGGAAGAATGGCTAAAGTTTTCCATCATTGGAAAAGTAAACAACACTGGATATAGAAATAATTGTTTCTACTTTAGGCTCAAGGCCAACAATTTTACCCAGTGCATTACCTGTACTTTATTTTATCGACCCGGTAAGGTTGAAATGCAAAGTCATCCTCGTGGGATTAGAAATAATGGAAGAGATAGATAAAGGAAATATGTGAGATGCTGACAAATAAAACACAACTGATAAAAAAACTAATAGAGCGAAAGTAAGGTTCCAGCGAGTTTCGAACTCACGAACTTTCGCGTGTGAAGCGGATGTGATAACCACTACACCATGGAACCATACGTTTACTGTTCACCAAATATTGCCTCATCAAGCACATTTATATTTGTTTCAATTTCACTAAATTAAAACCTATGAAAATGTGTTTGATAAGACAATATTTGATCGAAGCAATTATCTGGTTCCATGGTGTAGTGGTTATCACATCTGCTTTACACGCAGAAGGTCGTGAGTTCGAACTCGCTGGAACCTTTATATGCTTCGTTTTTTCCTTCGATTTCATATTGTGTTGTGTTTGATAGAATCTCAAATATTTCTTCTGACTAACTTCCCGTCTATTACTATATCCAGTACTGTATATTTTACCAATGTTGGAATTGTGCTGACCTGGGTTTGACAAAAGTACTTGACCTAGATGCTAAATATTAGTAACTATTCATAACGTTGTATTTACATTGTTAATCAACAGCTTCTAAATTTGTACAACTTTCACTAAATTGGGAGAAACGTAAACGTGTTTGACAAGGCAAGTACCGATTCTTCTACGACAGGTTTGCGGTCGTGCCCTCTGCAGTAAAGACTTCTGGTGTACTTGGCCCTAGGGCTACTTCTCTACGCACCACAATTGGCGCTGAGCTGGCTAGACGCAGGTTTGGGCCTCGGAGTTAGAATGGCTCATCCAGTGCATATTCCTTACTAACCTCCGGGAAAACGCCTTCTCCATTCTGCCCGCCGGGGCTGTGGGGAAACCAACACGTGGGACCCCATTTGTTCTCCATAGAGAAAGATGGGTAAAGCGAGAGTGATGGAGGCGATGACAGTGAGAGTTCAGCTCTTCCACGTTCGGACGCTGTACTTGTGGTTGTGTTCATTATCTATAGAGTTTCCGTATTTAAAGACTTCCAAATATAAAAAGATTAGCCAGCCAAAGAGGTTCTACGCTGTTTTTGGAACTGCTAGAAATAACAATCAAATTTAAAAATCATACTTTGTCGTTAAAAAAAAGTTGAAGAAATTCGCTAACGTATAGATAGTCGTTGATATATCGCGAGGCAATATTTGTTAGGATGCAACCCTTTGGTTACTAGCTTTTCTAAGTCTAAACTATACATATAAATATTAGTCAAGATAAAAGAATTAAAATTCACAAGATATCTATAAAAGAAAATTATTCGATAAACTGCACCGTAATTGCTCCCATAGTGTAGTGGCTATCACGTCTGCTTAGCACACAGAAGGTCATGAGTTTGAGACTCACTGGAACCTTAGTCAAATTGTCGGGAGTTCAATATTCGGTATAATCACACTTAATATTATATTTTAATTAAAAAAACAATAATATTTCATTTACATCTAAAGATGCTTCCTTTTGTTTTTAAAGTATTTGAAAAAAGGAAGAAGGGCCAAAGTTTTCCATCATTGTAAAAGTAAACAACACTGGATATAGAAATAATTGTTTCTACTTTAGGAACAAGGCCAGCAATTTTGCCCAGTGCATTACCTGTACTTTATTTTATCCACCCGGTAAGGAAGAAAGGCAAAGTCAACCTCGGCGGGATTAGAATTAATGGAAGAGATAGATAAAGGAAATATGTGAGATGCTGACAAATAAAACACAACTCAGAAAAGAAAAATAATACTGCGAAACTAAGGTTCCAGCGAGTTTCGAACTCACGACCTTCTACGTGTTAAGCAGATGTGATAACCACTACACCATGGAACCCTACATTAATTGTCGACTAAATATTGCCTCATCAAGCACATTTATATTTGTTTCAATTTCACTAAATTAAAACAAATGTAAATGTATTTGATATGACAGTATTTGATCGAAGCAATCATCTGGTTCCATGGTGTAGTGGTTATCACATCTGCTTTACACGCAGAAGGTCGTGAGTTCGAAACTAGCTGTAAATTTTATATGCTTCTTTTTTTCCTTCTATTTCATGTTGTGTTGTGTTTAAAGTATTTGAAAAAAGGAAGAAGAGCTAAAGTTTTCCATCATTGGAAAAGTAAACAACACTGGATATAGAAATAATTGTTTCTACTTTACGCTCAAGGCAAACAATTTTACCCAGTGCATTACCTGTACTTTATTTTATCGACCCGGTAAGGTTGAAAGGCAAAGTCATCCTCGTGGGATTAGAAATAATGGAAGAGATAGATAAAGGAAATATGTGAGATGCTGACAAATAAAATACAACTGAGAAAGAAAAATAAAGAGCGTAAGTAAGGTTCCAGCGAGTTTCGAACTCACGACCTTCTGCGTGTGAAGCAGATGTGATAACCACTACACCATGGAACCGCTTGTTTATTGTCGACTAAATATTGCCTCATCAAGCACATTTATATTTGTTTCAATTTCACTAAATTAAAACCAATGAAAATGTGTTTGATAAGACAATATTTGATCGAAACAATCATCTGGTTCCATGGTGCAATGGTTATCACATCTGCTTTACACGCAGAATGTCGTGAGTTCGAAACTCGCTGGAATCTTTATATGCTTCTATTTCATATTGTGTTGTGTTTGATAGAATCTCAGATATTTCTTCTGACTAACTTCCCGTCGATTACTATATCCAGTACTGAATATTTTACCAATATTGGAATTGTGCTGACCTGGGTTTGACAAAAGTACTTGACGTAGATGCTAAATATTAGTAACCATTCATAACGTTGTATTTACATTGTTAATCAACAGCTTCTAAATTTATACAACTTTCACTAAATTGGGAGAAACGTAAACGTGTTTGACAGGGCAAGAACCGATCCCTCTACGACAGGTTTGCGGTCGTGCCCTCGGCAGTAGAGACTTCTGGTGTACTTGGCCCTAGTGCTACTTCCCTACGCACCACAATTGGCACTGAGCTGGTTGGATGCAGGTTTGGGCGTCGGAGTTAGAATGGCTCTACCAGTGCATCTTCCTTACTAACCTCCGGGAAAAGGCCTTCTCCATTCTGTCCGCCGGGGCTGTGGGGAGACCAATACGTGGGACCACATTTGTTCAACATACAGAAAGATGGGGAGGAGGAGAGTGATGGAGGCGATGACAGTGAGAGTTCAGCTCTTCCACGTTCGGACCCTATACTTGTGGTTGTGTTCATTATCTATAGAGTTTCCGTATTTAACCTCTTCCAAATAAAAAAAGATTAGCCAGCCAAAGAGGTTCTACGCTGTTTTTTTAACTGCTAGAAATAACAATCAAATTTGAAAATCATATTTTGTCGTTAAAAAAAAATTGAAGAAATTCGCTAAAGTATAGATAGTCGTTGATATATCGCGACAAAATATTTGTTAGGATGCAACCCTTTGGTTACTAGCTTTTCTAAGTCTAGACTATACATATAAATATTAGTCAAGATAAGAATTTCAAAATCACAAGATATCTATAAAAGAAAATTATTCGATAAACTTGACCGTAATTGCTCCCATAGTGTAGTGGCTATCACGTCTGCTTAGCACACAGAAGGTCATGAGTTTGAGACTCACTGGAAAATTTAGTCAAATTGTCGGGAGTTCAATATTCGGTATAATCACACTTAATATTAAATTTTGATTAAAAAATCAATAATATTTCATTTACATCTAAAGATGCTTCCTTTTGTTTTTAAATTATTAGATAAAAAGGAAGAAGTGCTAACATTTTCCACCATTGGAAAAGTAAACAACACTGGATATAGAAATAATGGAAGAGATAGATAGAGGAAATTTGTGAGATGCTGACGAATAAAACACAACTGAGGAAAAAAAAATTATACAGCGAAATTAAGGTTCCAGCGAGTTTCGAACTCACTACCTTCTGCGTGTTAAGCAGATGTGATAACCACTACACCATGGAACCATACATTAATTGTCGACCAAATATTGCCTCATCAACCACATTTATATTTGTTTCAATTTCACTAAATTAAAACAAATGTAAATGTGTTTGATAAGACAATATTTGATCGAAGCAATCATCTGGTTCCATGGTGTAGTGGTTATCACATCTGCTTTACACGCAGAAGGTCGTGAGTTCGAAAGTCGCTGGAACCTTTATATGCTTCTATTTCATATTGTGTTGTGTTTGATAGAATCTCAGATATTTCTTCTGACTAACTTCCCGTCGATTACTATATCCAGTACTGTATATTTTACCAATGTTGGAATTGTGCTGACCTGGGTTTGACAAAAGTACTTGACGTAGATGCTAAATATTAGTAACCATTAATAACGTTGTATTTACATTGTTAATCAACAGCTTCTAAATTTATACAACTTTCACTAAATTGGGAGAAACGTAAACGTGTTTGACAGGGCAAGAACCGATCCCTCTACGACAGGTTTGCGGTCGTGCCCTCGGCAGTAGAGACTTCTGGTGTTCTTGGCCCTAGGGCTAATTCCCTACGCACCACAATTGGCGATGAGCTGGCTAGATGCAGGTTTGGGCCTCGGAGTTAGAATGGCTCTACCAGTGCATCTTCCTTACTAACCTCCGGGAAAACGCCTTCTCCATTCTGTCCGCCGGGGCTGTGGGGAGACCAACACGTGGGACCCCATTTTTACACCATACAGAAAGATGGGGAGGGCGAGAGTGATGGAGGCGATGACAGTGAGAGTTCAGCTCTTCCACGTTGGGACTATATACTTGTGGTTGTGTTCATTATCTATAGCGTTTCCGTATTTAAACACTTCCAAATATAAAAAGATTAGCCAGCCAAAGAGGTTCTACGCTGTTTTTGGAACTGCTAGAAATAACAATCAAATTTCAAATTCATACTTTGTCGTTAAAAAAAATTGAAGAAATTCCCTAACGTATTGATAGTCGTTGATATATCGCGAGGCAACATTTGTTAGGATGCAACCCTTTGGTTACCAGCTTTTATAAGTCTAGACTATACATATAAATATTAGTCAAGATAAAAAAAATTCAAATTCACAAGATATCTATAAAAGAAAATTATTCGATAAACTGGACCGTAATTGCTCCCATAGTGTAGTAGCTGTCACACCTTCTTAGCGCACAGAAGGTCATGAGTTTGAGACTCACTGGAACCTTAGTCAAATTGTCGGGAGTTCAATATTCGGTATAATCACACTTAATATTAAATTTTTATTAAAAAATCAATAATATTTCATTTACATCTAAAGATGCTTCCTTTTGTTTTTAAAGTATTAGATAAAAAGGAAGAAGTGCTAAAATTTTCCATCATTGGAAAAGTAAACAACACTGGATATAGAAATAATGGAAGAGATAGATAGAGGAAATTTGTGAGATGCTGACGAATAAAACACAACTGAGGAAAAAAAAATTATACAGCGAAATTAAGGTTCCAGCGAGTTTCGAACTCACTACCTTCTGCGCGTTAAGCATATGTGATAACCACTACACCATGAAACCGCACGTTTATTGCTGAACAAATATTGCCTCATCAAGCACAATTATATTTGTTTCAATTTCACTAAATTAAAACAAATGTAAATGTATTTGATAAGAAAATATTTGATCGAAGCAATCATCTGGTTCTATGGTGTAGTGGTTATCACATCTGCTTTACACGCAGAAGGTCGTGAGTTCGAAACTCGCTGGAACCTTTATATGCTTCATTTTTTTCCTTCTATTTCATATTGTGTTGTGTTTGATAGAATCTCAGATATTTCGTCTGACTAACTTCCTGTCGATTACTATATCCAGTACTGTATATTTTACCAATGTTGGAATTGTGCTGACCTGGGTTTGACAAAAGTACTTGACGTAGATGCTAAATATTAGTAACCATTCATAACGTTGTATTTACATTGTTTATCAACAGCTTCTAAATTTATACAACTTTCACTAAATTGGGAGAAACGTAAACGTGTTTGACAGGGCAAGAACCGATCGCCCTACGACAGGTTTGCTATCGTGCCCTCGGCAGTAAAGACTTCTGGTGTACTTGGCTCTAGGAGTACTTCCCTACGAACCATAATTGGCGCTGAGCTGGCTAGACGCAGGTTTGGGCCTCGGAGTTAGAATGGCTCTTCCAGTGCATATTCCTTACTAACCTCCGGGAAAACGCCTTCTCCATTCTGTCCGCCGGGGCTGTGGTAGACCAACACGTGGGACCACATTTGTTCAACATACAGAAAGATGGGGAGGAGGAGAGTGATGGAGGCGATGACAGTGAGAGTTCAGCTCTTCCACGTTCGGACCCTATACTTGTGGTTGTGTTCATTATCTATAGAGTTTCCGTATTTAACCTCTTCCAAATAAAAAAAGATTAGCCGGCCAAAGAGGTTCTACGCTGTTTTTTTAACTGCTAGAAATAACAATCAAATTTGAAAATCATATTTTGTCGTTAAAAAAAAATTGAAGAAATTCGCTAAAGTATAGATAGTCGTTGATATATCGCGACAAAATATTTGTTAGGATGCAACCCTTTGGTTCCTAGCTTTTCTAAGTCTAGACTATACATATAAATATTAGTCAAGATAAGAATTTCAAAATCACAAGATATTTTTAAAAGAAAATTATTCGATAAACTTGACCGTAATTGCTCCCATAGTGTAGTGGCTATCACGTCTGCTTAGCACACAGAAGGTCATGAGTTTGAGACTCACTGGAAAATTTAGTCAAATTGTCGGGAGTTCAATATTCGGTATAATCACACTTAATATTAAATTTTAATTAAAAAATCAATAATATTTCATTTACATCTAAAGATGCTTCCTTTTGTTTTTAAATTATTAGATAAAAAGGAAGAAGTGCTAACATTTTCCACCATTGGAAAAGTAAACAACACTGGATATAGAAATAATGGAAGAGATAGATAGAGGAAATATGTGAGATGTTGACAAATAAAACACAACTGAGAAAAGAAAAATAATAGAGCGAAACTAAGGTTCCAGCGAGTTTCGAACTCACGACCTTCTGCGTGTTAAGCAGATGTGATAACCACTACACCATGGAACCATACATTAATTGTCGACCAAATATTGCCTCATCAACCACATTTATATTTGTTTCAATTTCACTAAATTAAAACAAATGTAAATGTGTTTGATAAGACAATATTTGATCGAAGCAATCATCTGGTTCCATGGTGTAGTGGTTATCACATCTGCTTTACACGCAGAAGGTCGTGAGTTCGAAAGTCGCTGGAACCTTTATATGCATCATTTTTTTCCTTCTATTTCATATTGTGTTGTGTTTGATAGAATCTCAGATATTTCGTCTGACTAACTTCCTGTCGATTACTATATCCAGTACTGTATATTTTACCAATGTTGGAATTGTGCTGACCTGGGTTTGACAAAAGTACTTGACGTAGATGCTAAATATTAGTAACCATTCATAACGTTGTATTTACATTGTTTATCAACAGCTTCTAAATTTATACAACTTTCACTAAATTGGGAGAAACGTAAACGTGTTTGACAGGGCAAGAACCGATCCCTCTACGACAGGTTTGCGGTCGTGCCCTCGGCAGTAGAGACTTCTGGTGTTCTTGGCCCTAGGGCTAATTCCCTACGCACCACAATTGGCGATGAGCTGGCTAGATGCAGGTTTGGGCCTCGGAGTTAGAATGGCTCTACCAGTGCATCTTCCTTACTAACCTCCGGGAAAACGCCTTCTCCATTCTGTCCGCCGGGGCTGTGGGGAGACCAACACGTGGGACCCCATTTTTACACCATACAGAAAGATGGGGAGGGCGAGAGTGATGGAGGCGATGACAGTGAGAGTTCAGCTCTTCCACGTTGGGACTATATACTTGTGGTTGTGTTCATTATCTATAGAGTTTCCGTATTTAACCTCTTCCAAATAAAAAAAGATTAGCCGGCCAAAGAGGTTCTACGCTGTTTTTTTAACTGCTAGAAATAACAATCAAATTTGAAAATCATATTTTGTCGTTAAAAAAAAATTGAAGAAATTCGCTAAAGTATAGATAGTCGTTGATATATCGCGACAAAATATTTGTTAGGATGCAACCCTTTGGTTCCTAGCTTTTCTAAGTCTAGACTATACATATAAATATTAGTCAAGATAAGAATTTCAAAATCACAAGATATCTATAAAAGAAAATTTTTCGATAAACTTGACCGTAATTGCTCCCATAGTGTAGTGGCTATCACGTCTGCTTAGCACACAGAAGGTCATGAGTTTGAGACTCACTGGAAAATTTAGTCAAATTGTCGGGAGTTCAATATTCGGTATAATCACACTTAATATTAAATTTTAATTAAAAAATCAATAATATTTCATTTACATCTAAAGATGCTTCCTTTTGTTTTTAAATTATTAGATAAAAAGGAAGAAGTGCTAACATTTTCCACCATTGGAAAAGTAAACAACACTGGATATAGAAATAATGGAAGAGATAGATAGAGGAAATATGTGAGATGTTGACAAATAAAACACAACTGAGAAAAGAAAAATAATAGAGCGAAACTAAGGTTCCAGCGAGTTTCGAACTCACGACCTTCTGCGTGTTAAGCAGATGTGATAACCACTACACCATGGAACCATACATTAATTGTCGACCAAATATTGCCTCATCAACCACATTTATATTTGTTTCAATTTCACTAAATTAAAACAAATGTAAATGTGTTTGATAAGACAATATTTGATCGAAGCAATCATCTGGTTCCATTGTGTAGTGGTTATCACATCTGCTTTACACGCAGAAGGTCGTGAGTTCGAAACTCGCTGGAACCTTTATATGCATCTTTTTTTACTTCTATTTCATATTGTGTTGTGTTTGATAGAATCTCAGATATTTCTTCTGACTAACTTCCCGTCGATTACTATATCCAGTACTGTATATTTTACCAACGTTGGAATTGTGCTGACCTGGGTTTGACAAAAGTACTTGACGTAGATGCTATATATTAGTAACCATTCATAACGTTGTATTTACATTGTTAATCAACAGCTTCTAAATTTATACAACTTTCACTAAATTGGGAGAAACGTAAACGTGTTTGACAGGGCAAGAACCGATCCCTCTACGACAGGTTTGCGGTCGTGCCCTCGGCAGTAGAGACTTCTGGTGTTCTTGGCCCTAGGGCTAATTCCCTACGCACCACAATTGGCGATGAGCTGGCTAGATGCAGGTTTGGGCCTCGGAGTTAGAATGGCTCTACCAGTGCATCTTCCTTACTAACCTCCGGGAAAACGCCTTCTCCATTCTGTCCGCCAGGGCTGTGGGGAGACCAACACGTGGGACCCCATTTTTACACCATACAGAAAGATGGGGAGGGCGAGAGTGATGGAGGCGATGACAGTGAGAGTTCAGCTCTTCCACGTTGGGACTATATACTTGTGGTTGTGTTCATTATCTATAGAGTTTCCGTATTTATACACTTCCAAATATAAAAAGATTAGCCAGCCAAAGAGGTTCCACGCTGTTTTTGGAACTGCTAGAAATAACAATCAAATTTCAAATTCATACTTTGTCGTTAAAAAAAATTGAAGAAATTCCCTAACGTATTGATAGTCGTTGATATATCGCGAGGCAATATTTGTTAGGATGCAACCCTTTGGTTACCAGCTTTTATAAGTCTAGACTATACATATAAATATTAGTCAAGATAAAAAAAATTCAAATTCACAAGATATCTATAAAAGAAAATTATTCGATAAACTGGACCGTAATTGCTCCCATAGTGTAGTAGCTGTCACACCTTCTTAGCGCACAGAAGGTCATGAGTTTGAGACTCACTGGAACCTTAGTCAAATTGTCGGGAGTTCAATATTCGGTATAATCACACTTAATATTAAATTTTTATTAAAAAATCAATAATATTTCATTTACATCTAAAGATGCTTCCTTTTGTTTTTAAAGTATTAGATAAAAAGGAAGAAGTGCTAAAATTTTCCATCATTGGAAAAGTAAACAACACTGGATATAGAAATAATGGAAGAGATAGATAGAGGAAATTTGTGAGATGCTGACGAATAAAACACAACTGAGGAAAAAAAAATTATACAGCGAAATTAAGGTTCCAGCGAGTTTCGAACTCACTACCTTCTGCGTGTTAAGCATATGTGATAACCACTACACCATGAAACAGCACGTTTATTGCTGAACAAATATTGCCTCATCAAGCACATTTATATTTGTTTCAATTTCACTAAATTAAAACAAATGTAAATGTATTTGATAAGAAAATATTTGATCGAAGCAATCATCTGGTTCTATGGTGTAGTGGTTATCACATCTGCTTCACACGCAGAAGGTCGTGAGTTCGAAACTCGCTGGAACCTTTATATGCTTCATTTTTTTCCTTCTATTTCATATTGTGTTGTGTTTGATAGAATCTCAGATATTTCTTCTGACTAACTACTCGTCGATTACTATATCCAGTACTGTATATTTTACCAATGTTGGAATTGTGCTGACCTGGGTTTGACAAAAGTACTTGACGTAGATGCTAAATATTAGATGCTAAACGTTATATTTACATTGTTAATCAACAGCTTCTAAATTTGTACAACTTTCCCTAAATTGGGAGAAACGTCAACGTGTTTGACAAGGTAAGTACCGATTGCTCTACGACAGGTTTGCGGTCGTGCCCTCTGCAGTAGAGACTGTGGGTATGCTGTGGCGTGCGGTGGCCGGAGGCGGGGGAGCGCTCGACCGGAAGGCTCTTTTGGCCGGAAGGATGCTCGACCGGAAGGGCCAGCAGAGGGCCACTCTCTAGATGTGACCAGCACACGCAGTGGATGCGAGTTTTGGGCAGCTCCCGGTGTTAAGCAGTTGGACGCACGTGGAAGAGGAGTAACCTGCAGTGGAATTTAGCGGCGCCTTTGAAAAGCTGTAAGTGAGATAGTTTTTTCTAACCACAAGCTATTTCGGCGACTGAAAAAAAGAAAAAGCTATCTCAAAAAAAACCAAAACACTTGCCTTAAGACAAATCAGAAGATGGCGACAAGACTACGGATGAACGAAGCTATCAGGGCATTCACCGGGGAAGGTGACGTTGTCGCTTGGCTACGGAAGGTTCGGCTGGTCGCAAGCTTGCAGAAGATAGAGGACGTGGCCGGCCTCATGGCATTGTACCTCGAGGGTGACGCGCTGGTACTCTTCCTTGAGTTGCAGCCAAAGAGATGTGCAGAAGATTGAGAGGCGTCTGATGGATGCATTCGCCGAGGGACCGTTGGCGGCTTTTGCTAAGCTGGCGAGAATCAGGTGGAATGGTGAGCGCGTCGACATTTTCGCAGCGGAAATACGGCGGTTGGCTATGTTAGCCGGTTACCAGGCGGAATGCGAACGCACGGTGCGGTTGGCGTTCATCAATGGATTTCCGGACGACATAGCGGTGAAACTGCAGCAAGTCCCGGGTTATAAAGAGATGGAAATGCGTTCACTGGTGGAATAAGCCCGGATCATAGCGGAAGATGCCAAAAAGAATGTTGCGGCGATAGCAACTACGTAGGCTCAGGACACCTGGCAGCGAAATGCTGAAAGGGAGGTAACCTCGGCACGCAGCCGTCCGCGTGCGTTTAGGGGGCGCTGTTTTCGGTGCCAGGGCCCGCACATGGCTAGAGACTGTAGAGAGTCGAAGCCGGAGATAATTTGCTACCGGTGTAAGCGACCAGGCCACATCGCTACTAACTGCGACCAGGGAAACGATCCAAGGGGAACTACTGCGCCGGTAGTTTCCCCTTACGAGTAGCGGCGCTGCCCGTGGTGGAAGTCTTCGCGAGGGGGAAGCCACAGCGAGCCCTCGTGGATACGGGCTGTACGACGACACTGGTGACCGCGGGGGTGGCGCAGAGGTGGGGAGGGAAGAGCAGCGTAAGGGCAGTCGACGGCAGGAAAATTGAATGCCGAGATCGCAGCGAGATGGAAATAGCGGTACAGGGAAGGAGGATAAGGCTTTCCGCCATCGTGGTAGACAATGTGGTGGATGGGATCGGCGTGGTTATGGGCATGGACGCGATTGGCCGTCTAGGGGGCGTCACGGTGAACAATGTCGGTGTGTCGTTTGGCGCCGCTGCATCGGTATGCGCTGTGAGTACGTCATGAGAACCAGAAGGCCCACGAGGAGGAATATCCCGCTTACACTGTATAAGACAAAGACTTCAAGACCGTATTTGATGGGCAGCGATGGGTTGTTGAGTGGTACTGGAAGGGAGAACCACGAACACTGAAGACCAAAGTGGGCTGCTATCAACACACATTGAAGGGAAACGCTAGGAGCGAGTTCGAGCGAGAAGTAGAGAGATGGATCGAAGAGGGCATACTGCTTCCCTGGAAGGAGGAGGTGAAGTGCGGAGTATTGCCGTTGATGGCGGTGGTGCAACCCACGAAGAGCAAGGTGAGGCCGGTGCTGGACTATCGGGAGCTGAACGAGCACGTGTCATGCCACACGGGCGGCGAGGTCACGGATGTCTGTGGGGAAATCCTGCGTGAGTGGAGACGCATGACGGGGGGTTCAGCGATCGTGGATCTAAAGTCGGCTTACTTGCAGTTGCATATAGATGAGAAGCTCTGGCGGTATCAGCTGGTCAGGTATAAGGGCCGGACATATTGCCTGACCAGGCTCGGTTTCGGGCTGAGCTCCGCACCGAAGATCATGGCGGCGGTCCTCAAGACCGCTCTGGGGAGGGCCGACAAGATAAAGTGGGCTACTAACTCCTATATTGACGACATCCTAGTGGACGAGTCGGTGGTGTCGACGGCGGAGGTCACGAGCCATTTGCGGAGGTACGGACTGACTGCGAAGCCATCAGAAGCATTGGAGGGAGGAGCCGCGCTGGGACTTAGGCTACGGCGAGACAAGACGGGCGTTTTGGTGTTCCAGAGGGGAAACGAAGTTCCGGAACTGGGCCCAAGTATGAATAGGCGGGAGCTTTTCTCGGTGTGTGGAAAGCTGGTGGGTCACTACCCGATCGCTGGGTGGCTCCGGACGGCATGCAGCTATGTCAAGAGACGAGCGGGAGGGGTGACTTGGAGTGACAGAGTGGGAGAGAGGACGGTGGCCCTGATGCAGGAGATCGTGGGGAGGGAGAAGGCCGACGACCCAGTGCGGGGGCGCTGGTACGTTCCCAAATCACAGAGCGGGACCGTATGGTGCGATGCCAGCAGCATAGCGCTGGGTGTCACGTTGGAGATAGGAGGTGTTGAGGTCGAGGATGCAGCCTGGCTTAGAAAGAAGGACGACTGCAGCCACATCAATGTGGCCGAGCTGGACGCGGTGTTGAGAAGGGTGAACCTCGCCCTGCGGTGGGGCTGCGCACCATCTAGATACGCACCGACTCGGCTACTGTACTCGGATGGGTAAGATCAGTGCTCACCAGTGAGAAGAGAGTGCGAACGAGAGGCGCGGCGGAGATGCTGATAAAGCGCCGCATGGGAACGTTAGGAGAGCTGGCCACCGAGTTCGACCTGAAGCTGAGCGTAGTGTTCGTGCCCCCAGAGAAAAATAGGGCGGACATCTTAACTAGAGTGAAGAAAGCCTGGATGGAAGCGCCGGAGGAGGTAGAGGATGAGATAGCTGCCGTGTGTCGGCTGACCGAGTTAGACCTGAAGGGGTTGCATGACATGCACCACATGGGGGTGGATAGGAGCCTGTTCCTAGCCAGGAGAATCGACTCGGACGTTAGCAGACACAGTGTTCGGGTGGTGGTTAGAGGCTGCGTCCGATGTCAGTCCATTGATCCCGCCCCGGGTGTACACGAAACGGGAAGCCTCCCGGTGGATCGCGACTGGAAGCGATTAGCGGTGGATGTGACGCACTACCGGCAGGGAACGTACCTCTCGATGGTCGACTGTGGACCAGGTCGAATGGCGATATGGAGGGAGATGAAGACTGGAACGGCCGAGGAAATCGTGCGGACGTTGAGAGAGGTGTTCTTGGAGCGGGGCCCTGTGGACGAATTGCTGATGGACAACAGCGCAGCGTTCCGCTCGGAGGCACTGAGGGAGATGCTCGATGGATGGAAGGTGGACCGTTTCTTCAGAGCAGCGCACAGGCCGAGCGGGAATGGAATCGTGGAGCGACACCACCGGACGATCAAGGCAATGGCGGAGCGGGGCCATATCTCACCAATGGAGGCAGTGTTCTGGTACAATATGTCCCCTCGGGTTGGACAGGTCAAGGAATCGGTGCCAGACAGAGCAGTATTCAAATACGAGTGGCGGCACCCGTGCTCGCCACCACAACGGCCAGTGGGGAGAGAGAGTGCATTCGTGCAGGTGGGCGAAGAAGTCTGGGTTAAGCCGCCAGATGCACGTTGCACATCTCAATGGGGAAGGGGAACGGTGACGGCCGTAAATTCAAAGAACAATGTGTCCGTGGACGGGGTACCACGTCATGTCCTAGATGTAAGAAGAATCACTGTGTCGACGGACTCCGAGGAAGAGGAAACCCAAGATGAGGTGGAAACCCAGAGCCCTGCCCCAATGCTACGAAGATCGCAACGGAGTCGTAGACAAACGACCTGGACAGCAGACTTTCATATGCAGAGGGACGAGGGGGAAATTGATCCTTGAGATCAGAGGGGCGTGTGGGTATGGAGTGGCGTTCGGTGGCCGGAGGCTTGGGAGTGCTCGACCGGAAGGTGTGTGGCGTGCGGTGGCCGGAGGCGGGGGAGCGCTCGACCGGAAGTGTCTTTTGGCCGGAAGGATGCTCGACCGGAAGGGCCAGCAGAGGGCCTCTCTCTAGTGGTGACCAGAACACGGTGTGGACGCGAGTTTTGGGCAGCTCCCGGTGTTAAGCAGTTGGACGCACGTGGAAGAGGAGTAACCTGCAGTGGAATTTAGCGGCGCCTGTGAAAAGCGGTAAGTGAGATAGCTTTTTCTAACAACAGAGACTTCTGGAGTACTTGGCCCTAGGGCTACTTCCCTACGTACCACAATTGGCGCTGAGCTGGCTAGACGCAGGTTTGGGCCTCGGAGTTAGAATGGCTCTTCCAGTGCATATTCCTTACTAACCTCCGGGAAAACGCCTTCTCCATTCTGTCCGCCGAGGCTGTGGGGAGACCAATAGTTTCTACTTTAGGCTCAAGGCCAGCAATTTTACCCAGTGCATTACATGTACTTTATTTTATCGACCCGGTAAGGATGAAAGGCAAAGTCATCCTCGCGGGATTAGAACTAATGGAAGAGATAGATAAAGGAAATATGTGAGATGCTGACAAATAAAACACAACTGATTTAAAAAAATAATAGAGCGAAAGTAAGGTTCCAGCGAGTTTCGAACTCACGACCTTCCGCGTGCGAAGCAGATGTGATAACCACTACACCATGGAACCACACGTTTACTGTTCACCAAATATTGCCTCATCAAGCACATTTATATTTGTTTCAATTTCACTAAATTAAATCAAATGTAAATGTGTTTGATAAGACAATATTTGATCGAAGCAATCATCTGGTTCCATAGTGTAGTGGTTATCACATCTGCTTTACACGCAGAAGGTCGTGAGTTCGAAACTCGCTGGAACCTTTATATGCTTCTTTTTTTTCCTTCTATTTCATATTGTGTTGTGTTTGATAGAATCTCAGATATTTCTTCTGACTAACTTCTCGTCAATTACTATATCCAGTCTGTATATTTTACCAATGTTGGAATTGTGCTGACCTTCGTTTGACAAAAGTACTTGACGTAGATGCTAAATATTAGTAACCATTCATAACGTTGTATTTACATTGTTAATCAACAGCTTCTAAATTTATACAACTTTCACTAAATTGGGAGAAACGTAAACGTGTTTGACAGGGCAAGAACCGCTAGCTCTACGACAGGTTTGCGGTCGTGCCCTCTGCAGTAGAGACTTCTGGTGTACTTGGCTCTAGGGCTACTTCCCTACGCACCACAATTGGCGTTGAGCTGCCTAGACGCAGGTTTGCGCCTCGGAGTTAGAATGGCTCTTCCAGTGCATATTCCTTACTAACCTCCGGGAAAACGCCTTCTCCATTCTGTCCGCCGGGGCTGTGGGGAGACCAACACGTGGGACCCCATTTTTTCACCATACAGAAAGATGGGGAAAGCGAGAGTGATGGAGGCGATGACAGTGAGAGTTAAGCTCTTCCACATTCGGACCTTATACTTGTGGTTGTGTTCATTATCTATAGAGTTTCCGTATTTAAACACTTCCAAATATAAAAAGATTAGCCAGCCAAAGAGGTTCTACGATGTTTTTTGAACTGCTAGAAATAACAATCAAATTTGAAAATCATATTTTGTCGTTCAAAAAAAAATTGAAGAAATTCGCTAAAGTATAGATAGTCGTTGATATATGGCGAGGCTATATTTGTTAGGATGCAACCCTTTGGTTACTAGCTTTTCTAAGTCTAGACTATACATATAAATATTAGTCAAGATAAAAAAAATTCAAATTCACAAGATATCTATAAAAGAAAATTATTCGATAAACTGGACCGTAATTGCTCCCATAGTGTAGTGGCTATCCCGTCTGCTTAGCACACAGAAGGTCATGATTTTGAGACTCACTGGAACCTTAGTCAAATTGTCGGGAGTTCATTATCCGGTATAATCACACTTAATATTAAATTTTAATGTAAAAATAAAAAAAATATTTCATTTACATCTAAAGATGCTTACTTTTCTTTTTATATTACTTGAAAAAAGGAAGAAGGGCTAAAGTTTTCCATCATTGGAAAAGTAAACAACACTGGATATAGAAATAATTGTTTCTAATTCAGGCACAAGGCCAGCAATTTTGCCCAGTGCATTACCTGTACTTTATTTTATCGACCCGGTAAGGATGAAAGGCAAAGTCAACCTCGGCGGGATTAGAAATAATGGAAGAGATAGATAAAGGAAATATGTGAGATGCTGACAAATAAAACACAACTGAGAAAAAAAAATAAAAGAGCAAAACCAAGGTTCCAGTGAGTTTCGAACTCACGACCTTCTGCGTGTGAAGCAGATGTGATAACCACTACACCATGGAACCATACGTTTACTGTTCACCAAATATTGCTTCATCTAGCACATTTATATTTGTTTCAATTTCACTAAATTAAAACAAATGTAAATGTGTTTGATAAGAAAATATTTGATCGAAGCAATCATCTGGTTCCATGGTGTAGTGGTTATCACATCTGCTTTACACGCAGAAGGTCGTGAGTTCGAAACTCGCTGGAACCTTTATATGCTTCTTTTTTTCCTTCTATTTCATATTGTGTTGTGTTTGATAGAATCTCAGATATTTCTTCTGATAAACTTCCCCTCGATTACTATATCCAGTACTGTATATTTTACCAATGTTGGAATTGTGCTGACCTGGGTTTGACAAAAGTACTTGACGTAGATGCTAAATATTAGTAACCATTCATAACGTTGTATTTTCATTGTTAATCAACAGCTTCTAAATTTATACAACTTTCACTAAATTGGGAGAAACGTAAACGTGTTTGACAGGGCAAGAACCGATCCCTCTACGACAGGTTTGCGGTCGTGCCCTCTGCAGTAAAGACTTCTGGTGTACTTGGCCCTAGTGCTACTTCCCTACGCACCACAATTGGCGCTGAGCTGGCTAGACGCAGGTTTGAGCCTCGGAGTTAGAATGGCTCTTCCAGTGCATATTCCTTACTAACCTCCGGGAAAACGCCTTCTCCATTCTGTCCGCCGGGGCTGTGGGGGGACCAACACGTGGGACCCCATTTTTTCACCATACAGAAAGATGGGGTGGGCGAGAGTGATGGAGGCGATGACAGTGAGAGTTCAGCTCTTCCACGTTGGGACTATATCCTTGTGGTTGTGTTCATTATCTATAGAGTTTCCGTATTTAAAGACTTCCAAATATAAAAAGATTAGCCAGCCAAAGAGGATCTACGCTGTTTTTCGAACTGCTAGAAATAACAATCAAATTTTAAAATCATAATTTGTCGTTAAAAAAAAATTGAAGAAATTCGCTAACGTATAGATAGTCGTTGATATATCGCGAGGCAATATTTGTTAGGATGCAACCCTTTAGTTACTAGCTTTTCTTAGTCTAGACCACAGGTTCTCAACCCATTTAGGCCAAACGCCTCCTTTTGTCCCCCGAAATCACGAAACGCGCCCTCCCCTATTTTTCCATTTTTCAATATACTACTGATTTTTATAACAGTAGATTAATAAAAAATTGATTAACAATATTCCAAAGACGTGTGTATTATCTGATTATGTGTTGTATGTGGTCCTAGATGTGTGTGCTACTCGCTTCTGTTTTTTTCTTTTCTTTTTTTTATTCGTAATATTATTTATACAATAGGGAATAAAATAGATCTACATAGTGTTAACTCGTTGCAGTTGAGTCAATAATTTCATACATGAAATACATTGTTATCGGTGAAGGAAAAATAAGATTCTAACTGGCTGCGCTCAAAGTGTCTTGACTCAGTTGACTGTGGGTTTTTCCATTTTTAGGATCTCAATTACCGGTTAACGTCTCAATTGCCGGACATGCCTGCACATCTGCTAACAGCTGCGGTCAGACTATAGTTATGTTGGCTGCAAGCTCATTCAAATGCATTCACACTGGCTGTCTCAAAGACATACAAATATGGCTTATAAAACTTACCAAAATAAAGAGACTTCCAGCGCTCCCTAACAAAGCTCCAAACGCCCCCTCCTCTGGAGTTCTGAGACGCCCCTCCGGGGGTGTATATGCCCCCCGTTGAGAACCTTTGGTCTAGACTATACATATAAATATTAGTCAAGATAAAAAAATTCAAAATCAAAAGGTATGTATAAAAGAAAATGATTCGATAAAATGGACCCTAATTGCTCCCATGGTATAGTGGTTATAACGTCTGCTTAGCACACAGAAGGTCATGAGTTTGAGATTCACTGGAACCTTAGTCAAATTGTCGCGAGTTCAATATTCGGTATAATCACTATTATTATAACATTTTAATTTTAAAAAAATATTATTTCAAAATCACAAGATATCTATGAAAGAAAATGATTCGATAAAATGGACCGTAATTGCTCCCATAGTGTAGTGGTTATCACGTCTGCTTAGCACACAGAAGGTCATGAGTTTGAGACTCACTGGAACCTTAGCAAAAAATTCGGGAATTCAATATTCAGTATAATCACACTTAATATTAAATTTTAATTTTTAAAAAATAATATTTCATTTACATCTAAAAATGCTTCCTTTTGTTTTTAAAGTATTTGGAAAAAGGAAGAAGAGCTAAAGTTTTCCATCATTGGAAAAGTAAACAACACTGGATATAGAAATAATTGAAAAAATAGATAGAGGAAATATGTGAGATGCTGACGAATGAAACACAACTGAGGAAAAAAAAAATATAGCGAAACAAAGGTTCCAGCGAGTTTCGAACGCACGACCTTCTGCGTGTTAAGCAGATGTGATAACCACAACACCATGGAACCGCACGTTTATTGTTCACCAAATATTGCCTCATCAAGTACATTTATATTTGTTTCAATTTCACTAAATTAAAACAAATGTAAATGTGTTTGATAAGACAATATTTGATCGAAGCAATCATCTGGTTCCATGGTGTAGTGGTTATCACATCTGCTTTACACGTAGAAGCTCGTGAGTTTGAAACCCGCTGGAACCTTAATATGCTTCTTTTTTTCCTTCTATTTCATATTGTGTTGTGTTTGATAGAATCTCAGATATTTCGTCTGACTAACTTCCCGTCGATTACTATATCCAGTACTGTATATTTTACCAATGTTGGAATTGTGCTGATCTGGGTTTGACAAAAGTACTTGACCTAGATGCTAAATATTAGTAACCATTCATAACGTTTTATTTACATTGTTAATCAACAGCTTCTAAATTTATACAACTTTCACTAAATTGGGAGAAACGTAAACGTGTTTGACAGGGCAAGTACTGATCGCTCTACGACAGGTTTGTGGTCGTGCCCTCGGCAGTAGAGACTTCTCATGTACTTGGCCCTAGTGCTACTTCCCTACGCACCACAATTGGCACTGAGCTGGCTAGACGCAGGGTTGGGCCTCGGAGTTAGAATGGCTCTACCAGTGCATCTTCCTTACTAACCTCCGGGAAAACGCGTTCTCCATTCTGTCCGCCGGGGCTGTGGGGAGACCAACACGTGGGACCCCATTTTTACACCATACAGAAAGATGGGGAGGGCGAGAGTGATGGAGGCGATGACAGTGAGAGTTCAGTTCTTCCACGTTGGGACTATATCCTTGTGGTTTTGTTCATTAACTGTATAGTTTCCGTACTTAGACACTTCCAAATATAAAAAGATTAGCCAGCCAAAGAGGTTCTACGCTGTTTTTCGAACTGCTAGAAATAACTAATGAAATTTAAAAGTCATACTTTTTCGTTAAAAAAAAGTTGAAGAAATTTGCTAACGTATAGATAGTCGTTGATATATCGCGAGGCAATATTTGTTAGGATGCAACCCTTTGGTTACTAGCTTTTCTAAGTCTAGACTATACATATAAATATTAGTCAAGATAAAAAAATTCAAATTCACAAGATATCTATAAAAGAAAATTATTCGATAAAATGGACCGTAATTGCTCCCATAGTGTAGTGGCTATCACGTCTGCTTAGCACAAAGAAGGTCATGAGTTTGAGACTCATTGGAATATTAGTCAAATTGTCTGGAGTTCAATATTCGGTATAATCACACTTAATATTAAATTTTAATTTAAAAATAAAAAAAATATTTCATTTACATATAAAGATGCTTCCTTTTGCTTTTAAAGTATTTGAAAAAAGAAGAAGGTCTAAAGTTTTCCATCATTGGAAAACTAAGCAACACTGGATATAGAAATAATTGATTCTACTTTAGGCACAAGGCCAGCAATTTTACCCAGTGCATTACCTGTACTTTATTTTATCGACCCGGTAAGGATGAAAGGCAAAGTCAACCTCGGCGGGATTAGAAATAATGGAAGAGATAGATAAAGGAAATATGTGAGATGCTGACAAATAAAACACAACTGAGAAAAAAAATAATAGAGCGAAAGTAAGGTTCCAGCGAGTTTCGAACTCACGACCTTCTGCGTGTGAAGCAGATGTGATAACCACTACACCATGGAACCATACGTTTACTGTTCACCAAATATTGCCTCATCAACCACATTTATATTTGTTTCAATTTCACTAAATTAAAGCCTATGAAAATGTGTTTGATAAGACAATATTTGATCGAAGCAATAAACGGTTCCATGGTGTAGTGGTTATCACATCTGCTTTACACGCAGAAGGTCGTGAGTTCGAAACTCGCTGGAACCTTCATATGCTTCTATTTCATATTGTGTTGTGTTTGATAGAATCTCAGATATTTCTTCTGACTAACTTCCCGTCGATTACTATATCCTGTACTGTATATTTTACCAATATTGAAATTGTGCTGACCTGGGTTTGACAAAAGTACTTGACGTAGATGCTAAATATTAGTAACCATTCATAACGTTGTATTTACATTGTTAATCAACAGCTTCTAAATTTATACAACATTCACTAAATTGGGAGAAACGTAAACGTGTTTGACAGGGCAAGAACCGATCGCTCTACAACAGGTTTGCGGTCGTGCCCTCTGCAGTAAAGACTTCTGGTGTACTTGGCTCTAGGGATACTTCCCTAGGCACCACAATTTGCGCTGAGCTGGCTAGACGCAGGTTTGGGCCTCGGAGTTAGAATGGCTCTTCCAGTGCATATTTCTTACTAACCTCCGGGAAAACGCCTTCTCCATTCTGTCCGCCGGGTCTGTGGGGAGACCAACACGTGGGACCCCAATTTTCACTATACAGAAAGATGGGGAAAGCGAGAGTGATGGAGGCGATGACAGTGAGAGTTCAGCTCTTCCACGTTTGGACTATATCCTTGTGGTTGTGTTCATTATCTATAGAGTTTCCGTATTTAAACACTTCCAAATATAAAAATATTAGCCAGCCAAAGAGGTTCTACGCTATTTTTCGAACTGCTAAAAATAACCATCAAGTTTAAAATCATACTTTGTCGTTAAAAAAAAATTGAAGAAATTCGCTAAAGTATAGCTAGTCGTTGATATATCGCGAGGCAATATTTGTTAGGATGCAACCCTTTGGTTACTAGCTTTTCTAAGTCTAGACTATACATATAAATATTAGTCAAGATAAAAAATTTCAAAATTACAAGATATCCATAAAAGAAAATTATTCGATAAAATGGACCGTAATTGCTCCCATAGTGTAGTGGCTGTCACATCTTCTTAGCGCACAGAAGGTCATGAGTTTGAGACTCACTGGAACCTTAGTCAAATTTTCGGGAGTTCAATATTCGGTATAATCACACTTAATATTAAATTTTAATTAAAAAATCAATAATATTTCATTTACATCTAAAGATGCTTCCTTTTGTTTTTAATGTATTTGAAAAAAGGAAGAAGGGCTAAAGTTTTCCATCATTGTAAAAGTAAACAACACTGGATATAGAAATAATGGAAGAGATAGATAGAGGAAATATGCGAGATGCTGACGAATAAAACACAACTGAGAAAAGAAAAATAATAGAGCGAGACTAAGGTTCCAGCGAGTTTCGAACTCACGACCTTCTGCGTGTTAAGCAGATGTGATAACCACTACACCATGGAACCGTACATTAATTGTCGACCAAATATTGCCTCATCAAGCACATTTATATTTGTTTCAATTTCACTAAATTAAAACAAATGTAAATGTGTTTGATAAGAAAATATTTGATCGAAGCAATCATCTGGTTCCATGGTGTAGTGGTTATCACATCTGCTTTACACGCAGAAGGTCGTGAGTTCGAAACTCGCTGGAACCTTTATATGCTTCTTTTTTTCCTTCTATTTCATATTGTGTTGTGTTTGATAGAATCTCAGATATTTCGTCTGACTAACTTCCCGTCGATTACTATATCCAGTACTGTATATTTTACCAATGTTGGAATTGTGCTGACCTGGGTTTGACGAAAGTACTTGACGTAGATGCTAAATATTAGTAACCATTCATAACGTTGTATTTACATTGTTAATCAACAGCTTCTAAATTTATACAACTTTCACTAAATTGGGAGAAACGTAAACGTGTTTGACAGGGCAAGAACCGATCGCCCTACGACAGGTTTGCGGCCGTGCCCTCTGCAGTAAAGACTTCTGGTGTACTTGGCTCTAGGAGTACTTCCCTACGCACCACAATTGGCACTGAGCTGGCTAGACGCAGGGTTGGGCCTCGGAGTTAGAATGGCTCTTCCAGTGCATATTCCTTACTAACCTCCGGGAAAACGCCTTCTCCATTCTGTCCGCCGGGGCTGTGGGGAGACCAACACGTGGGACCCCATTTTTTCACCATACAGAAAGATGGGGAGGGCAAGAGTGATGGAGGCGATGTCAGTGAGAGTTCAGCTCTTCCACGTTGGGACTATATCCTTGTGGTTGTGTTCATTATCTATAGAGTTTCCGTATTTAAGCACTTCCAAATATAAAAATATTAGCCAGCCAAAGAGGTTCTACGCTGTTTTTGGAACTGCTAGAAATAACAATCAAATTTAAAGATCATACTTTGTCGTTAAAAAAAAATTGAAGAAATTCGCTAACGTCTAGATAGTCGTTGATATATCGCAAGGCAATATTTGTTAGGATGCAACCCTTTGGTTACTAGCTTTTCTAAGTCTAGACTATACATATAAATATTAGTCAAGATAAAAAAATTCAAAATCAAAATATATGTATAAAAGAAAATTATTCGATAAAATGGACCGTAATTGCTCCCATAGTGTAGTGGCTATCACGTCTGCTTAGCACACAGAAGGTCATGAGTTTGAGACTCACTGGAACCTTAGTAAAAAATTCGGGAACTCAATATTCAGTATAATCACACTTAATATTAAATTTTTATTAAAAAAACAATAATATTTCATTTACATCTAAAAATGCTTCCTTTTGTGTTTAAAGTATTTGAAAAAAGGAAGAAGAGCTAAAGTTTTCCGTCATTGTAAAAGTAAACAACACTGGATATAGAAATAATGGAAGAGATAGATAGAGGAAATATGTGAAATGCTGACGAATAAAACATAACTGAGGAAAAAAAAATAATAGAGCGATATTAAAGTACCAGCGAGTTTCGAACTCACGACCTTCTGCGTGTTAAGCAGATGTGATAACCACTACACCATGGAACCATACGTTTACCGTTCACCAAATATTGCCTCATCAACCACATTTATATTTGTTTCAATTTCACTAAATTAAAGCAAATGTAAATGTGTTTGATAAGACAATATTTGTTCGAAGCAATCATCTGGTTCCATGGTGTAGTGGTTATCACATCTGCTTTACACGCAGAAGGTCGTGAGTTCGAAACTCGCTGAAACCTTTATCTGCTTCTAATTCATATTGTGTTGTGTTTGACAGAATCTCAGATATTTCTTCTGACTAACTTCCCGTCGATTACTATATCCAGTACTGAATATTTTACCAATGTTGGAATTGTGCTGACCTGGGTTTGACAAAAGTACTTGACGTAGATGCTAAATATTAGTAACCATTCATAACGTTTTATTTACATTGTTAATCAACAGCTTCTAAATTTATACAACTTTCACTAAATTGGGAGAAACGTAAACGTGTTTGACAGGGCAAGTACTGATCGCTCTACGACAGGTTTGCGGTCGTGTCCTCGGCAGTAGAGACTTCTGGTGTTCTTGGCCCTAGGGCTACTTCCCTACGCACCACAATTGGCGATGAGCTGGCTAGATGCAGGTTTGGGCCTCGGAGTTAGAATGGCTCTACCAGTGCATCTTCCTTACTAACCTCCGGGAAAACGCGTTCTCCATTCTGTCCGCCGGGGCTGTGGGGAGACCAACACGTGGGACCCCATTTTTACACCATACAGAAAGATGGGGAGGGCGAGAGTGATGGAGGCGATGACAGTGAGAGTTCAGCTCTTCCACGTTCGGACCCTATACTTGTGGTTGTGTTCATTATATATAGAGTTTCCGTATTTAAACTCTTCCAAATATAAAAAGATTAGCCAGCCAAAGAGGATCTACGCTGTTTTTGGAACTGCTAGAAATAACAATCAACTTTAAAAATCATACTTTGTCGTTAAAAAAAAATTGAAGAAATTCGCTAACGTATAGATAGTCGTTGATATATCGCGAGGCAATATTTGTTAGGATGCAACCCTTTGGTTACTAGCTTTTCTAAGTCTAGACTATACATATAAATATTAGTCAAGATAAAAAAATTCAAAATCAAAATATATGTATAAAAGAAAATTATTCGATAAACTGGACCGTAATTGCTCCCATAGTGTAGTGGCTATCACGTCTGCTTAGCACACAGACGGTCATGAGTTT
The DNA here is from genome assembly GCA_964016885.1 of Eledone cirrhosa. Taxonomy (NCBI): domain Eukaryota; kingdom Metazoa; phylum Mollusca; class Cephalopoda; order Octopoda; family Eledonidae; genus Eledone; species Eledone cirrhosa. Next base: position 266,960,219 of record OZ024740.1, on the reverse strand, counting down.
GAGACTCACTGGAACCTTAGTCAAATTGTCGGGAGTTCAATATTCGGTATAATCACACTTAATATTAAATTTTAATTTAAAAATAAAAAAAATATTTCATTTACATCTAAAGATGCTTCCTTTTGCTTTTAAAGTAATTGAAAAAAGGAAGAAGGGCTAAAATTTTCCATCATTGGAAAAGTAAACAACACTGGATATAGAAATAGTTGTTTCTACTTTAGGCACAAAGCCAGCAATTTTACCTAGTGCATTACCTGTACTTTATTTTATCGACCCGGTAAGGATGAAAGGCAAAGTCATCATCGGCGGGATTAGAAATAATGGAAGAGATAGATAAAGGAAATATGTGAGATGCTGACAAATAAAACACAACTGATAAAAAAAAATAATAGAGCGAAAGTAAGGTTCCAGCGAGTTTCGAACTCACGACCTTCTGCGTGTGAAGCAGATGTGATAACCACTACACCATGGAACCATACGTTTACTGTTCACCAAATATTACCCCATCAAGCACATTTATATCTGTTTCAATTTCACTTTATTAAAACCTATGAAAATGTGTTTGATAAGACAATATTTTATCTGTTTCCATGGTGTAGTGGTTATCACATCTGCTTTACACGCAGAAGGTCGTGAGTTCGAAACTCGCTGGAATCTTTTTATGCTTATTTTTTTCCTTCTAATTCATATTGTGTTGTGTTTGATAGAATCTCAGATATTTCTTCTGACTAACTTCCCGTCTATTACTATATTCAGTACTGTATATTTTACCAATGTTGGAATTGTGCTGACCTGGGTTTGACAAAAGTACTTGACGTAGATGCTAAATATTAGTAACCATTCATAACGTTGTATTTACATTGTCAATCAACAGCTTCTAAATTTGTACAACTTTCACTAAATTGGGAGAAACGTAAACGTGTTTGACAGGGCAAGAACCGATCCCTCTACGACAGGTTTGCGGTCGTGCCCTCGGCAGTAGAGACTTCTGGTGTACTTGGCTCTAGGGCTACTTCCCTACGCACCACAATTGGCGCTGAGCTGGCTAGACGCAGGGTTGGGCCTCGGAGTTAGAATGGCTCTTCCAGTGCATATTCCTTACTAACCTCCGGGAAAACGCCTTCTCCATTCTGTCCGCCCGGGCTGTGGGGAGGCCAACATGTGGTACCCCATTTTTTCACCATACAGAAAGATGGGGGAGGGCGAGAGTGATGGAGGCGATGACAGTGAGAGTTAAGCTCTTCCACGTTGGGACTATATCCTTGTGGTTGTGTTCATTATCTATAGAGTTTCCGTATTTAAACACTTCCAAATATAAAAAGATTAGCCAGCCAAAGAGGTTCTACGCTGTTTTTGGAACTGCTAGAAATAACAATCAAATTTGAAAATCATACTTTGTCGTTAACAAAAATTGAAGAAATTCGCTAACCTATAGATAGTCGTTGATATATCGCGAGGCAATATTTGTTAGGATGCAACCCTTTGGTTACTAGCTTTTCTAAGTCTAGACTATACATATAAATATTAGTCAAGATAAAAATATTCAAAATAACAAGATATCTGTAACAGAAAATTATTCGATAAAATGGACCGTAATTGCTCCCATAGTGTAGTGGCTATCCCGTCTGCTTAGCACACAGAAGGTCATGAGTTTCAGATTCACTGGAACCTCAGTCAAATTGTCGGGAGTTCAATATTCGTTATAATCACACTTAATATTAAATTTTAATTTAAAAAAATAATATTTCATTTACATCTAAAGATGCTTCCTTTTGTTTTTAAAGTATTTTAAAAAAGGGAGAAGAGCTAAAGTTTTCCATCATTGGAAAACTAAGCAGCACTGGATATAGAAATAATTGTCTCTACTTTAGGCACAAGGCCAGCAATTACCCATTGCATTACTGGTACTTTATTTCATCGACCCCGTAAGGATAAAAGGCAAAGTCAACCTCGGCGGGATTAGAAATAATGGAAGAGATAGATATAGGAAATATGTGAGATGCTGACAAATAAAACACAACTGAGAAAATAAAATAAAAGAGCGAAAGTAAGGTTCCAGCGAGTTTCGAACTCACGACCTTCTGCGTGTGAAGCAGATGTGATAACCACTACACCATGGAACCATACGCTTGCTGTCCACCAAATATTGCCTCATCAAGCACATTTATATTTGTTTCAATTTTACTTAATTAAAACAAATGTAAATGTGTTTGATAAGACAATATTTGATCGAAGCAATCATCTGGTTCCATGGTGTAGTGGTTATCACATCTGCTTTACACGCAGAAGGTCGTGAGTTCGAAACTCGCTGGAACCTTTATATGCTTCTTTTTTTCCTTCTATTTCATATTGTGTTGTGTTTGATAGAATCTCAGATATTTCTTCTGAGTAGTTAGTCAGAAGACTATATCCAGTACTGTATATTTTACCAATGTTGGAATTGTGCTGACCTGGCTTTTACATAAGTACTTGACGCAACCATTCATAACATTGTATCTACATTGTTAATCAACTGACTCCAAACTGATACAACTTTCACTAAATTGGGAGAAACGTAAACGTGTTTGATAAGGCAATATTTGTTAGGATGCAACCCTTTGGTTACTAGCTTTTCTAAGTCTAGACTATACTTATAAATATTAGTCAAGATAAAATATTTCAAAATCCTAATATATGTGTAAAAGAAAATTATTCGATAAAAAGTACCGCGATTGGTTACATTATGTAGTGTTTATTACGTCTGTTTTATACGCAGATGTTCGTGTGTTCGAATATTGGTGGAACCCCATTTTTTTTCATTTAATTTAAGTTCTGTTGTGTCGTGATTCTGAGATGCTCAGATGTTTATTCCATCTATCCAATCGATAATTCTAATATACAGTGGTGTATATATTTACCTATGCTATAATTGTTCTGACCTGCTTCATACATGATTACCAGCATAAGATACTAAATATAAGTAACACCTCATTATAATTAGATGGTTAATCAACTGCTTCTAAATTTCCACATCTTTCGCTAAATTGAAACAAATGTAAATGTGTTTGATAGGCCAATATTTGTTTTGAAGCCATTTGCTGGTTCCATTGTGTAGTTGTTATCACATCTGTTTAACACCCAGACGGTCATGAGTTTGAAACTCGCTGGACCCTTAGACAAATTGCCGTGTGTTCAATATTCTGTGCAATCACACATATTATACAATTTTAATTTAGAAAAAAATATATTTTATTTACAGCTAAAGATGGTTACTTTTTTTTCTGAAAGTATAGGAAAAAGAAGAGGAGAGCCAAAGGTTCCAGCGAGTTTCGAATTCACGACCATCTGTGTGTTAAGCAGATGTGATAACCACTACACCATGGAACCACACGATTGCTTTAAAACAAATATTGCCTCATCAAACACATTTACATTTGTTTAAATTTGTTTAAAAAAAGATGTGGAAATTTAGAAACAGTTGATTAACCATCTAATGATAATGAGGTGTTACTTATATTTAATATCTAATTCTTGTACTGTTGTATGACACAGCTCAGATCAATTCAACTATAATTAATATTATGCGCCACTGAATATGGAAATTATCGACTAGGTAGCCTGAATAAATAATTGAGCCTCTAACAAACACGAATTTAACCCACTTCTCAATGGAACCAAACGCAGTCATTTTATTAATTAATTTCATTCTATATGTATCTTGTGACTTTGGAATTTATATTCTGTACAATCCAGAAAAGTTAGTGTGACAGTTTATAAAATTGAATATGTTTATAAATATCAGTTTAGTTCTAAATTATGAATATAGTTGTT
>OZ024740.1:266891409-266951409 GCA_964016885.1 Eledone cirrhosa | reverse complement strand
TATATATATATATATATATATATATATACAAATAAAATATAGAGTTATTAACTCATATAGATACCCTGCAATTAACAAGCTCAAAGTATAATTACTGACCATTATAATATTAATATGTGTATAAGTAAACACAGTAAACCCGTGTTTAAAATTTCGAGGGTAGATTACACCACAAATTTTAGACACGGGTTTACTGTGTTTACTTCTACACATATTAATATTATAATTGTTTCTACTTAAGGCACATGGCCAGCAATTACCCAGTGCATTACTGGTACTTTATTTTATCGACCCCGTAAGGATGAAAGGCAAAGTTAACCTCGGCGGGATTTGAACTCAGAATGGCAAGGGCCGTAACTCTATACGTCAAAGCATGGCGTCCGACCCTCTACCAGTACTGCCAATCCACTATAATGCTCAGTACTTATACTTTGAGCTTGTTAATTGCAGGGTATCTATATGAGTTAATAACTCTATATTTTATTTGTATTTCGGCTCCTTATCTGTTGAGCTTATAAAAATGAGTGTAAACAGGCTATTATTTCTAGCATAACCACTCGCACCACATATGACTTTCAACGCACGAGGTGTAAACTTTACTGAGTTTATTGTTATAGGTGTTATGTAACATTTAGTCTTATCTCCTGCTGACGAAATGCCTACGGATTACTTGTTACAAACACGATTCATTCAGGGCGAAACAGATTAAATCTTTAGTCTGTCCGGGAGATGAAATGGTTATTGATATGGTATATATGAGAAATCTTGTAAGAAATCTTGTAACATCCCATACGATTCAGGTTGAATGATATGTAACATTTGTGGTGTAATCTACCCTCGTAATTTTAGACACGGGTTTACTGTGTTTACTTCTACACATATTAATATATATATATATACATCATTATCTATAAAAGGCAGATTGTTGCTGTGTGTGTGTGTGTGTGGATGTTCCATGTTTATACATTTGCACAATTTCAAACCGATTGGACTCAAAGTATGTTGTAAATGGTCTAACTTAGGTCAACGACTATTTATTTCATTCAAACTCACCAACAATTACGGAAATAATCGATAAAACTAAATACATGACGCTTTACCCCTCTAATACAATCTGATTTACTCTCTCTACTCCCCTTAAAATTCGATAAAACTACATGCATGCTGCAACTTTCTCTTATATACGATTAAACTTACATACTTTAAGAGAGAGAGAGAGAGAGTGAGAGGGAGAGAGAGGGAACGTTTGTTTTTGAGTGTAGAACGGTCAAACATTTATTTACTTCAATGACAAAGAGAACTTATTACATTTCATACGAAATAACAATTATTCAAAAGCAACAGATACATTTATTCAACAACAAAAAAAATAGCGATAAATCTTTTTTAAAACATCTATCAACGAACGTGGAAGAAAGAAATATCAGTTCATTTACTATACACAATAATATCCTCTATGAGGTCACTAAACCTGCTAGAAACAGCAGCTAACTCTCCCCCATATCACACCACTCCCTACTGTCTTAAATTTAGAAAACATATACTCTATGAGGTCACTAAACCTGCTAGAAATAGCAGCTAACTCTCCCCATATCACACCCCTCCCTACTGTCTTCAATTTAGAAAACACACATTAGACAACCATGCAGAACAACTCCATCGCAGCTCTGTTGTTCGGCTGGCATCGTCTACGCGCGTGTTGCGCAAGTACTGTGAAACAATAAATTTCAACGCTTCTTTGCACAGAAATAATATCCATAGGGGAAACTACAATTGTCACTGCTGGTGCAGCTCCTGCTTCCTGAGCAACGCCGGGCTTTAATGCTAGTATATATATATATAGGAAAAAGTATAACTCCGACGGCAGAGCTCAAGCCGTTTTGACGGCTATTTCTGGACTAAATACAATTAGTCCAGAAATAGCCGTTCTGGACTAAATACAATTTAGTCCAGAAATAGCCGTCAAAACGGCTTGAGCTCTGCCGTCGGGGTCATACTTTTTCCTATTTCCCACTCTACTACCCTAAGTATTGAGTACTCTGGTGCGTTATGGTCCATCTGGTTCCTTACCACAATTCCTTTGTTATATATATATATATATATATATATATATATATATATATATATATATATATATATATATATATATATATATATATATATATATAGTTGTTATATAGTAAGGTGCATTATTGGTTGTGTAAAATGGTCCAATAACTTTATGTTAGCAATATTAAGTTCTCCACGCTTTTGTATATCTCCAATTCCATTCGAGGGAACAGCTAGATGATGTAAAACGGAGTATAAGTATCAAAATGAAAATCCGAAGGCAAGGTAAAATTCCAATCATTTAATCACGAAACATGTTTCGATAAGAGATAGATCGATTGTGAAGCCATGATCGATTATCACTGATCTCATCAGGTGAAAATGAATTGTCTTCAAATTCTTGATATGAGGGAGAAAAAATAACGATGTTCTCTCACATAATTCATTCCCTCATATGGAGACACACCAGTCAGTCAGAGACAAGGCGACTGCTATTAGCTTTAGTTGAGGTCATAAAAGTTTTCAGACTTCTATCGCTGCAAAAGACGCTAGACATCAAACAATTCGTTATATATATATATAGTACTAGCAGTAAAGCCCGGCGTTGCTCGGGGTCGCTCAGTAGCTGTGTTAAAGTTACAATGTTAAGTTTCTTTCTTGGCTTAAAAACTGTAGTGTCTACTGTGCAGACTTGCATGTGGTGTTTTTGATTAATATTCCATCAACCAACAATATGCCTTATGAAGTTAAGAAAACATAACGATAACCCGAATGTTATAACAAAAGAGGATGCTGGGGATAGAAACTGCACTGGTTATTTATTAACAAAGATCGAAAATGTAAACACTGCAACGCAGAGAAAAACATTAGCGTAACCAAATTATCAGTTATGTCTGTCTGCACGCCTATATCACCTCTCTGCACGACTGTCTGTCTGCACGCCTATATCACCTCTCTGCACGACTATCTGTCTGCACGCCTATATCACCTCTCTGCACGACTGTCTGTCTGCACGCGTATATCACCTCTCTGCACGACTGTCTGTCTGCACGCCTAACGAAATTTACAGATACATATATTTTAAATAAACTTATATAATTTTTGCTTTTTTTTACGAAATATTTGCTTCTTTTACGTAGTCTTTAAATAGACTTGTTTTCAAGTAAAAATATTGTTTTAAAATGCTTTTAAATGGAATTTATTGTGTTAATGTCATTTTAAACGCTGAGAAAGCCAGCGTAATTTTTTACGTAAGACGCTCAATGTAAACAGAACAAAGGGAAATAACTGATCACTTACGCTCAAAAATCGATACATTATATTCTATTTCGTCACATAGGGTGGGTCAATTTGAAATCTTTTTTTTTTCCGATGTCTTCGCTAGGGCTCAATGTACAAGTATAGCAATTTCGGTGCAATTCCGTGAGAGATTCTAAGAGGAGATGTGTGCCAAAAATCGATAGACAGACAGACAACCACAGTTTTATATATATAGATAAAAGAGAAAACACAGGTAAGCATTAAGAGAAGGATTTTATCCAGGTATTTACGACCGTTTCATTGGTAAGTGCAACCTTATATTGCTATACTGCAAATAGCAGCCACTCAATTATAATTGTTGTTCACGTCCAAATTTTCAAAATAGTGAGTAAGTTACTCTTGAAATAGTTCTTAATATATAGAGAAAACCATTTTTTTGGAATTAAAAATCATATTAGCTGCTAGGAAAACAATAATTAAATTTGAAAACGCCTATTGGGAACGTAAGGATACATTAAATAACTTTGACATCACGATGGGGGCGAACGACTCGGCTCAAGTCACAGATTTAGTAGGTATTTACATAGCCCATAGTTTACAGAGTGAGTTTAGCGACCTTCACGGTGGAATCTACAGAGATGACGCCCTTCTCTTAGTTAAGAACCTAAATAACCAGAGCATAGAAAGACTCCGTAAGAATATTAGAAAGACTCTCGGGAAACTAAGCCCTAGCATAACGTATGAGTATAGCACTAAAACAATTAACTTTCTAGACGCGACACTTAACCTAAATACAGGACTTATAAGACCTTTTCACAAGATTAATGAAAACTTAGCATACATCAACTGTAACTCAAACCACCCACTATCCATAATTAAATCCATTCCACGCAGCATATCTCTTAGGATCTCCCGCCTCTCGTCTAACCGACAAATCTTCGAGGAACATGCAGAATACTACAATACCGCATTAGACAAGGCAGGCCACTTAGATAGAGTAGAATATATAGATGAAAGCCTCCGCAAAGCGCACACGAACACGCATAACACAAACTCCAGAAACACACGCACACACGCATTTACGCATAGAACTACAAATTATACGGTAAATAGAAATACAACATCGAAATCAAACAAGTCACGCAGTAGAAAATATATTTGGTATAACCCCATATTTAACACCTCTATTAGTACTAACCTACCCTCTACCTTCTTTAGAATAATAAATAAGCACTTTCCAGATTCACATAGATACAGCAAAATCCTTAACACTAAATCTATTAGACTATCTTACTCCACGGCACCAAATATAGAGGCACACATTAAGATGCTTAACGCTAAAAAGATACATAACAACACCAGAACACAAATTTATAACAATAACAATACAATCACCATTGAACACAACAGAATATCTAATACACAACCACCCAATAATAGGCAAACAAAACGTAACACACTTGTACAGGCATCGCAGCCCACAAATAATGCCAAAGTTGCCCATGACAAGAATTGTAACTGCCACCTACCTAAAACCTGTCCATTACATAATGAATGTATGCAGCCTAACCTGGTTTACCAATGCACAGTGAAATCAGACAACCAGAGATGGTATTACATCGGAGTGACTGAGAATGCATTTAAAGCCCGTTGGTATACACACCGTTACGCAATGAACATTCCCAGCATCGTTATGTAACTACCCTTGCAAACAAGACCTGGCAACTGAGGGAAAGTAACCATCAATACACCCTGAAGTGGAAAAAATGATCGAACGCGCCCCCATATCGGAGTGGTATGAGAAGCTGTCGATTATGTGACCTTGAGCTGTTCCACACTTTGAGTTCGAAGAATAGGTTACTCAACAATAAAATCGAAATATCAATTTATTGTAACCATAGACTTAAAGAGAAGTTCTCGCACTACAAGTGCAAATCGAGCCCTTAACCTCTTACTACCAACTGACAAACTGCATATACTTAGACTTTATACCCTCTTATTGTATCTAACCCCTTTAATTACCCACAAAAACCAATACCTATATCCCTCCCTTCTCCTTCATTCCTCTTCTATTTCTTCGTTTTCTTCCTTTCTTCCCTCCCCTTTTTGGCTATCTTTTCTTTTCTTCTTTCTCCCCCAACTTTACTTTTATTTTTATCATTATTATTTTTATCGTTATTTTATATATATATATTTATCTCTTTATATCTCCCCCCTCTCTCTCTCTCCATCCCTCCCACTATGATCAATTTAATTCTCTTTAACTCACTACAATAGACGACATGAAGTCTACGTATCAAAACTGATCAAGGAATCCTTCCACCTCTACCCCTCCCTCCATCCCAGTTTGTCACTCTACTTCCTAACTCTTCTCCCTCTTCCTCTCTCTCTATACTATTCCGTTTGTCCCCTCACTTTCTAATTCCTCTTCCTCTCTCTCTATACTAGTAAATACAATTCCAAAAAAATGTTTTTCTCTATATATTAAGAACTATTTCAAGAGTAACTTACTCACTATTTTGAAAATTTGGACGTGAACAACAATTATAATTGAGTGGCTGCTATTTGCAGTATAGCAATATAAGGTTGCACTTACCAATGAAACGGTCGTAAATACCTGGATAAAATCCTTCTCTTAATACTTACCTGTGTTTTCTCTTTTATACTTTAGACTCCAAGATTGAACGGAATTCTTACAAACTTGTGGAGTTACCCCTAACCGTACGTTGAAACCGTTAATGAAACTGGCTTTCTTAACCACGAACTGGATCACAATAAGCAATTTTCTGCTTATATATATAATATTCTGTTCCTATCATAATCGAGCGCTTCTTTCTGTAACAGCTGTAGAAGGGGTGGAATCTTTTAAAACCGTCTCTCTTATTCATAATATATATATATACTATAGTATATATTGTATATATATACTACATAGTATATATATTCTACAGACCTACTACACTCTACAATTCAAAATTCTGAATGATGGTATCTGTACATATGACGATTTCTTTCTGTTCGACACTTACCTCATTCACCTGGGTATTTGCAATAAGAATGTCTGATTACTTTAGCTCAAAGTCTCTCTTTCTCACTCTTATTCATGAAGGACCCTTAATTGATCACTCGAACTGAAAGAAATGTCAGCGACATCCTTCTCAAATCACGCTGTACTCTTCTTTATAAAAATTGCATAATACACACCTGGCTACATTGGAACATAGAAAATTCAAACACACTATAACCCCCACCGAGGAAATACGGGGTGATAACAGCTAAAATGAATTTCTTCTTGGGTCTGCTCGTTCAGGACTTATCTGGGCTAATGAACAACAACATCAGATACTGCCTGCACCATTTTCTTAGCAATTCCAACCACCGACAGTTTATCCTGCATCGAGGATATTCATCTCGCATTACCATCTCTAAAACCATATTCATCAGACAAGTCAATCTACCCAACGTCTCGGCTCCTACCATCCTCATGTACAAAAATATAGATGTAAGATAATAAAACACGAGAAAGTCTGAGAAAAGGAAGTAAGCATGTTGTCTAACTGACCATCTCCATTTTGTGCCGGTCGGCATCGAGACCTCTAATGTCCTTAATCTACAGACTGCCATTTTCTTCCTCCAGTTCAGAAGGAAGGCTTCACAGCAATACTTTCACGATCTTGTCCGCGGGATGTAGCTGTGGTAAACTGTCCAGCCAAGATTGTAGATTTTTCTCCATCCTCATGTGTTCTGCTTCTTTATTTTTCTTTATTTTATTTTCCTCCGCCCCTCTCTCTTTGTCACTACTCTACAACTATTATTTGCTGCTGATTCTAAAACTGTCCCTAAATACATGAATATATGATTAAGTAAATGTTGTCTCTTACCTTTCCAGTCCACTTGACACCACGCCAAATACAGAAATAACAAAGGACCCAAGTCAAGAGGAGGGTTGCTGCTAACTCCCAACGCATACCACCAACATCTGTGATTCCATCAGTGATTTGAAGAGCACGACGTCTAAGAAAGAAAATAGAGATGTCTGGAGTGTTTGATATATACGTGTGTAATCTATAAGTATGGGTGCGTTTTAAGAGATTAATTAATACAAGAAAATAATGGGTTTATATGAGCAGTATATAGACGTTTTAATGGAAACCAACGATTATATTAATAAATCAACCAATTTAAAAAATCCATCGACAAATAAATCAATCACTTAGTCAATTGAGCATTCCTTGTTAATCAGTATTAAAGGTTTACTCACTCCCAATATTCGCGAACAGGTGACGTGAACGAACCCCAATCGTATTCCCGAGAGCAATTCATGTGTGAATAATTGGACAAGAGGTAGGTGACGTTAATGCTTTTTATAGGTATTACCTCTTTCCAATATGTGGAATTGGAACAATTGTAAGGAAGGAACTGTCGTTCGTATTCCGACTGACAACGATGACTGTTCCACGAATTATCGCAGTTGGACCACGGTAGAACGCTTTTGAACGAATTAAATAGATAAAAGAGAGCCCACGCCAATGGCACGATATACCATATGTTGAGCCAAAATGCGATCACCACCGACGCATATCCGACACCTGCAAGATATAACACAATGATATTTATAACACAGTGAATAATGAATGTGTTTAAAAATAAAATTCTCATAATCTATAATGATTCAGATTAATAATTGTTTCTACTTATGACACAAGGTCAGCAATTTGAAGGGAAAAGGAACGTCGATTAAATCGACCCCAGTGCATTATTGGTACATTATTTTATCGATCCCGTAAGGATGAAAGGCAAAGTTAACAGTATTAATCCATGGAAGTTGTTGATACTCATTATTTTTTCAACTACGTGGACCAGAGCTACGTGAATGTAACCTCAATGTGCCGCTCAATAAAGGAATGAAACCCGCCTCGTTATGATCGTTAACACCTTGAAATTAAAGGCGGTGACTCATTTCAGTTTTATTATAAACAACACTTTAAAAGCTGTTTTTTATCAGGGGTAGTTGTAGTGTTAATATGTCAATTTCTCAACCGGTGTTCCCCAGAACCCTAGGGTTCTACATGAGGTCGCTCGGGATTCCGCGAGAAACAGTGATAAATTAGCTAATGCATTATTTAGTAATTTTATATCCATTTTATATTCGTAATTTTTCTAAAGACATATGGTATAGTGTTGGAAAATCTTTAGTTATTATAGTAAAGGTATCAACCTCTGAAAGAGATATATATTAATAATGGTATGTAATCATTTTTATACAGGGGTTCCCTGAGACATGAAAACTATTTTAGAGGTTCCACAAGGGTAAAAAGGTTAAGAAACGCAGCTATTGAATGTTAATGCTCCATTCATTTAACCAATTTCGTTCTCCAGTTTACAGCTTGTTCTTCTTTGATACAAAACCCCGTCACGAAAACCACTATCTAAGAAGTTTAATTCAGGTTCAAGGTGTTAAAAACTAGTATCGTGTATCATGGACTCCCATTTAAGAAAAATGTTCTTTCAACTCTGCTAACACAGTCAAATTTGCGTTCTATTTCTATAAAACAGTGGTTCCCAAAGTGGGTTCCGCTGAACCCGAGGATTCCACAAAGGAGTGTCTGGGGTCCCGCGAAAAAAGGTAGAAGAGTATATTTATATTACGATCATATAACAGCATTAGACTTTGGGGTTCTCCCAAACGTTTCTGAACAAAAAAGGGTTTCGTATTTGAAAAAGTTTGGGAAACCCTGCTATAAAGAAACACAAGTATATTTAAAAAGAAAGTAGCATATCCATACCTTTGAAGATTGGTGTGATTTTCCAGACTGTCAAACCACCCGAGCTGCACATTTGGCCAAGAGTAAGTTCCAACAAATACATTGGTATTCCAGCTACCAATACTGTCATGAAATATGGAAGGAGGAACGCACCTGAAACAGAGAAATATTGTAAATTGAATATTGTAGAAATTTGAGAATAATAATTAACAGTTCCTTATCTCAACAGACGTGGGATTGACAGAGTTTGTAGAGTATCGGGCAACATCATTTGCGGCATATAGTTACTTCTCTTTACGTTCTGAGTTCAAATCCCGCCAAGGTTAGCTTTGCATTTCGTCCTTATGGCGTCGATAAAATAAAATACCAGTAATGCATTGAAATCGATGTAATCGACTTTTCCACAGATTCGTCTGCTTTATGGCACGCTCTGCAAAACGGCGAGCAATTTTGTTCATCGATTTTAAGCTTTTATTCAATTTGTTCTGACCTAAGCCAAAGCCAAGACCAAAGGATCAATAATGTCTTTAATATCAGCTGGAAATTTTCCACGAAGAGCCTTTTCTTTCCATGCCTGTTCTTGTTTCTCTCTAAAGGCTTTGTTGAATACTTTCTTACCTTGACTTTCTGTTATAAAGTCTTCCTTCAGAACTTCTCTGAGCAGTGTTTCTTTAGTTAATGTTAGATACTCCTACAAACTGTTGCACTCAATACATACACATTGTTCAACCTAAATTAATCCTCTCTCACCTTCCTTCCTGTTAAGGTGCAATAAGCCCCCATTGCAAGTTAAGATCTTGCATGTGCGTCTTTCAATTCTTTCAAGGTCTTGTCTCGTCCAATCAACTATTCCAGCACTATACCCCACTACTCCCAAGACCTATTGTTTTATTCCAGAGGTTAAATTTCCTGCATACAGTTGTGATTTGGACAATTGTTTCACTCTCCTAGTATTTTCAATCTTTTCCTTCATTTCGCCTGTTCTAATCCCTACATCCTGCAACAGGCCCAAGTATTTGTAACCTGTTTCTTCAATTTGTGACATTCTTTCGCCATCAGGCATTTCAATATCATCGATTGCAACCAATTTGCCCTTTTCATTGATAATCTTTTTGCACTTGTCTAAATCAAACTTCATGCATTTGTCATCAGATACAATCTTCACTGTGTGGACAAGTGAATGAAGTTCTCTTTCAGTAAAGCCATACAGCTTTAAATCGTCCATGAACAATAGCTGGTTTATAGGCATGGGCTCTTTCGACATGTAGTATCCACAAGTTGTTTCTCTAAGAACAAGTGTAAAGGAAATCAGTATAATGATAAACAACAAAGGTGATAATGAGTTCCCTTGGAAAATATCTTGTCTGATGCGAACATCTAGAACTTCATTACCAGATGTCAATTCCGTTCTCCACTGCTTCATATCTTTGAATAGCATTTCCTTGATGTTGTCTCCTAGACCTACAAGGTTAAGTGTTTCCTTTAACCAAGACTGGGGTGGGAGTGGGGAGCATGTCATAGGCGTTCTTGTAATCTATGAAAGCCATTGTCAAGTCTTTTTTTTCGTTCACTTGCAGTTGCTTAACATTGCCTTATCAGTTAATAACTGGTATTTTTTTCTCTGAACCCTCTACGACGCCCTTTCTGTTCATTTAGGAGGAGATTTGCCTCTTCGAGACGTTTGTATATCTTGTACCCAATAATTCCAGTCACCAATTTCCAAATGATTGGCAGGCATGCCATTGGTCAGTAATTGGCAGCCACATTTCCTTTCGCTTATCCGTCATTATAAAGACTGTTCAACACTTGGTCATCCAATTAGGGACTTCTAGCTGGAAGCACTTGTCCAAGTGCTCGGCTATCTTATCAGGCGTATTGCTCATTTTCTTGAACCAGAATCCTTGGAGGCCGTCAGAGCTAGGTACCTTCCAGCTTGCCGTTCTTGTAACAAACTGTTTGACATCACTAGAGTAAATGCTTATGTTATTTTGTTTCATATTATGGTTTGGTTGATGTTTTACTCTTTGAAGCCACTCTATCTCATCATTATGAGAAGAAGGTATTTCTCAGATATTATTTCAAAATTCAATTGCCTCAACTGAATCAGGAAACACGTGCTTCGGTTTGCATTTATCAGCGAGTTCTTTATAAAACTGAGAAGGTTGACACGAGAGTGCAAGAAAAGGAGAAGGAGAAAATTAACCGATACCAGGATTTAAAGTGGGAATTAAAAAGGATTTGGGACTGTCATGAAATCAAGGTCGTCCCGATTGTCATAGGAGCACTAGGCACTATCTCGAAGAGTTTTCAAGGATGGTTTAAGAATATTAGTCCACCCCACCCACACACCCTCGTTTTGGAACACTTGAAAAGGCATGCTTGCTGGGAACATCAAGAAACCTCCGATACGTCCTGAATATCTGAGGCTGCAGGGAGCGGCTTGATGTTCATTTGAACAAACTTTCCAGTTAAATAACATCAATGACTGAGACTCCAAGAAAATAATAATAATAACAATAATCCAATTATAGTTGGAGCACTGAGCCGGACAAGGAAAGGAACTGACAAACTCTTCGATCACATGCCAGGTAAACCTTGTATAAAAGGATTTTTTTTTAAATCGTACTTACTAATACTGCTCACATTTTGTGGAAAGCATTGTCAATGTAATGTTGGGAGGGCAAACCTTGTTGTAACCATATATAAAATGGTACGTTTTATCTATTATATAATTTGCAACAATCAGTTATCCACGGAGCTGGAAAATGTGTCATAACAAACGATCAGCCACTCCAGGCCCATTGCTGAGGCCCGGTGGGAGATATCTGAATATGCAGATATCCAAGGAAGATAACAACAACAATAATAATTGTTTCTAATTTTGGCACAGCATGGCGTCCGACTCTCTACCGATACTGCCAATCCACCGCCACTCCAATCAATGATTTCTTATATAGGCACAAGGCCATCAATTTTGGGGGAGGGAAAAGTCGATTAAATCGACCCCAGTGCGTGACTGGTACTTTATTTTATCGATCCTGTAAGGATGAAAGGCAAAGTTAACCTCGGGGGGATTTTAACTCAGATCATAAAGGGCCGTAACTCTATGCTGCAAAGCATGGCGTCCGACCCTCTACCGATACTGCCAATCCACTGCCCTAACAATAATAATAATAATTATTATCATTATTTTTACTTTTGGCACAAGGCCAGCAATTATCCCAGTGCATTACTGGTACTTTATTTTATCGACCCCGTAAGGATGAAAGGCAAAGTTAACCTCGGCGGGATTTGAACTCAGATCATAAAGGGCCATAACTCTATGCTGCAAAGCATGGCGTCCGACCCTCTACCGATACTGCCAATCCACTGCCCTAACAATAATAATAATAATAATAATAATAATAATAATAATAATAATAAAGATCGTGCCTGATTGTGGGTGTGGCCTGCCCATTCGACACGAGAGTGCAAGAGAAGGAGAGGGAAAAAATTAACCGATACCAGGACTTAAAGTGGGAGGTAAAAATGATTTGGAACTGCCATGAAGTCAAAGTGGTCCCGATTGTCATAGGCGCACTAGGTACTATCTCAAAAAGTTTCCCTGCTTTTTGGAACACTTCAAAAGGCATGCTTGCTGGGAACAGCAAGAACTCTCCGATACGTCCTGAATATCTGAGGCTGCAGGTAGTGGCTTGATATTCATTTCAACAAACTTTCCAGTTAACTAACATCAATGACTGAGACTCAAAGAATAATAATAATAATAATAATAATAATAATAATAATAATAATAATAATAATAATAATAATAATAATAATAATAATAATAATAATAATAATAATAATAATAATAATAATGATTTCTTTATTAGCCACAAGGGTTTACATAAAGTAGACATTAAGGACAGTGCAGGACAATGCAGGACGGTACAAATGGGCATTTCTGCGTGTAAAAATAACAAAAACAGAGGATGTAACAAAAATAAAAATGAAAATAACAATGAAAAATTCCCCAATAGGGGGGAGACTTCGGAGGGACATTTGTGGAGAAAGCCCAGTAAAAAGCCACAATGACCCTGACCACCAAGGCAAGTGCCCTCTCCCAGTTTTCCACCTTTAGTTTACAGATATATACTCAGAGTCGGCCCATTCACTCGGGCCATTCTTGCTTCTCTCACCCATCTTTCAACAAAATGCTGGGAAGAGAGCACTTCCCTCTCTACTCTGATTTTCCTTTTCAAATGAAATTTGAAAAAGTCAATTAGAGCATCACCGAAGAGGTAAGTGCTCGTCTTCAGCCCTTTCAAACGTGTCCACCATACTATCTCTTTCGCCATGGCCACCAGACAGATAAAAACTGCCTGCCCTTCCCGGCTAAAGGAGGAGGGCGGGGCAATCCTCACGATAGACTCAGATGATAGCTGGATCCGTCCTAAACGCGACAGCAGGTGTTCGACATAAACCCACAAGTCAGCAATTTTCGGACACTGGACGAGTGCGTGCAGGACGGTTTCGTCGCCATGCGCGCATCTCGGACATGCCCGGCTGACGGCACCTCCATGCCTGTAGAGTTTATCCCGAACTGGCAAGGCTCCTCGGTAGCACTGCCAGGCCAGAGATTTCTGGAAGTTGTCCATAGGCCCTGGCCCGAAAGTTCTTCCGAAGAGATTGGCTAGTTGATTTTCGTCGACGCCTAGAGTTTCCCCAAGTACGTCGTCGCTCTTCCCCTCCACTAATCCTCTATAGAACGCCGAGGTGGAGTTTCCACCGATCACATTGCCCGATTGGTCGAGGGCTGTGAGCGCCTGAAGACATTCCAGTCTCCAGGCGCTCCCTCTCGGTCTTCGCTTGACCCAGGACTGCAGCTCCGTCAAGGAAACGAGCTGGGGAAAAACGCGTCTAGCAAACGGCGACCACACCTGATCACCGTCGAGGAAGAGGTGGAGATGTCGTAGCCTGAGCGCGTGCCTGCGCATCATCAGCCACGGCATGCCCAGCCCTCCACGTAGCGGGTGTTGACAACAGATGGACCGCCTGACCATCGGAGCACGTCCCTTCCACAAAAAGCGAAAGAGCAAACGCTCCAGCGCAGTCAGGCGAGGCTTAGGACAAGGTACGACGGTTAGGCGGTAGCAGATAACAGACGCGATGTACGCGTTAGCCACCTCCGCTCGACCTTTCAGGGATAGCTTCCTCTCCGCCCATTTCTGGGTGAGAGAAGCCACCCTGCTCGTCACCTCGTCCCAGTTTTTGTCCGTCTGGAGGTCCGGACCGAACCAGACCCCTAGCAATTTAACCGGTCCGTCCGTCCAGCGCCCGACGACGCTGTTAGACAGCATGGACCTGCCTCTCCAGGTGCCGAGCTGCAGGCCCACTGACTTTTCCTGGTTGATCATTGCTCCTGTCACCGCTTCGTATTCTCTTAGTGTAGTGCCGATCGCCTCGATGTGTTTGGCGTTCGACACCACTACGGTGACATCGTCCGCATATGCTGACACGGATCTTCCGCATCCTAGTTCGCGCGGGACTCCCCTCAACGTCTCCAGTTTGTGCAGTAATGGCTCGAGAGTCAATACGTACAAGAGGGACGAGAGGGGACATCCTTGGCGGACCGAGCGCATGATGTTGAACGGTTCCGATAGGTGACCGTTCACTCTCACCACAGAGCAGATGTCGCTGTGCATGGCAGCGATCCAGCCTCTGAAGACGGGCCCAAAGCCAGCCGCCCTCAGGACTGCCGCTAGGTAACGATGGTCGACCCTATCGAAAGCTTTCGACTGATCTAAATTGATCAAGGACCCACCCGTGCCAGGTTCCCTAGCTACCCTCTCTACGATGTATCGCATGAGGTGGAGGTTGTCGTGGATGGATCTGTCGGGAATGGCGCATGTCTGCGCCTCTCCCACCAGACCACCAACGACAAGCGCCAACCTCTTTGCTAGCACCTTGGCCAAAATCTTAAACTCTGTGTTTAGCAGAGTTATGGGCCGGAAATTGTCTATGTTATCCCCCTTGTTCGGATCCTTTCTCAGCAGTGCCACCGCTCCTCGGCTCACAGAACTGGGAATTCTCCCGTTCTGTTGCCAGTTGCAGTAGACGTCCGCCAAGAGGCCTCCGAACAAGTCTGGCATCTGTACGTAAAGTTCATAGGGCAGACCATCCAAACCAGGCGATTTACCCCTTGTGCAGCCAGTCATTGCCTCCCGTACTTCAGCGGCTGTTATCGGCTTTTCGCAACACCTCGCCTCAGTGGCCGAGAGCCGCGGCAGTCCGTCGAGGTAGACACTAAAGTCTATCCCTCTACCCGGCCCCCCGCTGCCCCCGAACAGCTGAGCGAAGTGTCGCTGAAAAGCTTCACACATTTGCCCGGGATCGAGTAGCATGCGCCCGTCGTGGTCCACCAAAGACCGGATCGTGGCTTTGTTGCCACGACGCGCCTCCGCCACTCGGGCCCATTGAACGGCTTTCGTCCCCTCGTGTCTGAGAGCACGCACCCTAGCTCTGACAACGCAGCCTTCGTGCTTTGCATTGAAGAATTGGTCAAGGGCCAATTTCGCCGCAAGCACGTCGGTCGCAATGCCTTTGCTAAGCGCCTCGTCTAATTTTCTAACTAGTTCTCCCTCTGCTCTATTTTTCTCTATTGCTAAAGCCTTACTAAACCTAATCGATTCTATTCTAATCGCTCTTTTCAGAGCAAACCACCACTTGTTGTTGACGATGGCCCCCGTCAACGCCCGCTTAACTAGTTCGCTAATCCGGTCTCTGTAGGCCTTGCGCGCTGGTAAGGACGCGTTTAACTTCCAGTAGCCGGGTCCTCGTCTATGAAGCCTATCTAAGTCAAGCACACAGGTCACGAATTTGTGGTCCGTGTAGCTGACTATCTTGAATTGTGGACAGCCTATGCTAGACCTATCTATTTCCCTACAAAATACTCTATCTAGATATGATCTGGATGACCCTATGCGGTTTGTCCAAGTCCACATTGGCACATTCGGGAAATCCAATCGGTACCTGTCAGACAGTTCAAAACGCCTGAGCAGGTTGGTGAGGCTCTTGCACCCTCCACCCCTATCCGCTAATCCCACACAGTCCCAGCGTGCATCTAAGATCCCGTTCCAGTCGCCCACTAACACTAAAGAGCGGGACGTTCCAAGAAAGGTCTCCAGACGCCGGAAGAAATCAGGCCGCCCTGCTCCTGTCGGGGCATAGACGGCCACTAGCCTGAAAGCTTGCCCGTCTCCGCTGGTCACGTCCAGCACCACCAGCTTACCCTCTGGGTCCAGGAAGATGGCCCGTATGGCGAGATCCAAACCTCTCCGAAAAAGCACAGCAACTCCTCCACCCGATCCAGGACGGCTGGGAGATGCGTACACATCGTAGCCGCCGAAGATCGGTGCGAAGGCCCGTGCTTCGGAGATTCTGGTCTCGCTGATGGCCACTACATCTATGTTTAGTGACCTGAGGTCGTTGAGCAGGTGACCCTGCTTCCATGACGACCCCAAGCCACGCGCATTTATGCTGCCTATTCTGAGTGAGGTCATGTTTAAAATAGAGTGGAAAAGATGAGAAAGACCACTTACCGTACTTTTGGTAGAGGAGGGATGGTTTTTACATCCCTTTTCACTTGATCGTCTGGTGAAGGGACCGTTGAATCGTCCCTTCGGCTGGTCGTCGGCTCTTCTAAGAGAATGTCTGAATATACTCTTCGATTAATGGTTCCTCCTAGGTCCCTGAAATCACCAACTGCGTTGGGGAATTTCGTTTTAATGTTTGTGTATTGTTTCTGTGCTATTTTTAGCAGTCTTATGTTAGTTGGCGTTTTGATTGGTGCTGGTATTATGTAGTCCTGTTGTGAAATGTCTGTGTGTTCAATTATGTAAGTCATTAGTTTCTTGTTGTGTGTGTTTATTGCCGTGCATTTGTTTTTCTGGGGGTGGGGTGTGGTTCTGCTATTTTCTTGTCGTTGTTGCTGGGTGTGTGTGTTTTGTTGTTGTGTTTGCGATGTTGGTGCTTGTGGTGGTGGTGTTGAAGGTGTTGTTGGCGGTGGGGTTGTCGCCGGTGGTGATGGTGGTGCTGGTGTGGGTGGTGATGGTGTTGGTGGTGTTGCTGCTGTGGGTCTCTTTGCAGTAGACTTTACCCTTTTCTCATTTCTTTCCTCCCTTTTCAAAGGCGACGATGCGCTGCTTCTGCGTTTGTGCCTTCTTGCGACCTTTTGCCATCCCTCTCCCACCTCACACTCCATGTCTAATTCTGTAAGGTCGGGGAGGGGTACCAGCTCCACTCTTTCACTTGTTGTTGTTGGTGATGTTTGCACTGGAGTCTCTGTTGCAGCTGCATTTGGTATTGCTGTTGTTGTTGTTAATATTTCCACTGCTGCTGCTGTCTTTGATTTCCGTGGAGTGGGTATGGGTGCCACGGACCTATCGTTCCTGGTTGCCGCTTGTCCTGTTGCTGGTAGCCGTGGAGCCGGATTCGGAAGGAGGGGGGTTTTCTCCTTTCTCAGGGTCTTCTCGTTGCAGAAGGCCCTGAGGTGAGTCTTCGATCCACAGCGAAAGCATTTCGGGCGTTTGCCCTCAACACTTATGGGCAGTTGAGTGCCGTTATCGAAGTCTATCACATCCGGGATAGCTTCGATGCACTCCTGGTTGGTTTGGATTAGCATCTCAATGGAGGAGCCGACCCAATCTTCTCTTACTTTTTTCTGTACTTGCAGTACAGTTGTTTTGTCCTCGATTCCGACGAGGACAGACGCGGCCAGCCAAGAAGGGGTCATTCCGGGGGGGGGGGACGTGGGTCAGTTTGACCCTCACAATTTTTTGCCCGCAGTAGGAGGGCACCAACACCATTTCCTCGCTCCTTAGGGTCACTACTGATTGGGCCTTTGCCTCCTGGGGTGTGGCAAAAAGTACGTCTACGGTGGCGTATTTTTTGCCTCGGGTGATGTGCGTTTTCCTCTGCCACACAGACCCCAAGGCTTTTTGTATTTGGGCCTCTGTGGCTCTTTCCACCCTACGGGATTTTGTACTTACTGTACGGTACGTGACCGTACAGTGCTCTTGGGTTTCGAAAAAATTTTTCGCTGCCTTGCAGATTGCTCGGTGTCCGTTCTTTGTCACCATCTTCTTCGCTTCCTCTAATTCCTCATTTGTTATGAGGATTGTTTCCAAGTTTTTCGCAATACCTGCAAATGAGATTGGTTTTTCTCTGCTGTTGTTGTTGTCGTCAGAGCTGCTGGTACTTTTGTTGTTGCTGCAGGTACTACGACTACTGCCGCTGTTGCTGTGGTTGTTGTTGGTGTTGCTGCTGCTAATGCTGTTGTTGTTTATGCTGCTGGTGATGCTGTTGCGGCTGCTACTGTTGTTTTCATTGTCACTGTTGCTGTTGTTATTACGGCTGCTACTGCTATTATTCCTGACGTCAGACGAATGAACTGGGTTTTCGTATTTCCCGCACACCTGTTTCGTCGCTGTCGTCGTCGTCGTGGAGAAACCTTGCACGCTTTGCACGAGACTTTTCTTTTCTTTCGTCGCTTGCGAAAGAGAAGGGAGGGAGGAGGGAGAGAGACACATTTAAAGAAGGGAGGGAGAGAGACAATCTTCTCTCTGCTGTAGTGATGATTGAGGAAGAAGAAGACGGAATGAGTGGGAGTGACGTATGAAATTTCTTTTTGGTAGCCATGTTTTTTTGTTTAAAATGAAATTTTGGGTACAAAACCCCAATAACTGGTTATTTAACCCCGAAGGGCCAAATAACGGACAGAAAGACCCCTCTCACGAGGAGGAGGGTGTCTTTATCAACAATTTGGTTCAAGTTTTAAACAATTTACAATTGTTTTAACGGTTAAAAATTACTATACCTTACAGAGCCGAGCCTCCGTCAACCATGGCATTCAATAATAATAATAATAATAATAATAATAATAATAATAAACACAAAACTGGCTCCGAGGCACAAGACCAAAGCCTATCTCCCAGAAACTACTAGAAGTACACAATGAAACAAAGCACAATAAGTAGAATATGTGCAGATAGTGAAGAAACAATCAACCACATTGTTACTGGATGCCCAGCTCTAGTCAAAAAGGAATATATCCACAGGAAAAATAGAGTTGGGACCTTCATACATTGGAAGTTATGCCAGCATTGTGAAATACCAACAGAATGACGATGGTACAAACACATACGAGAAACGGTATCAGAGGATAACAAAACAACTATTCTCTGGGATATGCCAATACATACAGACAGAGAGATCAAAGCCAACCGACCAGATGTTATAGTCAAAGACCACAAAGATTGCTATCTTGCTATGTATGAATGCCCACAGACGACAATATATCTTCCAATGAAGTAGAGAAACTCTCCAAATATAAAGATCAAGAGATAATTCGAATGTGGAAAATGAAAATAGAAACAATACCTATAATAATAGGTGCTCTGGGAATCCTAAAAAAAACACAGACAAATACATAGCCCAAACCCCAGGACTTACAAATATATACAACATACAAAACAAATAGCACTACTAGGCACTGCACACATTTTACCAAGAGTATTCTCAATACAATAGAATAAACACCACCAAAAACAACACTGTACATGCCCAAAGCGCACAGAGCTACGCTCAGTAATGCAGTGATAATGCGCAAAATAATAATAATAATAATAATAATAATAATGATTTCTTTATTGGCCACAAGGGTTTACATAAAGTAGACATTAAGGACAGTACAGGAAATACGGGACGGTACAAATGGGCATTTCTGCGTGTAAAAAACAAAAACAGAGGATGTAACAAAAAAATAACAATGAAAAATTCCCCAATAGGGGGGAGACTTCGGAGGGACATTTGTGGAGAAAGCCCATTAAAAGGCCACAGTGACCCTGACCACCAGAGTAAGTGCCCTTTCCCAGTTTTAATATACAGTGCCCTTTCCCACCTTTAATTTACAGACACATACTCAGAGTAGGCCCATTTACTCGGGCCATTCTTGCTTCTCTCACCCATCTTTCAACAAAATGCTGGGAAGACAGCACTTCCCTCTTTACCCTGATTTTCCTTTTCAAATGAAATTTGAAAAAGTCAATCAGGGCATCACCGAAGAGGTAAGTACTCGTCTTCAGCCCTTTCAAACGTATCC
Source organism: Eledone cirrhosa (assembly GCA_964016885.1). Lineage (NCBI taxonomy): Eukaryota > Metazoa > Mollusca > Cephalopoda > Octopoda > Eledonidae > Eledone > Eledone cirrhosa. The sequence continues at coordinate 266,931,192 of OZ024740.1, read as the reverse complement.
ACCATACTCTCTCTTTCGCCATGGCCACCAGACAGATAAAAATTGCCTGCCCTTCCCGGCTAAAGGAAGAGAGCGGGGCAATCCTCACGATGGACTCAGATGATAGTCGGATCCGTCCTACACGCGACAGCAGGTGATCGACATAAACCCACAAGTCAGTAATTCTCGGACACTGGACGAGTGAGTGCAGGACGGTTTCGTCGCCCTGCGTGCATCTCGGACATTCCCGGCTGACGGCACCTCCATGCCTGTAGAGTTTATCCCGAACTGGCAAGGCTCCTCGGTAGCACTGCCAGGCCAGGGATTTCTGGAAGTTGTCCACAGGCCCCGGCCCGAAAGTTCTTCCAAAGAAGTTAATTTTCGTCGAGGCCTAGAGTTTCCCCAAGTACATCGTCGCTCTTCCCCTCCACTAATCCTCTATAGAACGCTGAGGTGGAGATTCCACCGATCACATTGTCCGATTGGTCGATAGCTGTGATCGCCTGAAGACATTCCAGTCTCCAAGCGCTCCCTCTCGGTCTTCGCTTGACCCAGGACTGCAGCTCCGTCAAGGAGACGAGCTGGGGAAAGACGCGTCTAGCAAACGGCGACCACACTTGATCACCGTCGAGGAAGAGATGGAGATGTCGTAGCCTGAGCGCGTGTCTGCGCATCATCAGCCACGGCATGCTCAGCCCTCCACGTAGCGGGTGTTGACAACAGATGGACCGCCTGACCATCGGAGCGCGTCCCTTCCACAAAAAGCGAAAGAGCAAACGTTCCAGCGCAGTCAGGCGGGGCTTAGGACAAGGTACGACGGTCAGGCGTTAGCAGATGACGGACGCGATGTACGCATTAACCACCTCCGCTCGACCTCAGGGATAGCTTCCTCTCTGCCCATTTCTGGGTGAGAGAAGCCAGCCTGCTCGTCACCTCGTCCCAGTTTTTGTCCGTCTGGAGGTCCGGACCGAACCAGACCCCTAGCAATTTAACCGGTCCGTCCGTCCAGCGCCCGACGACGGTGTTGGACGGGATGGACCTGCTTCTCCAGGTGCCGAGCTGCAGGCCCACTGACTTTTCCTGGTTGATCATTGCTCCTGTCACCGCTTCGTATTCTCTTAGTGTAGTGCCGATCGCCTCAATGTGTTTGGCGTTCGACACCACTACGGTGACATCGTCCGCATATGACACGGATCTTCCGTATCCTAGTTCGCGCGGGACACCCCTCAACGTCTCCAGTTTGTGCAGTAATGGCTCGAGAGTCAATACGTGCAAGAGGGACGAGAGGGGACATCCTTGGCGGACCGAACACATGATGTTGAACGGTTCCGAAAGGTGACCGTTCACTCTCACCACAGAGCAGATGTCGCTGTGCATGGCAGCAATCCAGCCTCTGAAGACGGGCCCAAAGCCAGCCGCCCTCAGGACTGCCGCTAGGTAACGATGGTCGACCCTATGGAAAGCTTTCGACTGATCTAAATTGATCAAGGACCCACCCGTGCCAGGTTCCCTAGCTACCCTCTCTACGATGTATCGCATGAGGTGGAGGTTGTCGTGGATGGATCTGTCGGGAATGGTGCATGTCTGCGCCTCCTCCACCAGACCACCAACGACAAGCGCCAACCTCTTTGCTAGCACCTTGGCTAAAATCTTGAACTCTGTGTTTAGCAGAGTTATGGGCCTGATATTATCTATGTTATCCCCCTTGTTCGGATCCTTTCTCAGCAGCGTCACCGCTCATCGGCTCACAGAACTGGGAATTCTCCCGTTCTGTTGCCAGTTTCAGTAGACGTCCGCCAAGAGGCCTCCGAACAAGTCTGGCATCTGTGCGTAAAGCTCATAGGGCAGACCATCCAAACCAAGCGATTTACCCCTTGTGCAGCCAGTCATTGCCTCCCGTACTTCAGCGGCTGTTATCGGCTTTTCGCAACACTCTGCCTCAGTGGCCGAGAGCCGCGGCAGTCCGTCGAGGTAGACACTAAAGTCCATTCCTCGACCCGGCCCACCGCTGCCCCCGAACAGCTGAGCGAAGTGTCGCTGAAAAGCTTCACACATTTATCCGGGATCGAGTAGCATGCGCCCGTCGTGGTCCACCAAAGACCGGATCGTGGATTTGTTGCCACGACGCGCCTCCGCCACTCGGGCCCATTGAACGGCTTTCGTCTCCTCGTGTCTGAGAGCACGCACCCTTGCTCTGACAACGCAGCATTCGTGCTTTGCATTGAAGAATTGGTCAAGGGCCAATTTCGCCGCAAGCACGTCGGTCGCGATGCCTTTGCTAAGCGCCTCGTCTAATTTTATAACTAGTTCTCCCTCTGCTCTATTTTTCTCTATTGCTAAAGCCTTACTAAACCTAATGGATTCTATTCTAATCGCTCTTTTCAGAGCAAACCACCACTTGTTGTTGACGATGGCCCCCGTCAACGCCCGCTTAACTAGTTCGCTAATCCGGTCTCTGTAGGCCTTGCGCGCTGGTAAGGACGCGTTTAGCTTCCAGTAGCCGGGTCCTCGTCTATGAAGCCTATCTAAGTCAAGCACACAGATCACGAATTTGTGGTCCGTGTAGCTGACTATCTTGAATTGTGGACAGCCTATGCTAGACCTATCTTTTTCCCTACAAAATACTCTATCTAGATATGATCTGGATGACCCTATGCGGTTTGTCCAAGTCCACATTGGCACATTCGGAAAATCCAATCGTTATCTGTCAGACATTTCAAAACGCCTGACTAGTTTGGTGAGGCTTTTGCACCCTCTTCCCCTATCCGCTAATCCCACACAGTCCCAGCGTGCATCTAAGATTCCGTTCCAGTCGCCCACTTTACACTAAAGAGCGGGACGCTCCTAGAAAGGTCTCCAGACGCCGGAAGAAATCAGGCCGCCCTGCGCCTGTCGGGGCATAGACGGCCACTAGCCTGAAAGTTTGCCCGTCTCCGCTGGTCACATCCAGCACCACCAACTTACCTTCTGGGTCCAGGAAGATGGCCCGTATGGCGAGATCCAAGCCTCTCCGAAAAAGCACAGCAACTCCTACCCCCGATCCAGGACGGCTGGGAGATGCGTACACATCGTAGCCGCCGAAGATCGGTGCGAAGGCCCGTGCTTCGGAGATTCTGGTCTCGCTGATGGCCACTACATCTATTTTTAGTGACTTGAGGTCGTTGAACAGGTGGCCCTGCTTCCATGACGACCCCAAGCCACGCGCATTTATGCTGCCTATTCTGAGTGAGGTCATGTTGAAATGGAGTGGAAAAGATGGGAAACACCTTACTTCTCGTAGAGGAAGAATGGTTTCTCCATCCCTTTTCACTTGATCGTCTGGTGAAGGGACCGTTGAATCGTCCCTTCGGCTGGTCGTCGGCTCTTCTGTGAGTATATCCGAATATACTCTCCGGTTGAGTGTCCCTCCTAGGTCTCTGAAATCACCAACTGCGTTGGGGAATTTCGTTTTAATGTTTGTGTATTGTTTCTGTGCTATTCTTACCAGTCTTATGTTCGTTGGTGTTTTGATTAGTGCTGGTATTATGTAGTCGTGCTGTGAAATGTCTGTGTGTTCAATTATGTAAGTCATTAGTTTCTTGTTGTGTGTATTTATTGCTGTGCATTTGTTTTTCTGGGGGTGGGTGTGGTTCTGCTATTTTCTTGTCGTTGTTGCAGGGTGTATGTGTTTTGTTGGTGTGTTTGCGATGTTGGTGCTTGTGGTGGTGGTGTTGAAGGTGTTGTTGTTGTTGGCGGTGGGGTTGCCGCCGGTGGTTCTGGTGGTGCTAGTGTGGGTAGTGATGGTGTTGGTGGTGTTGCTGCTGTAAGTCTCTTTGCAGTAGCCTTTACCCTTTTTTCATTTCTTTCCTCCCTTTTCGAAGGCGACGATGCGCTGCTTCTGCGTTTGTGCCTTCTTGCGACCTTTTGCCATCCCTCTCCCACCTCACACTCCATGTCCGATTCTGTGAGGTCGGGGAGGGGTACCAGCTCCACTCTTTCACTTGTTGTTGTTGGTGATGTTTGCAATGGAGTCTCTGTTGCAGCTGCAGTTGGTATTACTGTTGTTGTTGTTAATACTTCCACTGCTGCTGCTGTTCTTGATTTCCGTGGCGTGGGTATGGGTGCCACGGACCTATCCTTCCTGGTTGCCGCCTGTCCTGTTGCTGGTAGCAGTGGAGCCGGTTTCGGAAGGAGGGGGGGTTTCTCCTTTCTCAGGCTCTTCTCATTGCAGAAGGCCCTGAGGTGAGTCTTCGATCCACAGCGAAAGCATTTCGGGCGTTTGCCCTCAACACTTATCGGCAGTTGAGTGCCGTTATCGAAGTCTATCACATCCGGGATAGCTTCTATGCACTCCTGGTTGGTTTGGATTAACATCGCAATGGAGGTGCCGACCCAATCTTCTCTTACTTTTTTCTGTACTTGCATTACAGTTGTTTTGTCCTCGATTCCGACGAGGACAGACGCGGCCAGCCAAAAAGGGGCGATCGCGGGGGGGGGGGGGAGACGACGTGGGTCAGTTTGACCCTCACAATTTTTTGCCCGCAGTAGGAGGGCACCAACGCTATTTCCTCGCTCCTTAGGGTCAATAAGGATTGAGCCTTTGCCTCTTGGGGTGTGGCAAAGAGCACGTCCTCGGTGGCATACTTTTTGCCTGGGGTGATATGCGTTTTCCGCTGCCACACAGACCCCAAGGCTTTTTGTACTTGAGCCTATGTGGCTCTTTCAACCCTACGGGATTTTGTGCTTACTGTACGGTACGTGACCGTACAGTGCTGTTGGGTTTCGAAAAACTTTTCGGCTGCTTTGCAGATTGCTCGGTGTCCGGTTTTCGTCACCATCTTCTTTGCTTCCTGTAATTCCTCATTTGTTATAAGGATGGTTTCCAAGTTCTTTGCGATACCTGCAAACAAGATTGGTTTTTCTTTCTTGTTGTTGTTTTTGTCGACGTCAGAGCTGCTGTTACTTTTGTTGTTGCTGCTGGTACTACGACTGCCGCCGCCGCTGTTGCTGTGGTTGTTGTTGTTGTTGCTGCTGCTGTTGCTGTTGTTGTTGTTGTTGCTGCTGCTGTTGTTGTTTATGCTGCTGATGATGCTGTTGCGGCTGCTACTATTGTTTTCCTTGTCACTGTTGCTGCTGCTGCTGTTATTACGACTGCTACTGCTATTATTCATGACGTCAGACGAATGAAATGGCTTTCCGCATTTACCGCACACATTTTTCGTCGTTGTCGTCGTCGTGGAGAAATGTTCCACGGTATGCACGTGCTCTTGGAAACTATCAGAAACTATATTTTTCTTTTTCTTTACTGGCGTCGCTTGCGAAAGAGAAGGGAGGGAGAGAGGCAGATTTAGAGAAGGGAGGGAGAGAGACAATCTTCTATCTGGTGTAGTGACGATTGAAGAAGAAGAAGACGGAATGAGTGGGAGTGACTTGTGAAAATTCTTTTTTGTAGCCATGTTTTTTTGGTTTAAAATGAATATTGGGCACAAAACCCCAATAAGCGGTTATTTAACCCCGAAGGGACAAATAACGGGGAGAAAGACCCCTCTCACGAGGAGGAGGGTGTTTTTAATCTACAATTTGGCTAAAGTTTTAAACAATTTACAATTGTTATAGCGGTTAAAAATTACTATACCTTACAGAGCCGAGCCTCCGTCAACCATGACATTCAATAATAATAATAATAATAATAATAATAATAATAATAATAATAATAATAATAATTTCATTTATTAGCCACAAGAGCCGACATGTAGGGGACAATACAAAGACAGGGAGAGTGGGGGTTTACAATAAGGTCGAGTAAAAGTGCACAATGGCAAGACTAATTTAACAATGAAGATATAAAAATATAAAATAAACTATGCATAAATATAACAAAATAAATTCCCTGGGGTGACTCGGGTACCCCACCAATGCTGAACCACCCTCCGCTTCTAGGGCACCCAGGGAGAGCACCCCTCTCCTCAAGTTAGCTAGCCTATAGGCGCATGGTGAGAGTAGGCCCATTCACACGAGCCATTCTCGCCACATTCATCCACCTTTTAGCAAATGTACTGGGGGGAAGCACTTCTCTCTCCACCCTCACCTTCCTTTCCAGGTGAATCTTGAAGAAGTTGATGAGGGATTGAACGAAGAGAAAAGTGTCTGTCTTCAGTCCTTTTAATCTGGTCCACCATATAACCTCTTTCGCAACTGCCACCAGACAGAGGAACATTTCCTGCTTTTCCTGACCTAAGGAAGGCGGCGGGTCGATCTTCACTATGGACTCGGCCTATAGCCGGATTCGTTCCACACGCGATAGTAGCTGTTCGACATAACTCCACAAGTCAGTAATGCACGGACATTGGACAAGTGCGTGCAGAACGGTTTCGTCGTTCTGTGCGCATCTTGGGCAGGTCCGTCTGACAGCACTTTCGTGCCTGTAGAGTTTATCCCGAACCGGCAGTGCCCCCCGGTAGCACTGCCAAGCGAGGGATTTCTGGAAATTGTCCATCGTCCCCGGCTCGAAAGTCCTCCGGTTCAAACTGGTCAGTTCGACTTCGTAGAGGCCCAAAGCTTCTCCGAGTGCGTCATCGCACTTGCCCACCACTAATCCTCTATAGAACTCGAGAGTGGAAGTTCCACTGATCGAGTTGCCCGCTTGGTAGAGGGCAGTGAGTGCCTGGCAACATTCCAGGTGCCAGTCACCCAGTCTCGGTCTCTTCTTGACCAAGGACTGCAGCTCAGTCAAAGAAATGAGCTGCGGAAAGGCCCGTCTGATAAACGGCGACTACACCTGTTCACCGTTTAGGCAGAATATCTGGAGATGTCGCAGCCTCAACTGCGCATCATTAGCCACGGCATGCCCAGCCCTCCGCGTAGAGGGTGCTGGCAGCAGATGGATCGCCTCACCAACGGAACTTGTCCCCCCCACAAGAATTTGTAGAGGAGACGTTCCAACTTGACGAGGCGCGGACGGGGGCAAAGCACGACGGTCAGGCGGTAGTAGATGACGGACGCGATGTATGCATTCGCCACCTCCGCGCGACTTTTCAGTGATAGCTTCCTCCCAGCCCATTTTGGGGTGAGACTGGCTACTCTGCTCGTTACCTCGTCCCAATTCTTTTCCACCTGGAGGTCTGGTCCGAACCAAACCCCCAACAACTTTACCGGTCCGTCCGTCCAGCGCTCCACAACGCTGTTGGACGGCATGGGCTTTCCTCTCCAGGTTCCGAGCTGCAAGCCCACCGACTTTTCCGGGTTAAGTTTGGCTCCTGTCAACCTTTCATATTCCTTCAATAAGGTGCAGACCACCTCGATTTCTGAGGTGTTCGACACCATCACGGTGATGTCGTCCGCATAAGCCGACACCGCCTTTCCACGTCCCGGTTCGAGCGGGATGCACTGCTACAGCTCCAGCTTCCGCAGTAAAGGCTCGAGAGTCAATACGTACAGAAGGGAAGAGAGAGGGCATCCTTGACGGACCGATCGGGAGAGCCGAAATGGTTCCGAGAGGTGGCCATTAACCTTGACCACCGAGCGTGTACCGCTGTGAAGTGCAGCGATCCAGCTTCTGAAGACAGGGCCGAAGCCAGCTGCTTTGAGGACAAACTGCAGATACCGATGGTCGACCCTATCGAATGCATTCGATTTATCTAAATTGATCAGTGCCCCATCAAAGCCAGGTTTACACCCTACCCTCTCTATGATGTATCGCATGAGGTGGAGATTGTCGTGTATGGACCTGGCTGGGATTGCGCAAGTTTGCGCCTCCCCAACCAAATCTTCGACGACAAGCGCCAATCTCTTTTCTAACACCTTGGCCAAAATCTTAAACTCTGTGTTGAGCAGGGTTATGGGCCTGAAGTTGTCTAATGTATCCCTCTTGTTCTCGTCTTTCCTTATCAGCGTCACCACTCTCCTGCTCACAGAACTGGGAATACTCCCATTCTGCTGCCAGTTGCAGTAGAGTGCTTCGAGGAGATCGGAGAACAAGTCTGGCATATTTATGTAAAGCTCGTAGGTCAGGCCATCCAAACCGGGTGACTTGCGCCTCATGCAGCCGACAAGGGCGTCCTGAATTTCGGCTGAAGTAATCGGCCTTTCGCAGCGCTCAGCGTCGACCGTCGAGATGCGCGGCAAGCCGTCAAGGTAGGGACTGAAATCCGCTACTCTCTCTAACTCGCCACTCTCCCCGAACAACCGAGCAAAGTGCTGGCGAAAGGCCTCACACATCCGCTTGGAATCGCTTATCTCGTGTCCGTTTCGGTCCGCCAAAGACCGAATTGTGGTTTTATTACCACGCTGCGCCTCCACCACGCGGTTCCATCGAACAGCTTTGGTTTCCCTCGTTTCTCAGCGCACGCGCCTTAGCTCTGACAATGCAACCTTCGTGTTTCGCATTGAAGAAATGGTCTAATGCCATTCTCGCCGCTAGCACGTCAGTTGCAATGCCACTACAAATAGCCTTATCTAACTTATCTACCAGCTCCTCCTCCTTTCTATTTTTCTCTAACGCTAGTTCTTTGCTGAACTCTATCGAAGTAACTATAATCTCTCTTTTGAGAGACCCCCACCATCTGTTGTTGATCCCCCTGTCAACTTTTGCTTAACTAAATTGTTGACTCGGTCCCTGTAAGCCTTACGTGCCGGAAATGACATGTTCAGCTTCCAGTAACCCGGTCCTAACCTACGCGTTTTATCTAGGTCGACCATACAGATCACAAATTTGTGATCTGAATAGGCGACCGTTTTAAAAAGTGGGCAGCCTACACTATTTCTATCTATTTTCTTAATGAAGATCCTGTCTATATACGATCTAGATGACCCCATTCGGTTGGCCCATGTCCATACTGGCACATTGGGGAAATCTAGTCGATACCTGTCAGACAGTTGGAACTGGCTGAGTAGGTGCTTGAGGCTTTTGCACCCCCCTCTCCTATCGACTACTCCCACACAATCCCAGCGTGCGTCTAAGATGCCATTCCAGTCCCCCGCTAACAGTAAAGGGCGAGACGTACCCAGAAAGGTCTCCAGGCGCCTAAAGAAGACCGGTCGTCCGGCCCCTGTAGGGGCGTAGACGGCCAGCAGTCTAAAGGCACCACCTTCGCTACTGCTCACATCCAAGACCACCAACTTACCGTCCGGGTCCCGGAAGATCGACCTTAACTCGAGATCCAGTCCTTTCCTAAACAGCACTTCCACCCCAGCCCCCATTCCCGGCCTGCTAACAGATGCGAAGATCTGATAGTCGTCGAAAATGGGGGCTAGTGCGCGCGTATCGGAAATTCTGGTCTCGCTGACGGCAATCACATCCATTTCCAGCGACCTGAGGTCGTTGAGCAGGAGACCCTGCTTCCAGGGTGACCCCAGGCCGCGAACATTTAAACTTCCTACTCTTATTATGGCCATGTTAGCAAGCTAAAAGAGAGAGGGAAAGTTTACTTACCTCCCGGGGTCTTGTGAAGGTCGAGTGGTTCGACCTCCATGGTTGGTGGGGTTTCTTTTGGGAACCCCTTTAAAAGTCTCGATGTGGGTTTCACATTCGGGGTTCCCACGTCTTGAGGTAAGCTCTCTTGAATTTCTTTGAAGGAATCGAGTAACATTCGGACCAGAAGCAAATCTTCTGGCACGCAAAATGTGCTCATTTCAAAAATCTCCCCCTCTGTTTGAATGTCCTCGCTTCGTGCTAAGAGGGCCATCAGTTTATCGTTGGCCCTTCTGACAAGCACGAAGTTTTTGACATTTTGTTGGTGTGGTTTTATTTGTTTTCGTTTTGGTGACTGTGGTGGTGATGGTTTTGGTGGTGTTGTTTCGGGTATGTCTGTGTTTGTTGTAGGTGTGGTGTCTGCAATTTCAGGTATTTGTGTGTTTAGGTTGTTTGCGTTTCGGGGATTGTGAGGGTGGTGTCGATGTTGCTGTTGGTGATGATGTTATTGGGGAAGTGTTTGCGTTAGTGGTGTCTGTATTTTTTGTTGTGTATGTTTTTGTGTTTTGTTGGGGCTTTTTTGTGAGTTTTCTCTGTTTTTTTTGCACTTTTGGGTTTTCCTTCATCTTCGCTGCTGGAAGACAAAGGGTCTGTGGCTATGATTGTCTCTGTGTCTGTGTGTGCGTTTATTGTTTTGTCTATGTGTATAATTGGGGGGGGGGGGGAATGGGAGAGCTTTCCTCGTTTTCCCCCTGGATTGGTTTCGGTGTTGGTGGTGGTCCGGCTGTTTTTGATGTTGGTGTCCGTGTCTTTGTTGGTGTTGTTTTTGGTGGTGGTGGTGCAGCTTTCCGTGCTGACACTGGCGTTGGCAACAAAGGAGGTTTGCGACCCCCTGCATTTTTGCGCTGACGGCAGAAGGCTTGCAGATGCGTTGCTTCCCCGCAGACGAAGTAGTGTGGCCTTCTTCTCTCAGTGATTATTTGGATTGTTGTCCCGTCCTGCAGGCGGGCAAAATCCGAGATGCTGTTCATGTCCTCCGGTTTCATTTGGAGAAGAATCTCCAAATCCATTCCGGACCAGTCTTCTCTCTCTGGCCTTTTGATATCCAGGAGGGTAGTGTCTGTCCCCTCCTCGATTACGCATCTCAGCAGCCACCATATGTTCATTCCTGGTGGGATGCTGGGAATGCGGACCTTTACTGTCCTTTTACCCATGTAGGACGGGTGCATAATAATGCGTTCCGTTCTGCAGGGGGTCACCGAGTGCTTAATAGCAAGGGCCTCGGTTTTGAACAGTACCGAGATGGTACCGAACTGTTTGGCTCTTGCTTTATACTCTATGTTACTTCCGATGCACTCCAAGGCAGCCTCGACCTCTGCTTGGCTGGCAAGTTCCACTTTTCGTGTTTGCACCGAAATGCATCGAAAGTACACCGTCCTCCTTTGCATGGCCGCTATTGCCTCGTCCGGGATGGTCAGGTTTGCCCAGGACTTCTCCCGTTTAATTAGCCTCCACGCTTGGGCCAACTGTTCGTCTTTATCGCTAATATCAATATCCAATAAGCGCTTTGTTTTTGCTGCTGCTGCAGCAAATGTGGTGCCTCTGATGCTCTTGTTGTTGGTGTTGTCGTTCTTGCTGTTGTTATTGGTATTGTTGTTGTTGTTTTGTTTGTTGATGCTGTTGGCCACCGCCATCCGTGTTTACATTGAAGCTGTCGGTGTTATTGTCGTTGTTGCTCTGAATTGTTGTTGTTGTGGTGGTGGTGGCGGTGGTGATGTCGTTTTCAGATGATACTGCTGCTATCACAGAAGGTTGTGATGGTAGCTTTTGAGTTTTGCCTTCACATTCAGTAGAGTGGACGACGGCATGTCTGTAGCCGTCGTAGTTGTGGTGAAATCTACAGTGGCTGCTTTTAAACTTTTGACCTGTACGTTGTTTACCGTTTGAAGGTCGAACATTTCCATTTTTGGGGGGAGGGGGGGGGGGGGGGGCCGATTTTTTTTTTCGAACTTTTTTTAAATAAATCTGAATATTCGGGCTTAAAGCCCGAATATTGAGAGGTATCCCTCTCTTGAAACCAAGTTGGGTACCTTATGTTTTGTTAACGACAAGAAAATACAAAAAATGATACTTTAAAACAGCTTAAAGTTACGAGTCTTTTCCCCCGCAGACTTGTACTGTTTTCACACATTGCGTCCAAATAATAATAATAATAATAATAATAATAATAATAATAATAATAATAATTTCTTTTATTGGCCACAAGGGCCCAAGACACAGGCGACAATGTAAAGAAAATACACCTCAATGTGGGATTTATATCAAGTAAAGGAAACAGGACCTAATCGAACAGTTAGGAATATCAATAATAATAGAAATCGTATTAAATATCTGGAAAGACTTGCATGCATTAATTTCAAGGGCACTGGATTGGCAGTCTCGGTAGAGGGTAGGATGCCATGCTTTGACGCATGTAGTTACGGCCCTTGCCATTCTGAGTTCAAATCCCGCGGAGGTTAACTTTGCCTTTCATCCTTACGGGGTCGATAAAATAAAGTACCAGTAATGTACTGGGTAATTGCTGGCCTTGTGCCAAAAGTAGAAACAATTAATTACAACACTTGTTACTAATAACTTCATTGTTTCTTTCCAGCCACTATGTTGAAATATAAACCTCATTTGGTCATTCCACGGGAATATGTTGTTCAGCCTATGAACTTTTCAGCCAGCCCTCGTAATTTTATGGAGCAAGGAACAAAAGTCATGCACCGTTGTAGAGTTCAGCTGCTCAGGCGATGTGATTGCATCGTTTATGGATGAAGAAAAAGAAAATAGTTATGTGGGTGAATGATGTGTATCTTACAGTTTCTTGTATTCTGTCTATGTATTTTTATTTTTACATATTATCATGACTATGGAACTTCAAATTTGCATAAATACCTGAAAATGCAGCGTTTTTCGTAAAAAAAAATTTTAATTAAAATTAAAAGAAAGCAAAATTCAGTTGCTTAGTGTTACAGTGATTATTTGTTAGACATCTTTGAGATAATTATTTTGAATTTCCTAGAACGAAGGCATTCACACAATTACATGCGTATAGGTCACGTCCACCCATCACATGAGGGCAAGTACATAGGTAAGATACATGCACACATTAACGGACACTCCTATCTACAAATCTGTGGAATTGTCTTACTCAAACAAAATAGTTTTACTTTGTTGGCAACTGTCTAGAATTCTGCGCAGTAAAACTTCTCTATAAGGGAGACTTTATCAATCAGGCTGTCTTATTCCATTTCATATTTTCTTACCTCAAACCTTTAGTTGACATATTTCTTGTAAACTTACCTGTAAACCTAATAACCCCAGCTATGCAATCGATGGACTCATAACTCCTTGTAGAGCAGTCGAGGTGTTGTGAATTTTACACCACTGCATTGGGTATTTAAATCTGGTGAAACCTTTCTTTCCAGATTCGAATACAGTCGGCTTCTTCCATAAATATATATATATATATATATTTGTATATATATATATATATAAGTATGTACACGTACATACACATATGTATACAGACGTACAGTAGTATGTATATATATATATATATACATACATGCACACATATATATATGTACGTATATATATGTACGTATGAACAAACGAGCAACGATGGTTGCTGGACACTGCGGCTTAATACGGGATGTTTGTTTACAAACACACCGAGCATTATAATAAATGTTCGGTGAATCCATACGTACATATATATATGTGTGCATGTATGTATATATATATACATACTGCTGTACGTCTGTATACATATGTGTATGTACGTGTACATACTTATATTTAAGTAACAGCCGTACTAAGAGTGGGAAATGAAATTTCGTTTCATTTTTTCCGTTTATATATATATATATATATATCATATATTGAGTTATAAACTGAAAATAGTCTTTTACAATTAAATAGCTCAAAGAAGGGAATATTTCCGAGCCGTGTAATACAAATGAATATATGAGAGGGATGAGCACCGATACAAGTATACATGTGTTCGAATTGAGCTATTTAATTGTAAAAGACTATTTTGAGTTTATAACTCAATATATGATATTCTCGGCTCCATACGTAGAGCTAACTTTAGCCCCATAAAACCGGCTGCTATTTTTAGCGGCACCAGTATGAGACGCGTTAGGTGCTGTGACATATGCGTTCAACAACACATAGTGAAGTGAAAGGTACGAATTTCCTAGATACCCGCAGAAGAGCACAGGGATAATGACTTTCACTTAATAATTGTTGCGAAACAGATTTAGAATCTGTCCGAGTATCACGGTCATTGCCGAATATAGGTTTGTTATTTTTATTGATTTATTACTTTAAATCGAGACAGACAAACCATATTATTTTAAATTAATATTTTTCAACCTAGCTAACTTGCTCATTTACAATTCGAACACATGTATACTTGTATCGGTGTTCATCCCTCTCATATATTCATTTGTATATATATATATATATTCTTGTATTGCCTTACCTCCTTAATGCTTACTTCAAACAATATAGCAGCGTACGGCAGTTTGACCACAGAAGAAAATAGCCACTAAATTATAGGACGCCCCCGGGTGTGATCTGACTGAAGACAAACCAACAAGTGGAATACAGTGACACTCCCCTATGACAGGGTTTGTGGTAGCATATAAGAAAGAATCGGGTTAATATTCAACCACTCTCAGACTCGAGTCTACATGTTAAAACATATCTGAGGAGCTTCCGATTCCAGAGTCAGGTTCGATCATTAATAGATCGTTCCTCGAGCTGATCTACAGAGAAACATGTAATATCTAATCAAAAATGTATATGATACAACACTGATTTTTTTGTTCCCTTGGACGCCATGCTTTGACGCATAGAATTACGGCTCTTGCTATTCTGAGTTCAAATCCCGCCGAGGTTAACTTTGCCTTTCATCCTTACGGGGTCGATATAAAATAAAGTACCAGTAATGTACTGGGTAATTGCTGGCCTTGTGCCAAAAAGTAGAAACAATTATCTCCTTATAATATATAACCAGCAATTTCTCTGTCTGTCCGACAGTGGAAACACGTGCGCGCGTGGTTGCTATCTCTCTCTCTCTCCAGCTATCCCTCTCTTTTAATCTGTCTGTTTCTCTCACTCTTTCTCTTTGTAACACACTAACATTCCCTCCCTCTATCGCTGTGACGAATGGGGAGATGGAGGAGGAGGAGGAGGAGGAGAGAGTCACTTCGTCACTTCACCTCTGCCTTTCTTTCTCTCCCCTCTCACTCCCTCATTACGTACAGACATTAGGGCGGTGGATTGGCAGAATCTGTAGAGAATCGGACACCATGCTTCATAGCATGGAGTTACGTCCCTTTATGGTCTGAGTTCAAATACCGCCGAGGTTAACTTTGCCTTTCATCCTCACGGGGTCGATAAAATAAAGTACCAGTAATGTACTGGGTAATTGCTGGCCTTGTACCAAAAGTAGAAACAATTATTAGAAACATTGCTTCATTTTTACATACCTAAGCATTAGTAAAATAACTAATAATTTCAAAAGTAATTTTTCAATTCCAATTGTTATGAACAGCAAAACATTAATAATAATTTTGTTCTAAGAAATATATATACATTTCTGTGTGTGTAATATATATATATATATATATATATATATATACACACACAGAAATATATATACATTTCTGTGTGTGTAATATATATATATATATATATATATATATATATATATATACACACACAGAAATATATGGGCATTTCTCTGTTTGTCTGTCTGTCTGTCTGTCTGTCCTTCCCTAAAACTCAAATGTAGATGCTACAGAAATATTACCGTCCCCTTCCTTTCTCCACTTTGGTACTACCAAGAGAAACACTGTCGCTATAGAAACATTACCTTCCCCTCTCCACTGACTTTGGTCACTGAGGCCGAGGGAATCGCTGGTTGCTATAGAGACATCTTGCACAAGCCAGAAGTAATCAGTTCGAGGCGGTTCTGACTTGACACCATGCCAAGGACCATTTGAAGAGATATTTCCATCGTTATATCATAACGTTTATGTATCATAACGTTTATATTTCCGTCACTAATCTCTTTTTCTCCTTTTTCGTTTTAACATATATTTATTTCAAAGATTTCACCGTATAGATAACATATATTTATACATGCATAAAAGACACACCGAGAGACGGTGAACATGTGGTGCCGAAAACATTTCTCATCCAAATCTCAACAATATCAGTATATACACTAGATTTGCTAGCAGAAAACCGCCCACCGGGTGGTTTTCTGCTAGTCTACTTATATATATAACCAGCAATTTCTCTGTCTGTCTGTCCGACAGTGGAAACACGTGCGTAGAGAGAGAGTGAGAGTGAGAGTGAAAGAAAGAGACAGACTACGAGAGGGGGATAGCGGGAGAGAGAGAGGGAGAGAGAGAGTGAATAGACGCTAAAACACGTGCTACAGAAACATTACATTCCTCTCTCCACTGACTTTGGTCACTGAGGCCGAGGGAATCGCGTTGAGCGCGTCATAATGACGTAATGCAGACATACAGACAGATATTATAAGGGCGCAACGTTATATCTATGTATCTATCTAAAAAGAAAGACTAAGAATTATATATAGAGAACGCTAAATCGCCTAATGCGGTCCCTAGGGCATTGAAAATTTGAAATAATTTTTGCTCAAAACACTCACAGGACCATAAGTATTACATGTCTAAAGTTTGAAAACAATCAGTTGGATGGTTCTCAAGTTTTAGTGAGCTGACAGACAGACAGACATTCTCTGTTTTAGATATATAGACTAGCAGAAAACCGCCCCCGGGTGGTTTTCTGCTAGTCTATATATATAAAAGTGAGGATGTCTGTCTGTGTGTGTGTGAGTTTGAATCCCCAAATCTCGAGAAGCACCCAACCGACTGTTTTCAAACTTTACACATGTAATACTTATGTTTCAGGGAGTGTTCTGAGCAAATAAAGCTTAACATTTTTAATACCCTAGGGGCCGCATTAGGCGATTTAGCGATCTCTCTCTCTCTATAACTCTTAGTCTTTCTCTTTTTAGATAGATACATACATATAACGTCATGTCCTTATAATATCTGTCTGTATGTCTGGCTGTCTGTATTACGTCACTTCCCACACTGAAATGCGTTTTTTTCTATGGTTTAAGGTACCCTTCAGCTAAGAACCTTCCCCTTGACAATTGGTGCGGGAATGTAAGGTCGTTAAGCGGATCGTAGTTCGTTGGGTGCTCTAGAGTTGGCAGCTGGAAGAGTCTTCTTGCATTTTCACAAAGACGAGGTAGGTTCGTTATCAACATTTCTTAAGGCAATCTACGACCTATTATACGACCTATTACCTGAAATACGTTTTCCCTCGGCTTCAGGTGACTACCTTCAGAGATGGACCTTCCGCTTCGCACTCGGCGCGTCAATGTATGGCTGTTAAACGAACGGCGAATACATTCTGATTCATTCTAAAGGCTGTGAGTGGAAGCAACCGTAATACCCTCCTTCAAATGTCAGAGAACGCAGTTAAAGTCACTATTAAGGACTACAAGTGAACGCTCACATGGCCCTTTTTAGGGCCACCACTTGAAATTGTTGATGTTTACCCCTCCTTACTGGGGTGTCAGTGAATGGATTACACGGCCCTTTTAAGGGCCCTTGAAATAGCTGATGGTGACCCTTTCGTTTAGGGCTGCAAGTGAACGCGCACACGCCTCGGAGCCCATTTTATTGCACCATTCCTCTTTAAATTTGTTAAATTATTCCCACAGTTCTGTCCGATTGCACGTCATGCCTTGCTCAAGCATTACAGACTTCCCTCTGACATAAGTGGTGACATCTATCCTGCTGACTCAGGCCACTTTATCCAAGTACAAAAGCACCAAGACGATTTTCTCCACGTGGAAGGAGAAGCATACGTAATGCTAATTGCATCAGAGTATTCGGTTTACTTTCTTTACATATTGTCGAGGCATGCAGTTTTTCCACGATTAGGTCTGTTGGCGGTCCGCGTTCCAAAATACCTTATCCCGTGCAACGCCAGGTACCACTGTTAGTTATATATATATACTATAGATAAGTATTTTTTTTAATATCCCAGAAACTACAAAGTCTAGGACAACGAGACTGAGTAGGCTTAATGCTGAGCATCATAAGATTTATTCCTCAAAATTTGTCAATATAACACTAATTCACAAGATATATTTTGATGTAACAACCTTGGGAACATTGCAAATGATATCAAATCTTTTGAAACACCCTATAATAAAATAAATATATTTTCACTTTCTTTTATTTCAAAAATGTACTAAATATTTGAACAAAAATTACGATGTAGAATGGTAATAAAAGAAGATGATGTACAAACTTGATATTCGTAGTTTAAACCCATTTAGGCGCGTCTTATAAGCCCATGCGCCTTATAAGCCGATACATACGGTATATATATATATATATATTTATTTATTTATAGTCTGACAATTGTTTCTATGATAGAGTAGTCTAGAAATTGCTAAACGCGAAAGATAGTGAGACTCAATTTAAAATACATTGATCCTCCATCATTTCATCGGACACATATATATATTTATATGTATATATATATGGTTTCTTATATAGGCAAACGCCACCAAATTTGGGGGAGGGAAAATCGATTAAATCGACACCAGTGCGTGACTGGTACTTTATTTTATCGACCCCGTAAGGATGAAAGGCAAAGTTAACCTCGGCGGGATTTGAACTCAGATCATAAAGGGCCGTAACTCTATGGTGCAAAGCATGGTGTCCAACCCTCTACTGGTACTGCCAATACACCACCCTAAAATATATATATATATATATATATATATATATATATAGAGAGAGAGAGAGAGAGACAGAGAGAGAGGGGGGAGGGGATCAGGAATATACCAATTTTAAACTAGTAAGACCATTATTCAGCAGAGTACTAAGTACTTGGGAAGTAGAGTGTAAATATAGTAGAGTCAGGGCGTGACGGATGAGTTCTTGCCATTTAGACAGAAAATGCCTGACTCTCTCTCTCTCTCCCCTCTCTCTCTCTCTCATTCTCTCTCTCTCTCTTTCTAACTCTCACTCTGTATATATATATATATATATATATATATATATATACAAATTGATGAGCAGAACAAACAAACATTAAACACCTCATTTTTATATATATATATATATAGTGAGTTAGAAACTCAGAGTAGTCTCTTACAATTAAATAGCTCTAAGAAAAAAGCCTTTCCGAACCGTAAGATATAATTGAATAAACAAGAGAGATGAACACTAATATAAACAAACATGTGTTCGAATTGTAAGGACTAGTTTTGCTAGGGTGAAAAAATACTAACTACAGCAATAAGGTTTGTCAGACTTAATTTTACGTAGTAAATTAAGAAAAATAACAGACCTATATCGGGCAAAACGCCTGGTAACATTATATATATATATATATATATATTAAGGGTGGACGGGCCCAGCATATTTATCAATGCCAGTACCGGTTGTATCTCAGCGCACTCCATGGGCAATGTAAGATACATTACCAGAGTATACACAAAGTTTTTCGCTTCAAAACAACACACGTAAAACGGGTGCCTATAAGGTTCCCGGACTCGAGTTTCTGCTGCACTAATGCAGCAGTAAAGTGCACTGCACCATCTGTCTGCATATGTTATGCAACAATGCACAATCGGCTTATGCGGCTTCATCAGCGGGTATCGCCTAATCAATAACCAATTGATCGACAGAATCCTAAGACCAGTCTATGCTGGCCATGACTATTTGTGACGACTGACACGGTAAAGCTATTAGCAACTGGCACCCGATAGGACTCTATCTCTCAACTAGCCACTGATTTACACATTTTACGTGGGGACGGGAAGCTAAAAAGAATCAATCTTTTCGTTCCTGTCAGAAGCCTAAGCCAACGTGTCTCACACTCAAATTATCAAGGGGTGAAAAGATGGCTATTAGAAATAGCAGTTCACATTGATATAAAATAGAATGGTAGCATCCAGTTCATGTCTCCAAGCCCCATGGATAGAGGAAAGCGATGGTAACAATGGTAGTGCCAAGAACCTTTAACGGACTTTAAATGCGATTATCCATTATATAGCAATAAAAGGGCGGTGAATTGACAGTATTGGTAGAGGGTCGGACAAGCTTTGCAGCGTAGTTACGTCCCTTTACGATCTGAGTTCAAATCCCGCCGAGGTTAAATTTGCCTTTCATCCTTACTGGGTCGATAAAATAAAGTACCAGTAATGTACTGGGTAATTGCTGGCCTTGTGCCTAAAGTAGAAACAATTATATAGCAATATAGTAGCGAGCTGAAATGTGTCAGCTGCGTGCGTAGATAACCAGTCTATTTCACAACTTAAAAGAGTGAAAGACAATATATATATATATATATATATATATATATATATATATATAAAGAATTAGTATATCTACCAACATATGTATACAGATGCATATCTATGCTAGAAAATATATATGTTTTGTCTTAGTAACTTTGCGGTTCTATGCAAGGGGATGCAGAACAATTATATGAAAGACGTAAATAAGAAAGTTATGAAAATTGACTTACTTACTAAAATTTCACTCCAACTAATTAGTTTCTGTAAGGGAATAAATATGGTTACAGAGCATATCCACAGAGAAACCTTACATCAAGGAGTCTATTCTCAGCTAAGCTGAGAATAGACTCCCTGATGACGTAAGGTTTCTCTGTGGATATGCTCTGTAACCATATTTATTCCCTTACAGAAACTAATTAGTTGGAGTGAATAATATCGTAAAATACTCCAAAACTTGTTGAGTGCTTTTATATCAGTTATAAAATATTTACTCGTTGTAACCCAACAATTTTAAATAAAACTTTTGCACATATATATATATATATGTGTGTCTGTGTGTGTGTGTGTGTGTGTGTGTGTGTGTGTGTGTGTGTGTGTGTGTGTGTGTGTGTGTGTGTGTGTGTGTGTGTGTATTCATTTATTATGGTTAAGTGGTGAGTCTTGTTACTCTAGAGTTTCACCTGCGAGTGCGCAGATGAGTGACAGGACTCACTACTTAGCCGTAATAAATGAATATTTAAACACAACTTCCGTACTGAGTACTCTTTGCTGTCATCCGTCAGCTACACACACACACACACACATACACACACATATACACACACACACATATATATATATATATATATATATATATATATATATATATATATATATATAGAGAGAGAGAGAGAGAGAGAGAGAGAGAGAGAGAGAGAGAGGGAGGGAGAGAGAGAAGTAGTTCCACAAAAGTTAGTTTACCATACCGTGAACAAATATTTCACCCTATGCGGAACCTTAGCTCGGGTATGGTGAACTAACTGTTGTGGAACTACTTCTACCAAACTCGTCCCATGGACCGAGTGCTCTACTACTACGGATATAACCCTTGAGTGTTCTACTGTTATATATATATATGTGTGTGTGTGTGAGAGTTTGTGTGTGTGTGAGTGTCTGTGTGCGTACGTGCATGTGTGTGTTCTCTTAAAACCCTCGTTATTGTTATCATTGCGATTTAATATACAATCCGTATTACTATAGTATTCTACAATAAAATAAAATAAAAACTTTAAATAATTCATTATTTAATCGTCTGTCGTCCTGGAATTGCAAATAAGTATATCACAAGAATGAGAGCAGCAGAGTTCTACAGAGTAAAGTATAATATGGTAAGTGAAGTACTTGGTTTCGTTATAACGAGTATATAGTCGCTGCAATTTTTACTGTGTTAAATGTCATATTTGGCACGGATGGTACTAGCTTATATAATGAGGACGGTAGTTATTAGTTCAATGAACAATTGCATGCAAAGAACACCAGTAATGGAATTGGTTTTTAGGTCAGGATGTTGTCACTTCACCTTCTCCCACCTTATATTGGCGCACCTCTCTTTCTCTCTTTCAATCTCTCTCGCTCATTCTTTCTCACACACACTCCCTCTCCTTCAGTTTTTCTTCCTCCCCCTCCCCCTCCCCCTCCCCCTCTTTCCCTCTTTCTCATTATATTTTCTATCTCATCTCTTCTCTTATTTCCCTCATAGTTAAAACTTCTTTCCTTTTGTGTTTGTTCTCTTTTATCTCACACAAACATCATTTTTCATTTATCTCTCTATTTATGTATCTACCTATCTATCTAATCTAATAACACACATGCTTATATATATATATATATATATATATATATAAGCAACTATCTCTCCTTCTCTCTCTCTCTCTCTTTATATATATATATATATATATATATATATATATACTAGCTGACCCATCCTGGCACCCGGCTAGGTATACCGGTATTTTATCTTTTCATGAAGCCCCCCCCCCCCTCCACTCCAGTGCAAAGATACCGCACGCCCTCTCAAGTCACATTGTCGTTCCGAGTACGTACCGAGGGGGGGGGGGGGGGGCTATCATGGTGACTCATTTCTGGCGCGTGAAAAATACCACCACCACCACCACTGGAGTGCTCAACGAACTATAATCACTCGATTCCGTGGTAAAAGTTACAACTGTGGTGTTGGACCAATCCTGCTATTGTCGCACTGGTTGTGATGGCTTTCTAAAAGATCTGATGCAGGCCTACCACCAGGCGCTATCCGGTTGGGCCTGCTAGTTTAATGTACTGGTAATTAACGTAGCAAGGAATATAGTGGTGATTTCGGCTGAATGCGTCAACACGCTGCTTGATTGTCTTCATGATCCCCGTTGTTACCAGCATGCCCTCACTGACCTATATTTCCCCCTCCAGTAAACATACCCATCTCTTCTTTCTATGTAAGTCTGGATGAAATGCTAGTGGCAAGTGTGTGGTTTTCAATAAGAGGTACGTTCCTGCACTATCTTCCGACTACGGAGCTAAGGGGGGGGGGGGCTATTGTGGTGACTCGCTGCTCTTGAGACTGGGCTGATCGAATGGCTCTCGCATGAGTCCTCAGTTGCTGAAGGTGAGACTAGCGCTGCTCTTGAGGCTGGGTTGATCGAATGGCGGTCGCATGAGTCCTCATCTGCTGAAGGCGAGACTGGCGCTCCTCTTTAGGCTGGCCTGCTCGACTGGTTCTTGCATGAGTCCTCATCTGCTGAAGGCGACGTTCATGATCATCTTCAGACTCTAGAAAATCGGATCTTGCGGCCAGGCCGGGACTCTTTGATTGTTTGTACAGGGTCATGTTTGCTCTTTATATAGGTGTTATTCGGGGGAGGTTGACGCATGGAAATCGAATAACCAATCAAGTTATGATGGGTCAATCATGAATGATAGTGATTGGCTTCAGTTAAAATGTGATTTCACGCGCGTGAGTCAAAAGGACAAAGGGGGAATTGTATTGTTTAGTGAGATTGGTGGTGCTAATCTGTATGCTGCTTGCATGGAAAGATGAGAAAGGCCAGCTCTATCGATTTCATTAAATAAATCCACCATTGGCGTGTTCTACGGCATCCATATATATATGCCACACCTGGGCAAGAATACCACCAACGCTATCCTCAAGGCTATACGGAGGGATGGCCTCGACATCCACCTGGCCCACTCGGGCCCCTCCCTGCGAAGATGCCTCTCCAGGAAACCCGGGAAATCAACTGACGCGTGCTTCCTCAGAGACTGCCCGATGCACCATGCGAACTGTTGCCTACGCACATACGTCGTGTTTAAGATAAAATGTAACAAGTGCAACCAATACTATATAGGTAGCACAATCCGGCCGCTGCACATCCGGATCAAGGAGCACACTAACACCAGGGCCTCGTCTTTCTGGAAACACATAGCCAAATGCAGAAACAAAGACGGAAGGCCCATTGTCTTAATTCTAGCGTCAGAAAGAAACGTCGGCACATTACCTATCAAGGAAGCACATTGGATCAAACGCCTAGGGCCACAAATAAACAACCGATCCGAGAGAAGCGAAATGAGGTGATTGGTTTAAGTAAACAAACGATGCAGCAACACACGCACACACACACACAAGCGATACAGCAACACACGCACACACACACACACAGTAGCATTCCACCATACGAACATACTACACTGCCAATACAGAGGAACAAAGCAACAACACACGCACACACACACTCAAGCGAGACAACAACACACGCACACACACACATACACACACAGTAACATTCACCAAACAGGCAGAGAATACTATGGACTGACAGCTAGCGTCACCCCACTCCCACAATCGAAAGAACTATTTCGGCCACCGACCTCTTCTTGCCGACTTGACCGACCACATTTCACGCGCACGCGCGCTCTGCTGAATACCTCAGATATTCAAAACAACGAACAGCGGAGGACACGTTTCGCACCTTTCCGACAGACATGCTCGCTGTGTTTGTAAACAAACATCCTGAATTAAGCCGTACAGTGTCTAGCAACCATCGTTGCTCATTTGTTCAACACTGACAAAGGAACGCTGTACTAGTTTCAAGCTTATTAGCTATCGTCAGCAACGTATACCTTCCTACTAGATGACTGAACGTCTGAAAGTATATACTTTCCTTTTGCATATTAAAGGTTGAGCAGCCTAATTTGCATATCGAGTGAGTTAATCGGCCGGGCGCACCGAAAACGATATATATATATAATTAATTAAAAGTTGGTTAGAAGCGAAGTCAATGCAGACAGGCAGACATACAGACAGATATTATAAGCGCGCAACGTTATAGCTATGTATCTATCTAAAAAGACAGAGTAAGAAAGAGAGAGGAATGTCGTATTATATATATTATATATAATAAAGTACCAGTAATGTACTCCTCACTTTACATACGGCCGTCAGCTTTATTAATATAGAGATAGATTGACAATATACACAGAAATTTAATGCATGATACATTTTAAAAAAAGACGATATATATAAACTGCAAAATATATGAATGTTTATTTAAGCGATCGCTAATCGGAAGTGTTGACATTTGAACATTTTAAAGAAGTGAATCTTTAAATAAACAATAAAATATCTTTAATCAAGAATAACGAAATTTAGTAGACAAAAATACCTTCACTTTCTTCCTTGGAAAAAGTTACATCTATGGTGCAAATTTGGTGCCGTTTGGTCCAGCCGTTTGGCCAAAAGTTTGTTACATACATACATACATACATACATACATACATACATACATACATACATACATACATACATACATACATACATACATACATACATACATACGGCCGTCAACTTTATTAATATCGATATATACGTACACACCATATATATATATATAGGTAGTTCAAGAAATTGCAAGACAAACATAGAGTTGCAAAAATACAAAGGCTTATTGGCTTTTTACTAACACGCTTAGGAGGAAGTATAAGAGGGTTGGGCGTTTCGGAAATAGGTCCTTCTTCGGAAAATGGAGTGTTCGAAGAGAGAGGAAATGTTGGAACCTCAGAGTTTGGAAAAAGTACGTTGAGTGCTTGAGTTGAGTTGCATCAATATTTACCGTAAGGATTTATCTCCTAAATTTGGAGCGCTTTATGGTGTAACTGATATATATGAAGTATATATATATATATAGGTTTTTGTTTACAAACGAACTAAAGAAAAAGGCACAAAATACGCGGTGTAGAACATATATCCATCTATCCATCTATCCAAGTATATCATTTCGTATTTACCGTTATCTCCATTAAAATTAGTATTAATTTCTCTTTGCCCTCCTCCTCTTTATCTTTCTCTCTGTTTGTATGACTTACTTTCTTATTTCCACCTCTCTCTCCTCTATCTGCCTGTCTCTCTTTCTCTCACTTTGTACCTCTTTCTCTGCATATCTCTCCCTCTCTCTCTCTCTCTATATATATATATATATATGTATCTTTCCCACTCTCCCTGCATATCTGCATCTCTCTCTCTCTCACACACTTTCCTTTCTTCTTATTATATAATATCTCGTCTTTTAGCTCTCAGTTTTTGATGACATGCTCGTGTTAAAAGGAACAAACAAGTGATTCTTTAGAATCAGTTCCAAAGAATAACTTCTGTTTTTTTATTTTATTTTATTCAGCATACACTATGAAATGTTATCAGATACTAATATTAATATCTTCACATTAATTCTGTCTTTAAAGTTTAATGGTTATGATATAGGCTCTGAATCAGTTGAAAGAAGACAGCCGTTTGCTGAGATACCAAAATCGTACAAAAATGTGAATGTTTTCAAAGAATTGAAAATTCCATTAATTGGTAAAATGTCATTAATTTTAATTTTTTTTTCATGCTGGTGAATAAAATTATAACTAAAAAGTTACCAGCTTCTTTCCTAGGTTCACCAATTAGAAAAGAGAAAAGCTAAAAATCGACTTAAAAAAAAACACACACACACACACACACACACACTTTCACATAAGCTGCAAATATACCGAGTCATTCGTGCATCAGGTTAAATGTTCCATTTGAACGCTATGGATTCAAATAACGTTGAAATCAACTTTGCCTTTCATCGTCAATGAAAGTTCGATAGCAAAAAGTATCAGTCCTTTGTTGGTGGATTATCGGAATTATTAAAATATCGGTTTTGTGTGTTTTGGATTGAAATCCCACCTCCGGTTGCTAGAAAATCGGTGGCTTCTGCCAGGAATTGACATTGGTATTAATACAGATCCACTCAAACCTATTTCCAACGAAAAGGTTTGACGACACAGAAAAATTATAAATGTAAAATTATTTTAAAAGTTTGTATATGTGTGTATATGTGTGTGACCACGGGTGTGCACCAGGAAAGTTCCATTGCAAGAAGCAAGCCTGGGTAAAGTATTTTAGTGGAAAACAAACAATCGTCTATGGATGTCAGTCGCTCCTTTCCATGCCACCGATGTTATCCATCGGAAAGGCAAAGGCCAATATAGCTTGACACCAGTGTAATAGAAACTCATATTTTCCAGTAGAATGGATTGATGCAACAGGAAATAAAGTGTCTTGCTCAAGGACATAATGTGTTTTCATCTACAGGAATCGAACTCAAGATCTTAAGATTGTGAGCTCAATGAAATAAGAATAAAACCTACCTGAGATATATTAACTCTCACATAAATATAAAATAAGCAAAATATTTTTCACTATCTAAATTAATAAACTTTTTCTATATGGTCCGTCGAAAAAATATCCGACCTTAGCCTCTAGGAAAATCGTACGCGATGTCGCCGAACCAGGATACTTTTTATCTGCCTCTTCTTTGCCTTCTTTCAACTGTACCCAGGAGAATGGTTTGGGGCTGTCAGCTTTTCGCTTTTCACTGTTGTAGAGAGTGTTTCCTGCCAACCAACATATTTGTTTGTTTTTTTTTGTTTTGTTTTTTGGCTGCCTTGTACTCTGTGTATGAGATGCGAAACAACAGCCTTCTGAAGTATTTGTGCTTAAATTTGTACATTCTTCGTTTTATATCGGTAGAAAGTATCCAGGATTCACACCTAAAGAGAGGAGTTGATGTCACTAGGAACCCGTACAGTATAAAAGCTTCGTGGGAACACTGATGGAACTCCTTTTCCATATGACGATTCTTCTTATTTAGCTTCCTTATTTGGCTGCTATTCTTGACCAAAGTAGACTCTAAATAGTTAATGTGATCCACTTCTGCGTGATATTGGTTGCTGCTTCTTTTTGTTCCTCTCTGAACTGATCTTAAAATTAAACCTTACCGTCTTTAAAAAAGTAGCCATTCATACACTGTGTTTTGAAAATGGCAGATTGATCACGTTTTGTCATG
This sequence comes from Eledone cirrhosa, assembly GCA_964016885.1. NCBI lineage: Eukaryota > Metazoa > Mollusca > Cephalopoda > Octopoda > Eledonidae > Eledone > Eledone cirrhosa. Next base: position 266,904,005 of record OZ024740.1, on the reverse strand, counting down.
TCCACCAGATCAGAGTTGATGTTGACTAAAGAACAGCAACAATTTGTATATATGTTTTAGAAGTGGTTAAATGTCCAGACTTATATACAGAACATCTACTTTGTGAAGGATCGTCAATATCGATAGAGAATCAAAATTCCTTGAAGAATATATGTAGGTCTTTACTGATCGTGTCGGTCTTCTGTGGATAGTAGTTATTCAACAACAGCAGGCCGCCATATCTGTATAGACCTCTTTCCAAGAACGGGAATTTAGATTCAAGTTTGTGGAGTAAGAAAGTGTCACCGAAGTCAGTAATTTCTGCCGAGTCCCTTGAACCCATGCTTACATTAAACGGAGTGTCTGGTGAATTTTAATCCTTAAAAAGTCTTTGTATTTCGATGTAAGTTATGGACCTAGCAAAATCAATGGCCTTACTTAAAAGTGGAAGAACGGTAGAAAGGAATACCTTGTAATATGAAATTGCAAAACTTTCGCATTAACGTGAGGGATTCCTTTAAGCCAGTGAATTATCTAGTGAGTATTTTACCATGGTGGTAATAGCAATTCTTCCTGAACTTTAGGGATTATTATATCAAGAAGCTGTCTATTTATTTTCCCAATATCAATTTTAGTTGGGTTGATTAATATTATTGTGGGATTTTATTAGAAATTAGTTTTATGTGTTTTACGGAGGTTTAGGTTTTAGGCTCTCAAACTTCTGAAACCCTGAAATACGAGGATCGGTTGAAACATTCAGATGCTAACTAAGATACTTTCATGGAATAACCAAACGAGGCTTATTTTTTAACATAGTCCCTATAAAGAAACAATGCGGTTATTAATAAGAAGAGTTGAAATTAATGTATGCAAGATTTCACAATACTAGTATCACCCCTTCATAGTCAACTTATGAACTTTTCAGCCGACCCTCGTATGTCCATTAATGTAGACACAAATTACTCCTATTGGTATTGTTGAATGTGAGAACGGATTACTCCATTGATATTTACGTGATTTATAATTATATGTGATGATAATTTGTGAGTGCAAGTTGCACTGCAACCGTAAAATAATTTATCATATTATTAAATAAACTATTGTTTTATTGTAGCATTTATACACTGTAATGTAACGATAGACTATAATCTCATTAATGTCTTAACTATGAGTGATGATAGTTGGGTGTGACATATATATATACCGAGTGAGGAAATGACAAACATTTTATCTGCTCCGGCGCCTAAAAATTAGAACTGCACTCCTGCATACATTATATGTGGATGAATATGTTTGCGTACTCACACACACACACACACTGACACACTGACACCCACACACACACACACACATGTATGTATATATATATATGGTGGCTGCCAACTCGTTTTCGAGTACGGCCACTACTTTATATCCATGTAGGAGAACCCCTACCGATACGCTGAACGAGTGTGAATTTTTAGTCCAGCCAGCGACTTGAAAACTCTGGTAGGTACAAACGCTACACTTGTGACAATTATTGACACATAGTGCTGGGCCCATGGTACCACGTGACGACAAGTGCAGAGAGATCTCCAGATATAAAGCAATGCCTGTGCCGTGAAGCTTTTATAGTGAGGAAAGGCACTGCACAAAGCCAGTCCCACTCTCTTAACCAAGATGATATTTACCAAAAAGAAGAACAAGTCAACATCATTGGATACCATCAGGGTTGCAGGTGTTATATCAGAGTTTTCCTTCTCCTAGAATTCTGCCTTGACAAAGGCTAAGGGGTCATCTCTCCCGATGATTTTGGATGGCCATTGACTCTTAAGAGCTCCTTTGCCCTTTGACAGGTTTTGTTTTTAGTCCTGCAGGATGTCCAAAGTCACCCTCCTCACCAAGAAACCTTGGTGGGGTTGCCAGTTTAGTCGCCAACGACTCGACCATGAGACAGGTTGTACTGGGATACATGTTACCAGTAGCAGCAACTGGTGACCTGACATAAATATATATATATATATACACACATATACATACACACATATATATATATGTATATGCGTGTATATATATATATATATAGTGTGTGTGTGTGTGTATGCGTGTGTGTGTGTGTGTGTGTGTGTGTGTGTGTGTGTGTGTGTGTGTGTGTGTGTGTGTGTGTGTGTGTGTGTGTGTGTGTGTGTGTGTGTGTGTGTGTGTGTGTGTGTGTGTGTGTGTGTAAGATGTTGGCTGTAGAGATGATAAAACGGCTTGTTAAATTATCTTCTAGTAGAATATTTAGCCTACTTTCTTAATTTTCTGTACAAATTATAACCGAGCCAATATGGTCTTCCATTCACACTGAGATCGATAAAATACATACCAGGTGAATACTGGCGATAATTCAGTCAACTATATGTCCCGTTATCAAATGTTTAACGTTGTCCTGATATAAAGAATTGTAATTTATTCTTCTGAATACCGATATTTGCCTAACTAACTTAGAGTTTGTTATATCCGTCCGCCTGTCTGTTTGTTAACATCTATGTCGCTATCTCTCTCTCTCTCAATGACTGCTGCATTCAATGCTTCTCAGCTACAAAGGAATTGTATCCAATATTTAACATCATTTCATTGAGAACATATGCGCCGGATGTAGCTTTCATTCAGTTTTTAAATGAAGGCTGTGACACTGGAACAATTATAAATTCTGTTGTGTCGGTGTAGTGAGGACAATATGCGTTCACACTCATACATACACACAGAATACAACGTTAAAGTCAGGACTTAAATTAAACATACGACACTAATCTGAAATGAATGCTGAACAGAGAAAAATGTACGGTTTCAGTATGAGAGTTACACAGTTTCGATTGTAGTTGTAGCGACTTCATTCACTTAACTAATCCTTATCAGAAAAGTGTGACACAATATATCACACAATAATTTCCCTTCCTATAAATAAATTTGACGATATAAATTACTAAAACGTTAGCAGTGTTTGTTTTTGGTGCTATATTATAAGCAGACTATGAAGGAATGATGATAATGCTGTGAAATCTTGCATGCATTAATTTCAACTCTTCTTATTAATAAATACATTGTTTCTTTCCAAGGACTATGTTGAAACAATAAACCTCATTTGGTAATTCCATAAGAGCATCTTGGTCAGACTATGAACGTTTCAGCCGACCCTTGTATAATAGGAAAAGGGGAGAATTTGCTGAGTCGTTAGAGCATCGGACAAATGCTTAGCAGCATTTATGCCAGCTCTTTACGTTTTGAGTTTAAATTTCACCGAATTCAACTGTGTCTTTCATCATGTTATGGTCGATAAATAAAGTACCAGTGAAGTACGGTGGACGATATAATCAACTTCCTCTTCTCCGTCTGCCAAAATTAGTAAACCATATTATATAAGACAGACATATAGATTTTAACCAACACTTTAAAATTTCATACATTAAACAGTCGTAAACGGCTTCTTGTATATACAATTTCACCGAAAACAGAAAAAAGAGGATCAGCTGAACTATAGTTTCAAATGCTATTACGTTTTTAACAGTAACCGTTTACTCACCTCAAACTGATCTCTTTGAAATTGTTTTTTAAAAAGAACATTATTACTAAGTGCTTTATCAAACGAGATACACTGATTTGAATATTTGACGTGTCCTTGACGATTCGAATCGTAGATTATATTTATGTAAGATACCAGTGATTTTTATCCAGTTAAAACAATATACACTACTATATAAATCTGCTTCTGAATATAAGTATTTAATCATCTATGTTTCTATGAAATATCTACATAAATTACACACACAGTTATCAATAACGAATCCATTGTAAAATACAGACACTATAAAAATACAGCTGGAAAGCAAATTTACTTTGTCTATGTTTATTGTCGATATCTAAGAAAACAAAGACTTACGTTATCTGGACAATGATGTTTAGTCTACCGACACTAGTTGCATTCACATCCCGAATATTATTATAATACTATTGTGTTATTAGAATAACACAGATTTCTATGCCAACTTTGTTCCGAAGCAAACCCTTGTTATATATTTTAATGTGCGTTATATTTACTTAATTCCTATTAAAACGTTCCTTTAAATCGTTTTGTATTTAAATTTATACTGAGCTTTTATTGGGATCAGCTTTGTATTTTTGATAGTACTATACATTAACTTACTGTCATATTGGCAGAGTTAATTATTACAGTTGTTTGCAGCCATACAATTAGCAGACGCTAATATAGTACTTATGTAGATAAACTTAATATCGAAATACTAAGCAAACATTAAGTTCTAGAAAATCAAACTTTCTAGTTGTTGTCTTCCTATTTCTTCTACAACAACTACAACGGTACGCAATGGGGCCCACCCACAGCCCCGGCGGACAGAATGGAGAAGGCGTTTCCCCGGAGGACGGCGAGGGAGACGTGCTGGAAGAGCCACTCCAACTGGCGGGGCTCACACCTGCGGCTGGCCAGCTCAGCGCCTATGGTGGTGAATAAGGAGGTAGCCCTGGGGCCAAGGACACCAGAGTCTCCACTGCCAGGGGTACGACTGCAAACGTGTCGGAGAACGACCGGTATTTGAGGAGTTTGGCCCCTCAGCCCGACGTGCACCAAAGCCTGGGTCAGTCGCAGACTGCACCAGGTTTCGGCTGCATAAAGTGTCGTGAGTTAATCAAAAAATGTTGTATTGTGTGGACAAAACTTCAGTTTTCGTATGCTGTAAAGAATAAAAACTATCTTCACCTTAATCAAAGAAGTAAGATATGTTCGGTGGTTGAAATGTTACTTAAGACGGCAAAAAGCTGTAATCTTTCTACTAATTTCTTAGATTTATATCGTAGTCTAATTCAACAGTTATTACAAAATTTTCCATGTGAAATATTTCAATGGATAGAATGATTAAGATAACGCCCATATTAATAATCTGGTTATAACATATTTTAAATAAATATGTTCGATGATGTAAATAGTTTGTATGGTTGTCCTTCAAGCATTCGATTTTGGAACGACTCCCGGTCGATGCAGGTCTTAATTTCTTGGGTAGTAGACTTAACTGGCTTAACATCCCCATTTGGCCCTGGACTTGGTTAACTACGTAAATTACCTGCTCCATACAGGAAAAACGAAAGAAGAGTCAGATTTAAAGAAAAGAGAGGGCGAATGCATGTAAGTATGTATGTATGTATGTATGTTCTTCTGGTTTTATAATTTCACAAAGTTTTACCAATAGAGAGAGAGTCGGTTTCTAACATAAACACAAGACTCTCTCATTGGAATTTACACAACATCAACTAGGTAGATATGTATGTATGCATGTGTAGATATGGATGTTATTGTATGTGTGGATGTGTATGTTTTGAGTTGTATGTGTGCATGTGTATATGCTTTGCATCTGTACATGTGTATATGCAGTTATTAGATGCAAAGTTTTTGGAATGTTTTACATATTTTTACTGTTCCATTAATGGATTGTACTTGTAATTTCCTATGTATGTATGTATGTATGTATGTATGTATGTATGTATGTATGTATGTATGTATGTATGTATGTATGTATGTATGTGAAGGCAGAATTCTAGGAGAAGGAAAACTCTGATATAACACCTGCAACCCTGATGGTATCCAATGATGTTGACTTGTTCTTCTTTTTGGTAAATATCATCTTGGTTAAGAGAGTGGGACTGGCTTTGTGCAGTGCCTTTGCTCACTATAAAAGCTTCACGGCACAGGCATTGTTTTATATCTGGAGATCTCTCTGCACTTGTCGTCACATGGTACCATGGGCCCAGCACTATGTGTCAATAATTGTCACAAGTGTATTGTTTGTGCCGGAGTTTTCGAGTCGCTGGCTGGACTGGGGGGGGGGGGGGGGTCACACTCGTTCAGCGCATCGGTAGGGATTCTCCTACATGGATATAAAGTAGTGGCCGTACTCGAAAACGAGTTGGTAGCCACCATGTATGTATGTATGTACAAAGTAATATCAGTAGACCTCATGTAGATTATGATCTGAAAAGGTGTAAGGGATGTGGCAAGGAATGTGCGAGCTTGGGAGTTCTTAAAAGACACATGAGAAGACACAGCCAGAACAAAGAAATGGAAGGTCCCGGAGGAGCCTACAGTTGCTATGTATGTGCTAGAGGGTGCAAGTCTTTGGCTGGTTTAAAGAGCCACATTCGTGCCTCGCATTTCTGAGCATTTTATCGGGCGATGGCAATGCTCGAACACAAGTTTGCTGCCATCACGTATGTATGTACGTATATTTGTATGTATGTATGTATGTATGTATGTATGTATGTATGTATGTATGTATGTATGTATGTATGTATGTATGTATGTATGTATGTATGTATGTATGTATGTGTGTGTATGTATGTGTGTATGTATATATGTATCTAAGTATTTATGTGTGCATGCATATATATATGCATATATATTTATACATGCATGTATGCATGTATGCATGTATGTATGCATATGTGTGTATGTATGTATATATGTATGTGTGTATATATGTATGAAGGCAGCCATGCATGTATGTGTGTGCATGTGTGCATCCATGTATGTATGTATAGATGTATAATATGTACGTATGTATGTGTGTATGTGTGTGTGTATGTATGCATGCATGTAGGTATGTATAGATGTATGTATAGATGTATGTATAGATGTATATATGCATGTATATATATATATATGTATGTATATATGTTTGTATGTATGTATTTATATGTGTTTGTGTGTGTATATGTAAATGTGTGTATAAATGATACAAATGAGAAAATAAGAGAGTACAATTCACATGTTGAAACTGTTAGTTATGCAAATATCTATTTGACATTGCCAAAACAAGCTAGAATGGAATAGTAAAAGTAACCAGGTTGTAGAAAGGGTGTTGAAAGTTTTGTCATAACTATATAAATGAAGAGTGAATCTAACCAGTTCTTGTGGTAAATATATATATATATATATATGCATATATATATACATATATATACACACACACACACACACACATATATATATATATATATATATATATATATATATATATATATATATATATATATATATATATATATATATATGTAGATAAATCTACCAAGAGTTTACGGTAGTGTCCAATCCGTATGAATAATATATATATATATATATATATATATATATATATATATATATATATATATATATATATATATATATAGAGAGAGAGAGAGAGAGAGAGAGAGAGAGAGAGAGAGAGAGAAAGGGAGAGAGAGCGAGAGAGACTGACAGATAGAGGTAGATATGTAGATAAATAAATAGACAGACAGACAGACAGACAGACAGATAGATAGATAGATAGATAGATAGATAGATAGATAGATAGATAGATAGATAGATAGATAGATAGATAGATAGATAGATAGATAGATAGATAGATGTTAGTAAAGTAGTTTTTTGAATTGGCTTCAAACAAGCACATTTGAAGTATTAATATCCTCAATAGAACAATCTCAGCACACAAGGAACGATTTAGCACGAACAGACCGGAAGTGTTTCATTTTGAAAATGGCGTCCTGTATAGATAGCACTGGGAAGGAGGTTAGCTGAGAAGACAAGTAGTTTTGTAATTCAATCTATAGCATTCGGGATCTTCCCACGGATGGGGTGCCCGGAAACAGCTTATACAAACGTATGTTCAGACATGTTAACGTCACAATATTTACGAAGGAGGCCAAAATCATATTAGTTTGCTTGAATAATGTAGCATCTTTTTTTTTTCGAGAAGGTCACGTGTTCCATAGCCACCTAACTAGTTATTCAAACAAAAATGGTAGTTTTTATAATGTATTTACTACGCCTCTTGTGTCGACTAGCAAATATTAAATAAAAGAAAAATGGAGGTATGTTACTGCTTTCTTGACACCTTTAGTTTATTCAGTTTTACTTTTTTTAATAATCAAGAGGTTTACATCATATTACAATAAGTCCTACAAATGTTTCGTCATCCAAGCAGATAAATTAGCTAAAGACGCACCACGGAGCAACAGATATTTTCTCAGCATTCTATCATCAGTTTGTCTGATGTTGAAGCCTTGACTTGACATCGATTTTACAACGACTAAGTACTGTTGTAATCTAAACTAGGTGCACCCTCCTCACAGGCTCCTCATCCCCCTCATACAGATCTCTACCTTATTACTTCTAATGTATGTAGATTCTTAAGCTTGCATATAAGCATGACATACGTTATCTCTTTTCACCTCTCAACTTAAAAGTGGGGTTGGCTCACCTTTTCACTCCTTCTATATATAAGTGTGACGGACAGACAGACGGAGAAACAGTTTTTCTTTGATAATATAGATTAGAGACTTACTGCATCGAAAAAGAAAGATTCTGATGCCATTCGGTCTTTTGCCGCCCTCGTGGTCGTACCACCCCGAATTCAGTGATGGTAGAGGTGAACTCTCATTGAGACGAATAAACAGTTTGATTTCGATAGTTTCTCGTTAACATTTCCCTGGTGTAGCTAGGAATTGTATAAACGCCACGAAATCTCTTAAGGTCTAAATCGAAAGACTTGCACATTTTATTGTATAGATAGATTAAAGAGTACTGGCAACTCTCTGGTAAGGATGGAGACATGGATCGTGATGGAAATGGCTCTCTGAAAGATGAACTCTGTGAGGTAGACTGGCCCTTTCAACGCATCGTCGTCTCTCCGGGCTAACACATTCGCTATTTCGTCCACTGGGGCCATGAAACATTTGCATGATACGCTACGAGTTATTTTCTTTGTTTTATTCGAGAAATAAAAATAAAAATAAAAACTTTACGCATCTAAAATCAACGATTATCCGAAATGAATTCGTTTATATCTCATCAGATTGATAACTACAGGTTACAAAAGTATGGCAAAAACATTTTCATACTCACAAATAGATAATTAATGAATTTAGAAAGAAGTGAATTGGAATAAAAAAAATTTTCGATGTGATAATATTGCCAATTATCTTTTGAGAGTAAACGAGGTTAAATCAGACAGTTGTTTACTTGGATCAACAATTATTCAGATAGTCCTCCATACAATGAGAGGGCAGATATGAAGTATAAGGAAGTATCTTAATAGCAGAAGTGACAACAATATTCCTCATCCTAGACAGCTAGGGAGTGAAATTTAGCCGGTCACATCAATACCGAGTAACAGCAATACTAATAATAATAATAATGGTTTCTTATATAAGCACAAGGCTAGCAATTTTGGGGGAGGGGAAAGTCGATTAAATTAACCCCAGTGCATTACTGGTACTTTATTTTATCGACCCCGTAAGGATGAAAGGCAAACTTAACTTCGGCGGGATTTGAACTCAGACCATAAAGTGTCATAACTCTATGCTGCAAAGCATGGCGTCCGACTCCCTACCGATACTGCCAAACCACCGCCCCTTTAAAATAATTGTTTCTACTTTAGGCACAAGGCCAGCAATTACCCAGTGCATTACTGGTACTTTATTTTATCGACCCCGTAAGGATGAAAAGCAAAGTCAACCTCGGTGGGATTTGAACTCAGATCGTAAAGGGACGTAACTATGCTGGAAAGCATGGCGTCCGACCCTCTACCGATACTGCCAATCCACAAAATAATGGTTTCTGATTTAGGTACAAGGCCAACAATTTTGGAAAGGGGGAAAGTCAATTAAATCGACCCCAGAACGTTACTGGTACTTTATTTTATCGACCCCGTAAGGATGAGAGGCAAAGCTAACCTCGGTGGGATTTGATCTCAGAACGTAAAGGGACTTAACTGTAAGCCATAAAGCAAATAATCAATGCTTAACTGACACTGCCAATCTACGATGTAGGCACACGACTAGAGATTTGGGAGGATGCATTCTTTATGGGAATTTAGATTTGAATTTTAGCCGTTCCAAATTTTGATCCAATTTCATGAAACCATGTAGCTCCTATACTGATGTAGCAGGCATTTAGTTGTGGGTTGGAAAGGTAGTAAACAATATTAATAGTTGGCTTCTTAAACTGTTCACTGACACTCAATAGTTCTTTCATTTATAAAAATGTAAAGTCATTGAATGTTTCATGTGGTGAGTATCGATAAGCTAACTAGAAATAGTTATGAGATGGCGAAAATATATATCATTAATCATTTAGGGACTGAATATATTTTAATTATTTTAGCAAGTATAGGAAACAACTCTAAGCATGTTTCGGTCCTATTTTTACCTCACCAAAAGGGCGGTGGATTGGCAGAATTGGTATACCGTCCGACAAAATTCTTTGTAGCATTTAGTTATGTCCCTTTTCGTTCTGAGTTCAAATCTCACCGAGGTCAACTTTGCTTTCATCTTTTCAGAGTTCGATAAAATAAAATACTGTGATCGATATAATTTACTTCCCTTTTACCTTGTGTCTAAATAAAACTCATTATTATCTCATTAGGGTAGTTAATTGGCAGTATCGGTGGAGAGTCAGAAAAGATGCTTTGCAGCATAAAGTTACCACCCTTTACGTTCTGAGTTCAAATCCTGTTGAGGTTAGCTTTACCTTTCATCTTACGGAGGCGATAAAATAAAGTACCAGTAACACAGTTGGGTCAATTTAATCGACTCCCCCCCCCCCAAAAAAAAATTTGTTGGCCTTGTGCCTAAATCAGTGGATTGGCAGTATCGGTAGAGTGTCAAACACCATGCTTTGCAGCTTAAAGTTATGGGTCTTTACGTTCTGAGGTTAACTTTGCCTTTCATCCTTACGGGGTCGATAACATAAAACACCAGTAATGCACTGGGATAATTGCTGGCTTTGTGTCAAAAGTAGAAACAATTATTACCTCATCAGTGAAGCAAAGATTTCACTGTACATAGCGAAGTAGTTATGAGTGTATTACTAATTCACAAAATTATATACTGGTTTGTACAGAAAATAGTATTTGCTCAGAAACACCATCTGCATAAGAAAAAATAGTCTAATTAAAAATAATAATGTAATATCTATTTGTTTTTAAAAGATAGCTAATATTACATTTGCTAGAGTGTAAGTTAGTTATGATCCAGTTTCATACTATAAAATTGTATGTAGTACTTTTACTACAGATATGCTGGTGATACAGATTATATTTTTTGTTATCGAAAGAATATGTTAGGATTCTTTTGAACCTGTCCAAATATACGAGTATATTTCCTGTTTGAATTCACACATATATTACGCCATCTCTCTCTTTCTCTCTCTCTTTCTCTTTCTCTCTCTCTCTCAGCCTCTCTCTCTCTCTCTCTCTCTCTCTCTCTCTCTCTCTCTCTCTCTCTCTCTCTCTCTCTCTCTCTCTCTTCTCTCTCTCTCCCTCTCTGCCTCTTTCTCACTCTCTCTCTCTATAACTCTTTCGCCATATATATATATCGTTGTCCAGAAGATTTAAGACAATGTCCTTTTTGCATGTTTCTAGTCACTTATGGGCGATGAATTGCAGAGTCGTTAGAACGTCAGATAAAATGCTTTGCGATATTCGTTTCAGCTCTCTCCTCTCTAAGGTCATCCTTTCGAGGTTGATAAAAAACACACCAGTCTATTTCTGGAGTCGATTTTTCCTCTATATCTCTTTCTCATTTCCATTCTCTCACATTCTTTCCTTCTCTGGAAGAGTTCTACTGTATGCAGACCTGGAGAGATGTGCTCCGCCATATTTAAAATAAAATGCCCTAGAAATGGCTATCAATACGACTCACTCTGGAGCTACGGCATAAATAATGTCACTTATAATCAAGGCAACCTCACTGAAAGTTGCTTCATTGAATCAACCATAATGTTATCCTTTGGATCGCTTGATTGAAGTTCACCACAGCAACAATATCAATAGCAACAGTATATTTAAAGCGTTCTACATCAGGCATGGGCAACCTTTTTCGAGAAGTGGGCCGCATGAGATATGGATCATCATCAGGCGGGCCGCAAGCGCTAATTTACATTCGTGTAAAAAAAAAGGGCAGTAACTCAGGTTGTTTTGATTTGTTTCTTCAGAATTCAAAGACTTTATTTTCTTCGATCGTAAAAATTATAGAAAGATAAATTATGACTGAAAAGTTGGGGTAAAAAAATCAGAAAGATTTCACTTAGGTGACTTAGGTGAGCCATTCAGAAAGCTTCGCAGCCGTATGCGGCCCGCGGGCCGCAGGTTGCCCATGACTGTTCTACATAATTGTTTGTGCTGTAGAACAGATATATCTTATAGAACCGCAGAAATATGATATCCAATCCGATGCCCTTCATATAGCTGCTATGGTGTTCTCTCTGTTTATGTATATTTCCAACAAAGAGGTTTTGCTGAATTTGTAGTAGCTCATGAAAATGGATTCGGACTATTCCAATGTGATGGTAGATTTACCCGTGTATATTAAATGTTGGCATGGTTCCTACTTCTGTTTTAAATATATTTTCAAAAGATATCATTTTAAATGCTGAATCATAGTTCCGGTTCACTTTTAGGAAATGTTTGGACTCTGGTGCGCAGGCTAGCAACAATGTTGTTTTCAGTGACTGTTGCAGCTCAACCAAAGGAGGTGAGCTAATATTTCTATTGTAAATAAAAAATACATTGATGATGTTTAACCTCTCCGTTTCTTTGCTTCACGATATT
>OZ024740.1:266883909-266888909 GCA_964016885.1 Eledone cirrhosa | reverse complement strand
ACTCACAATCTCTAATCTCTCGAGAAGTTACTTCCCCTGAAACCGCCCTCTAATTAGTAAGGTAAATATGCCCTTTGGCAGCCATCTTGTTACCCATAGGCAGATCTCACACAATGCAGCCTCGACAGATGAATACTGCTTGATTATGGATGTCAGCTGATGCAACCAAGACACCATAGTATAAACCAATATATGGAACATTATATTATGTAACATTATCCCATTATTTTAGTGGATTGGCAGTATCGGTAGAGGGTCGGAAGCCATGCTTTCCAGCATAGTTACGTCCCTTTACGATTTGAGTTCAAATCCCGCCGAGGTTGACTTTGCCTTTCATCTTTACGGGGTCGATAAAATAAAGTACCAGTAATGCACTGGGTAATTGCTGGCCTTGTGCCTAAAGTAGAAACAATTATTTTAATTTATATTCTTTTGAAGTTCCGATGAGCCACTCTGTTTTTTAAATATGTTAATTATTTTCAACTGAACCAGATCAATTATGATATATAGTCATCTGATCCAGAAATATTATATGGAGTAGCGAAACAATTGTAAACGGACATTATTATTATTAATATTATTATTATTATTAATATTATTAATATTATTCTCTACATTCCTTACATCAAACTAAATATGTTGACAATCTTTTAATAATGTCTTCCTTGTGAAGTTTGTGGTCTTGTTTTTGCTTAACTAATGAATATTTCCAGCTCTGCGCACCTAACTTCTGCATGAACCCAGCCACCTAGCTGCTTTCTACTGCATATTGCACATTGAGCACATGCCTTTACGCTTCGGCTTCTAACTAACTCACCAATCTCTCCTCTCATATCTCCTCTACTATCTCCATCTCTCTCTTTAAGATTGGTTACTCTTGAACTGTGTGTGTATATATATATATATATATATATATATATATATATATATATATATATATATCCCTGTGGTGCTTCTAGGCTCTGGCCTAATTAGCTTTATGGATAATAGACCCTAGTTACATTGGATATTGTACTTCTAGACACATTGTATTTAAAAGCATAAATAAAATGTTTATGATTGGAAAGACTGTTCAATATCAGAGCTGAACTAAGTCTAAACAACAATATCATCAATATCACACCATCATCTAAACACTGTAGGGTAAAGGCCTCTCCATACTGCTCTCAGTTGGTCATATCCTGTACCACTCTTTTCTGTGTAACGTCTATAAACGTATCCGCCTTATCTCTCTAGGTTGTTCTCTTTTCCCCGATTACGTGAAGCTGTCCTCATTGATCTCCATTTTGGACATAGTCAGTTCATCTGTTTTATGATGACTTTTATGTTTATTTGCTCTCTTGCCTATTGACAATTTTTTTTCTGTCATCATAAATATACAAATTGACCATTTTTAATATATCTAGATATAGATATGTTAGTTGATGTCGATCTAAATAATTTGAAATAGATTTGCTTCTGGTGAAGTAGGACTTAATAAAGTCCCTTTCCCCCCCCCCCAAATCTTTAAGTTTATTATTTCATAGTCGTCACTACTGCTCCTCCTGGCGGTATAAAAACTAAAGTTAAAAACGGCCATTTTGACGTCAGTTACATCTAGGCCAACTAACTTCCTGCATATGAAAATCCCACAGATTTGATTGAGAGTTCATACATATAGACACAGTTATTCTGCAGACTATTATAAGCGTATATGTGTGTGATTGTGTGTGGGTGGATGTGTGGCTGTCTGTGTACGCGAGGTAGAAAAAGAAAGAGAGGTAACGAATTTGTGTGTGCATGCACAAAGTTTCAAATATATGTATGTATTTGCATATGTGCATATATATATTTATATATACAACAGACACATGTGTGTGTGTGTGTGTGTGTGTGTGTGTGTGTGTGTGTGTGTGTGTGTGTGTGTGTGTGTGTGTGTGTGTGTGTAAACGGAAGTGATTGCCTGCAAAAATGTAGAGAATAAAAGTGATGACAATGATAACAAATAATAGTAATAATAACAATAATAATAATAATAATAATTGTTTCTATTTTAGGCACAAGGCCAGCAATTATCCCAGTGTATTACTGGTACTTTATTTTATCGACCCCGTAAGGATGAAAGACAAAGTTAACCTCGGCGGGATTTGAACTCAGATCGTAAAGGGACGTAACTATGCTGGAAAGCATAGCGTCCGACCCTCTACCGATACTGCCAATCCACCGCCATCTAATGATAATAATAATAATAATAATAAGTGCCTTAGGTCTCTGGTTGAGACCCGGCCGGAAGATAAAATAAGATGGAAATGAAACGAAAAAAAAAAAAAAAAAATAATAATAATAATAATAATAATAATAATAATAATAATAATAATAATAACAATAATGATACCGGTAGACAACGAGTTCCTAAGTAAATGAGAAGTAACAGTATCAGTTGATCGGCCGTACTAAATACTAATCTGACTCACCATATTTAGTAACTATTATCAGAACTGGTGCTCCTATAGAGCAGTGACTGGGAAAAGAATTGATGCCGGAAACGAGAATATTATGCAATTGCAGACTAATTTACAAAACCATTTATATATATATAAGCGCAACATTCTGATGTGTAGGAGGTTTCATTCACCGATAATTTCACTTTTGTCTTTGTTGTTGTTGTTGTTGTTGTTGTTGTTGTTGTTGTTGTTGTTTTACAAAGTCTTACACTGTTCTACATCATTTTAGTTATTTTATCGTTATTTATTTATTCGTTGTTATTTTTATTTTGTTTGTTTATGTGTTTTTTATTTGGCTTTTTGCTTGTTTATTTGTCCCTTTGTTTGTTTGTTTGTTTTTGCTGTTGTTGTTTGTTTGTCAATGTAGCATTATCTGGAACGCTGCAATCATTTCACTTCACATATTCATATATATCAATCACTGAAACCATTGAAAAAAAACAGAAAATCACATGTTGTCATTTGACAGACACTAAAATAGCAGTTTTCTCAACTTAGTGAGAAGAGAATAATTTACATCGTCAGTGCATATCTCGTTTACACACACATTCAGATTCACATCCACATACACATACAAGCTACAAGCACACATGTTCACTCCCATGATGGCTGCAAACTCTGCTAAGAGTATCGCAATCGCTTGTCACGTTACAGAAAATGGTGCACTTTTAGGTTACGGCCAGCCACACGAACCTATAACAGATCCTGAACAAGCAATGCCTGTGCTTTGAAGGTTTTTTCAGGGAGAAATGCCTTGCACTCGACCAATCCCACTTCTGAGCATCGAAAACACTACCTGAAAAGGAGAACTGGTCAACATCATCGGATGCTTCCGAAGCCGCAGGTTTTTTTGTTTTTTTTCAGAGTTTCCCTCTCCTAGAAAGGTGTGACAACAACTGGGGCCTTTCACTCCCAGGTAAAAAAAAAAAAGTAGTATTTGGATGGCCATTAACTCTGCCGAGCTCCGCCCTTTGCTGGGTCTTGTATTTCATCCCGTAGGGTGTTTCCAAATATCACCCTCTTCGGCAAGCATGCTTGGTGGGGTTGCCAGTTTAGTCACCGACGACCCGACCATGAGACAGCTTGTACTGGGTTACATGTTACCAGTAACACTCGAGAGCGACCTGACATACACTCACATACACATACAGACACACATATACACTCACATACACATACAGACACACATATACACTCACATACACATAAACAAAAACACATACACACACACATACATGCACATACACAGGCATACACACACATACTAGTATAAATGTGTGTATATATATATATATATATATATATATATTATATATATATATATATATATATACTAGCTAAACTACCCGTCCTTTGGACGGTTCAAGTAGCTTTCGATGTAGCTCATTAAACTAAACAAAGTAAATTTGAATACATAGAAGAAAAACGTACTTTATGTAAACATGAAAACCTTAGGCACTATTCCAGCGAAATAATTATATGTGAGCTCGGTGTCATCCGTTATACCATGTAACAACAGAAATCCAGTCTAGGTATAAATTCTTTTCACAACAGTAAAAGCGCATCATGAAATAGAGAAGTGAAGTGAATAATAGACACTATTATGTACAAAGCATAATATTGTAAAAGTAATGACATCACTTAATGTATGAACATCAAGCTTGAAACGATAAATTATTCAATGTCAAATCTATAACTTAACTTAGTAATCTGTTAGAAATTGCTGGTTGTGAAATATACAAAATGATATTGTTAGTATCAAGGAAGCGTACCTTTTGTTTCAAGTACAAAGAGTAAATAAAAATCCGAATGAGCCGAATTACGAAAGATAACTCTTGTCTTACTTAAAGATAACTCTTGTTTTACTTAATCACGAAAATTCACACAAATAACCGAAACTTTTTAAATGTCTCCAAAGGCCCCAATATCGATTTTTGAAAGCCTTTGTAGATCATGTACAGGTTTTGTGCAAGGAGAAGCTCTGTAAAAAAATTTCAAAGAAATATCATGAATGGTTTAGAATATATGAGCCCTCATTAAAAATTGTCCACATACACATACACACACATACAGAAAACTTCGTCTTTATATATATACAGATGTGTGTGTGTGTGTGTGTGTGTGTGTGTGTGTGTGTGTGTGTGTGTGTGTGTGTGTGTGTGTGTGTGTGTGTGTGTGTGTGTGTGTGTGTGTGTGTGTGTGTGTGCGTGTGTGTGTGCGTGTGTGTGTGTGCATATACATATATATCAGGAACCACTGTTTACAGAATTTGTAGATGAGTGAACTGACTCTCTTGATGTTTTAGAGGTCGCCATTTCATCTGAAGTCCACTGCCACACTGCTCTTTTCTTTGATGTTATTTTTGTAGAAAGCTGGTGATACACAGGAAGATTGGATTAAAAAGCACTGGTGTTAGATCAGGCATGTCAAACATGGGACCCTTTACAAGCACACCTGCTGCCCACACAAAAGTTTTTACAACGTGAGTATGTTTTATTTTCGTAAAATTAGTTCTAA
>OZ024740.1:266876409-266878909 GCA_964016885.1 Eledone cirrhosa | reverse complement strand
CTTTATTTTATCGACCCCGTAAGGATGAAAGGCAAAGTTAACCTCGACGGGATTTGAACTCAGAATGGAAAGGGACATAACTCTTTGCCTCAAAGCATGGCGTCCGACTCTCTACCGATAGTGCCAATCCGGATAATAATGATGATACAGATTATAATGAGGTTGATAATACCCGAGTGAATGAGCCTACTCTGAGTATGTGTCTGTAAATTAAAGGTGGAAAACTGGGAGAGGGCACTTGCCCTGTTGGTCAGGGTCACTGTGGCTTTTTAATGGGCTTTCTCCACGAATGTCCCTCGGAAGTCTCCCCCGTATTGGGGAATTTTTCATTGTTTTTTTTTGTTACATCCTCTGTTTTTTGTTTTTTACACGCAGAAATGCCCATTTGTACCGTCCTGTATTGTCCTGTACTGCCCTTAATGTCTACTTTATGTAAACCCTTGTGGTTAATAAAGAAAGCATAATGAGATTGATAATAATAATAATGGTTTTTTGTAAGTTTTCTCAAGCAATTGGTTGCGAGGTGAAGCCTGTTAATTGGCCTCAGATCAGCCCCTGATCTCAGAGACTCAATATATCGTCTGGGGTTCTGGCATTGCAAGTGATGGTAAAGATTTGGGCACTGCCTATGAAGTTGGGGTTCCCAAGGGGTTTGATGAAAGACGAAAGGCATATAATAATAATAATAATGGTGTTGGTTTTTTATATATGTGTGTGTGTGTGTGTGTGTGTGTGTGTGTGTGTGTGTGTGTGTGTGTGTGTGTGTGAAAAGATTCAGGACCCCGACGGCTGAGCTCCGGCCGTTTCGACAGCTAGATCCAAACTAAACCACCAGTATATATATATATATGGGTGTGTGTATTTGTGTGTGTGTGTGTGTGAAAAGATACAGGACCCCGACGGCTGAGCTCCGGCCGTTTCGACAGCTAGATCCAAACTAAGCCACCAGTATATATATATATATATATATATATATGTGTGTGTGTGTGTGTGTGTGTGTGTGTGTGTGTGTGTGTGTGTGCGTGTGTGTGTATGTGTGTGTGTGTGTGTGTGTGTGTGTGTGTGTGTGTGTGTGTGTGTGTGTGTGTGTGTGTGTGTGTGTGTGTGTGTGTGTGTGTGCGTGTGTGCGCGTGCGTGCATACATGCATATATATATATGATGGCTGCCCCCTCGTTATCGAGTATGGCCATTGCACGATAGCCTGTGCGTGAAGATACTTTTTAAAGTGAGGGAAGACTGTGCACTGAGCCAATCCTACTCTCTGAGCGACAGTAGCTATAACCCGAAAAGAAGAAAAGATCAACATCATCGGTAACTACTGAGCCGCAGGTTTTATATCGGAGTTATCCCAATTTCCTGAGTTGCCTTCTCCTAGAAGAATGCCCTGACAAAGGCTAGGGGTCCTTCACTGCATACATACATACATACATACATACATACATACATACATACATACATACATACATACATACATACATACATACATACATACATACATACACACATGCAAAGACACATATATATTTATATGCATATATATGTATAGGTATGTGAGAGTGTACGCGTTCTTTACTATAAATCTAATGTCAACCTTATAACTGGAGTAATAAGGTAGATGAATGTATATGAATATATATAAACTGTTACTTTCAGTTATATGCTTGCACATTCGAAATACACATGAATATGTATGTATGTGTGTATGTGTGTATGTGTGTATGTATGTATGTTTGTTTGTATGTATGTAAGTATGAATGTAAGTATGTATGCAACGATGAATGCATTTATATATATATATATATATATATATATATAAAGAGATGTCAACATGACCTGTTATTTTTATCTAAAGATATTGTTTTCCAATTCCACCCCGCCCACCTTCAATCTATCTTATTTCTCATTCTTTCTTCTGATGAAGGACTAGCGTCCGAAACGTTAAGACCCTTTTCCTGCTATTTCAAGCGTTAACCTAATATATGCCTTCCATTCACTGTACCGATTGTGTTAATATTTCTGCTTACCTACTATATGCCTGCGTGTGTGTGTGTGTATACATTCATATCTATATACACATATATATACATATAAATATATACATATACACATATATAGATACATATATATATACAAACACACGCACATAAAACATACACACACACACACACTCACACATATATATACATGTGTATATGTGTGTGTGTGTGTGTGTGTGTGTGTGTGTGTGTGTGTGTGTGTGTGTGTGTGTGTGTGTGTGTGTGTGTGTGTGTGTGTGTGTGTGTGTGTGTGTGTGTGTGTGTGTGTGCATGTATGTATAAATAGTTATATATATATGCTTAATTCAAACCTTACAAATGTGAATTATATAAAAAAAATACAATAAAAAAATTATAAAACGTATATGCAGAGAACTCGGTAATCGCGGGCAGAATGAGATAACATTACTCGGTATATATATATATATATATATATATATATATATATATATATATATATATA
>OZ024740.1:266858909-266871409 GCA_964016885.1 Eledone cirrhosa | reverse complement strand
TTGAAAACAAGTCTATTTAAAGACTACGTAAAACAAGCAAATATTTCAGGCGTGCAGACAGACAGTCGTGCAGAGAGGTGATATAGGCGTGCAGAGAGACATAACTGATAATTTGGTTACGCTAATGTTTTTCTCTGCGTTGCAGTGTTTACATTTTCGATCTTTGTTAATAAATAACCAGTGCAGTTTTTATCCCCAGCATCCTCTTTTGTTATAACATTCGGGTTATCGTTATGTTTTCTTAACTTCATAAGGCATATTGTTGGTTGAGGGAATATTAATCAAAAACACCACATGCAAGTCTGCACAGTAGACATTACAGTTTTTAAGCCAAAAAAGAAACTTAACATTGTAACTTTAACACAGCTACTGAGCGACCCCGAGCAACGCCGGGCTTTACTGCTAGTCAACATTAAAATTAGATTATACTTTTAATGTTTCGCGAGAGAACATACACCCACGCATTTCCGATACTGTCATGTTGGCTGAAAACTGTTGGTAAGAATAGGTACGGCGTAACATGAAATTCAAATGTTACATATAAATGAACATAGCCGTGTATTATTTTTGCTTCTTTCTCACTCCCTCCTTTTCTTTTGCTTCCTCTCTCTATATCTCTCTCATATATATATATATACACACACACACACACACACACACACACACACACACACACACACACACATACATACATACATATATATATATATATTTATATATATATATATATATATATATATATATATATATATATATATATATATATATATATATACGTCTGTGTATGTAGGCTTGTAGGTATGTATGTATGTATGTATGTATGTATGTATGTATGTATGTATGTATGTATGTATGTATGTATGTATGTACGCATGTCAGGTCACCAGCTTGTGCTACTGGTAACATGTATCCCAGTACAACCTGTCTCATGGTCGGGTCGTTGGCGACTAAACTGGCAACCCCACCAAGGTTTCTTGGTGAGGAGATTGACTTTGGACATCCTGCAGGACTAAAAACAAAACCTGTCAAAGGGCAAAGGAGCTTTTAAGAGTCAATGGTCATCCAAAATCACCGGTAGAGATGACCCGTTAGCCTTTGTCAAGGCAGAATTCTAGAAGGAAAACTCTGATATAACACCTGCAACCCTGATGGTATCCAATGATGTTGACTTGTTCTTCTTTTTGGTAAATATCATCTTGGTTAAGAGAGTGGGACAGGCTTTGTGCTGTGCCTTTGCTCACTATAAAAGCTTCACGGCACAGGCATTGCTTTATATCTGGAGATCTCTCTGCACTTGTCGTCACATGGTACCATGGTCCTAGCACTATGTCTCAATAATTGTCACAGGTGTAGTGTTTGTACCAGAGTTTTCAAGTCGCTGGCTGGACTAAAAAGTCACACTCGTTTAGCGCATCAGTAGGGTTCTCCTACATGGATATAAAGTAGTGGCCGTACTCGAAAACGAGTTTGCAGCTACCATGTATGTATGTATGTGGGCCCAGCACTATGTGTCAATAATTGTCACAAGTGTAGTGTTTGTACCAGAGTTTTCAAGTCGCT
The DNA here is from genome assembly GCA_964016885.1 of Eledone cirrhosa. Taxonomy (NCBI): domain Eukaryota; kingdom Metazoa; phylum Mollusca; class Cephalopoda; order Octopoda; family Eledonidae; genus Eledone; species Eledone cirrhosa. The sequence continues at coordinate 266,869,849 of OZ024740.1, read as the reverse complement.
GGCTGGACTAAAAAGTCACACTCGTTCAGTGCATCGGTAGGGGTTCTCCTACATGGATATAAAGTAGTGGCCGTACTCGAAAACGAGTTGGCAGCCACCACCATGTATGTATGTAAGTATGTATGTATGTATGTATGTATGTATGTATGTATGTATGTATGTATGTATGAGTGCTATTGGTAACATGTAGCTCAGTACAACCTGTCGCATGGTCGGGTCGTCGGCGATGAAACCGGCAGCTCCACCAAGTTTACTTGGTGAGGAGGGTGATTTTGGACACCCTGCAGGACAAAAAACAAAACGTGGCAAAGGGCAGAAGAACACATAAGGGTCAACGGCCATCCAAAAGTGAGTAAATATGTATATACACATGTACATATGTATGTATATGTATATGTGTATATACATGGGTGCATGTGTATGTATATGCGCGGGGACATAGAAATAGTCGGGCTGGACACCCGATCGTGCAGTTAAACCACTGGGAGTGAAGGACCCCTAGCCTTTGTCAGGGCATTCTTCTAGGAGAAGGCGACTCAGGAACTGGAATAACTCCGATATAAAACCTGCGGCTCAGTAGTTACAGATGATGTTGATCTTTTCTTCTTTTCGGGTTATAGCTACTGTCGCTCAGAGAGTGGGATTGGCTCAGTGCACAGTCTTTCCTCACTTTAAAAAATACCTTCACGCACAGGCATTGCACGATAGAATTATTTAATAATTATTAATAATGGTATATTGTGCAATGGCCATACTCGATAACGAGGGGGAAGCCATCATATATATATATATATATATATATATATATATGTGTGTGTGTGTGTGTGTGTGTGTGTGTGTGTGTGTGTGTGTGTGTGTGTGTGTGTGTGTTGAGTGTGTGTGTGTGTGTGTGTGTGTGTGTGTGTGTGTGTGTGTGTGTGTGTGTGGATAACGCGAGGGACAAATACAGGAAACAGAAAACTCGCAAGAGACAAGCGCATGAATAATTCCCGCCTATCAGCTGTCTTCTGGGGATTATTATAGTTTCGGATTTATAATATATATATATATATATATATATATATATAGAGAGAGAGAGAGAGAGAGAGGGGGGGTGAGAAAGAGAAAGTGAGGGTGAGCGTCAGATCGTTGAATATTTGATATCCCTCTGGTCTAGGGAAGAAAGGGTCGAGTTGGCGTCTGTGTCTACCCGTGACTGCATGGGCACCTAAAACCCTTGGCAAAAGTATAGCACCTACTGCAAAACCATCTGCGATTGCGAGTGACTGTTCTAGTTTATATATACATATATATTATTATAAATGTAAGCTATCGCCGTATTTTGACTAAAGAAATTAAAGAAATTATTTAGCCTGATAGTGGGGTTAAGAACCCTCGTAGAAATGGAGAAAGATGAGTAATGACGTACATGGGAGTCGAACCCACATCTTTGGTTATCCAGACCACTGTGCTACCATTTACACCAACACATCACCCGTCTTTTTCCATTTAAATTAGAAGCTATAAACTTAGCGACTGTAATGTCATGTAAGAATATTTTCGAAACAGCGAGCGGGTTTGAAATTATTATAAATGTAAGCTATCGCCGTATTTTGACTAAAGAAATTAAAGAAATTATTTAGCCTGATAGTGGGGTTAAGAACCCTCGGAGAAATGGAAAAAGATGAGTATTGACGTACATATTCGTCAAAGTAACATTATTGAAAAAATGAGAGGAAGAATTCTTTTAAAAAAGAGTTTTACAATGTATGTAGAGTATATAATATATAGTATATAACTTTTATATACATTATAAAACTCTTTTTTAAAAGAATTGTCCCTCTTATTTTTTCAATAATGTTACTTTGGCGAATATCAAAGAAAAGAGCAAAAAGAAAAACAGACCCTTAAATATATTTTCCGTGCTATTTCCAATTTCACCTTTTCTCTCTCTCTCTCTCTCTCTCTCTCTATATATATATATATATATATATATATATATATATATATATATATATATATATATATATATATATATATATATATATATATATATATATATATATATATATATATATATATATATGAAAGTATATACTTTCAAACATTCAATCGATCGACAGGAAGGTATACGGTGCTGATGACAGCTAATAAGCTAGAAACTAGTTCATCGTTCCTTTGTCAGTGTTGAACAAAAGGGCAACGATGGTTGCCGAACACTGTACGGCTTAATTCGGGCTGTTTGTTTACTAACAAACCGAACATTATAATAAATGTTCGGTAAACCCATACGTACATATGTATATGTGTGCATGTATGTATGTATATACATACTACTGTACGTCTGTATACATATATGTATGTACGTATACATACTTATATTTATATATATATATGGGGGGGGGGGGTAAATAAGGTCAGGAACAAATGTTGGAAGCCAAAAAGATGGGACTAGTGTAAAAACATTGAAACTGGGATAAAAAATAAGGTGGGGATAACAATAATGTTGCTTACGGAATCCTTAAAATGTTAACATAAACGAAACAACACATTACAACCATCGTTGAAGATAAAACAGCCTCGTTCGTTACAGACGAGACTGCTGTCATCAAAATATGGCCTCAGTATTGAGAAACATTTATGACCACAAACCCAGTCATGAAACTAAAATCCTGTATAATTCCACCAACAAGAATAGAGAACTTGGGGATACTCCACCTCTCCAAGAGGAAATCGAAGTGTACAAATGTCGGCTGAAAAGTTCATAGGCCTACTGTGAAGGATTGATGCTAGAGCTGTGAAATCTTGCACGCATTAATTTCAGCTCGTCATATTAATAATGATGGAAAATAAACCTCATTTGGTCATTCCATGAGAGTATCTTGGTCAACCAATGAATTTTTCAGCCGACGCTCGTACACCCTCACAAACGGAAAATCACTGAAAGTAGATAATATGCTATCAGAGCTCCTAAAACATGAAGGGTCAAGCTTTTGCCTGTCAGAAAATATGAGAAATGAAACAGTGGACAAAGTAAAGGACCTACTTAATGATGTCCACTCTAAAGAAATAAAACTCTACCATTATTTCAGAAAATCAGTCTAATTAGTCACCCCAGGAATGTATTACTAAGAGTTCTGCTAAATGCGATGGTCTGCTGAAAATCCCATAGGCTGAAAAGTTCGTAGTTTGATCAAGATACTCTCATGGAATGACCAAAGGAGGTTTATTTTTCAACATAGTCCCTGGAAAGAGACAGTGCTGTTATTAATAAGAAGAGTTGAAATTAACGCATGCAAAATTTCACAGCTCTAGCATCAATTCTTCATAGTCAGCCTATGAACTCCTCAGCCGACCCTAGTAGACGGTCGGCGAAGGCAGGCGAAATCCTCGCAGAATAACAGATAGGATTCAAGCTAAAAATAAGTGCAGTGAAGCAGATATTTAACCCGTGAAACATGTGCAGCACTAAACTGTCTTCTATTAAAATTTCATCGATTTCAAAAACGCCTTTCACCATGTTTAGCACGAGGGTTTGTCTGTGGCAGGTGATGAAGGATTACAACTTCGACAAAAATTTCGTCCAATTAATCCAAGCATTGTACGAAAACCCAAACAGTGCATTTGGAATACGGCATGGATTTCTCCCCTCAATGTGTTTGGACATCTTCCTGAAAAACACCATACAGGAGACACTCCATAACGTTCACATCTTCATTTTCATTGGAGGACGGCCTTTTACCAACCTACGTTTTACTGATGATATTGACATCTTAGAAAGCAGTGAAGCAAAACTCCAGGAGCTCCCTACCAGATTGACAAGAGTGTTGAGGCAATCGGAATGGGGATCAGCTATGAGGGACTGATGCTAGAGCTGTGAAATCTTGCATGCATTAATTCTAACTCTTCTTATTAATAACTGCATTATTTCTTTCCGGGGACTATGTTATAAAATAAACCTCATTTGTTCATTCCATGAGAGTATCTTGGTCAGCATATAAACTTTTCCACCTAGCAACATTTCAGTCGACACTCATACATAATTTAAATATTAAACGCCTGTCCAACACAAACAAAAACATTTGTCGGAATAACGCCTATTTACACAAACAATTACATGTCTAAAGTATTTCTTAATGAATTAATATGATTTAATTTTGACTCAAGGTCTTAGAATATGGACAGGAGAAAAAGATAACACAAAAAGCATTGTATATAAAGTATTAAATCGATACTTATCATCATAGCAATGATATGTAAACATGAACTTGACTGATGATTGCTGAACATATAAATTGAAACGGCACCCAGTATATGTTAAGTATTGGTAGAGCGTCGGACACCATGCTTCGTGGCATGGAGTTGCCTCCCTTAGATTCTGAGTTCAAATCCCGCCGAGGTTAGCTTTGTCAATCAACCTTATGGGGTCGATAAAATAAAGCACCAGTAATGTACTGGAGTCGGTTTAATTGACTTTCCCCTCCCCCAAAATTGCTGGCCTTGTGCCTAAAGTAGAAACTATTATTATTATTATTATTATTATTATTATTTGGCAGTATCAGTAGAGCATCGGACAACATGCTTTATGGCATATAGTCACAGCCCTTTATGGTCTGAGTTCAAATCTTGTCGAGGTTATCTTTGCCTTTAATCCTTATGGGGTCGATAAAAATAAAGCACCAGTAACGTACTGGGGTCGATTTAATTGATTTTTCCCTTCCCCCAAATTACTGGCCTTGTGCCTATAGTAGAAATCCTTATTATATATACACTCTGGTGAATTGGCAGTATCAGTAGAGCGCTGGACACTATGTATTTTAGGACGGTAGATTGGCAGTATCGGTAGAACATCGGACAATATTTTATGGTTTAGGGTTACGCCCCTTTACGATCTGAGTTAAAATGCCGCCGGGGTTAGCTTTTCCTTTCATCCTTACGGGGTCGATAAAATAAAGCACCAGTAATGCACTGGGGTCGATTTAATCGACTTTCCCCTCCCCCAAAATTGCTGGCCTTGTGCTTAAAGTAGAAACAATTATTATATATACATATACATATAGAGAGAGATAAGGAACAGTTTTTATTCCCGAGGTGAATTCATGACCGTTTTAATTTTACCAATTTTTATCTAGATATTTTTCCTATTTTTATCTGATTCCTTGGAGTTTGTTTGGAAACGTATGTTCCAAAATACTCAATCCACATTTCTAGGTCTTCATAATCTTATTTTCAACATGGCCTAATGGATGCGATTTTTGCTGAATCTTTGTAGTATTTTTGCTGTTAGCTTTTTGTAATAAATTATTTGTTTCTACTTTAGGCACAAGGCCAGCAATAACCCAGTTCATTACTGGTACTTTATTTTATCGACCCCGTAAGGATGAAAGGCAAAGTCAACCTCGGCGGGATTTGAACTCAGATCGTAAAGGGACGTAAGTATGCTGGAAAGCATGGCGTCCGACCCTCTACCGATACTGCCAATCCACCGCGTTTTTGTAATAAATTATTGTTAGTATTTAGTTTCGTGTAATGCATTTTGTCTTTTATTTGTTGAAGTTTATTATATAGTTTGTATGCATTCTTGTTCATTATTAAACTTTATGTGTGATTCGTTTATTTTTATAGGTGTGGTGTTTGATGTCTTTGTTCAAATATATTTGTATTTTGAACTACTCAATGATTTGGTCTATTAGTTTATTAAAATACCTCTTGTTGATTAGTGTTAATTTTACTCTGTTAACATAAAATAATTGTTTCTACTTTTGGCACAAGTGCATTATTGGTACTTTATGTTATCGACCCCGTAAGGATGAAAAGCAAATTTAACTTCGGCGAGATTTGAACTCAGACCGTAAAGGGACGTAACTATACTGGAAAGCATGGCGTCCGACCCTCTACCGATACTGCCAACATGAAATAATATTAATATAAACTACAGAAATATTAAAACATCCTATTTATTAATCAATTAATAACTAACAACGAATATATAAACACCTGAACAAGCTACTAAGTACGAAGTATTATGAATTCGATTGCAAATGTGAAAGTTGCAAACTTCATGACTCCATCTGTTATTTTAGCCATACATGTTTCGTCGACTCACCATGTACTAGCAACAAGGAGTAATATCAATGTATCAAACCAGTCAGCACAAAACCAAAACTAGATAGGAAAACAACTCATTCATATACTACAGAATTCCCTACAATTTAATTGAAATAATTGTTTCTACTTTTGACACAAGGCCAGCAATTGCCCAGTGCATTAGTGGTGCTTTATTTTATCAATCCCGTAAGGATGAAAGGTAAAGTTAACCTCGACGGGATTTGAACTCGGAACGTAAAGGGCCGTAACTCTATGCCGCAAAGCATATTGTCCGATACTGTCAATCCGCTGAATAAAATGACTAATAAAGATAAGAATAGAACATAGCCGTGTTTATGTATACATATATACACACAAACATATATATTAACAAGAACAGAATAATATTCAAAATGATAATAAAATTCGAACAAAAAAAATTCATAAAAAAATCTCGCCATTTTCTTTTAAGGAATTTTATTGTTACACTTTCGTTTCGTTTGTTTTAATTTTTTCTCATTTTGACACGTTACCATAAAACATTTTCATAAAGAAATCATTAATATTACTTTGGGCTGAAGGCAGTGGATTAGCAGTATCGGTAGAGCGTCGGACAACATGTGCCGAAATCAGAAACCATTATTACTAGAGGGTCGGGGGATTGGCAGTATCGGTAGAGAGTCGGACGCCATGCTTTCCAGCATAGTTACGTCCCTTTACGGTCTGAGTTCAAATCCCGCCGAGGTTAACTTTGCCTTTCATCCTTACGAGGTCGATAAAATAAAGTACCTGTAATGTACTGGGTAATTGCTGGCCTTGTGCCTAAAGTAGAAACAATTATTACTAGAGGGTCGGACGCCATGCTTTGAAGCATAGAATTACCTCCCTTTATGATCTGAGTTCAAATCCCGCCGAGGTTAACTTTGCCTTTCATCCTTACGGGGTCGATAAAAAAAGTACCAGTAATACACTGGGTAATTGCTGGCCTTGTGCCAAAAGTAGAAACAATTATTACTTTGGGCATAATAAAGAAATTATCATCATTTACATTCTGAGTCCAAATCTCGTTGAAGTCAACTTTGCCTTTCATCCTTCCGGGGTCGATAAAATAAAGTACCAGTTAAGTACAGGGGTCAATACAATCGACATCCCCTTCCCCTTAAAAAGCTGGTCTTGAGCTCAAAATAGAAATCACTATTATTGCTTATAGTGTTCTGAGATCAAAACCCGCTGAGGTCAACTTTAATCTTCATCATTTCGCAGTCAATAAGGTATAGTAGTGCTTAAGTTCTGTGGTCGACATAATCGACTTTTCCGTTCCTCCAAATTGCTGGCTTTGTGCTAATGCTAGAAAGAATTATTTGAGTCGTGAAACTACAGCAGTGATTCAAATACATGGACTTTCGTGCCTAAGGGTACTTATTCCAAATGATTTAAATAAGTAATCTTCGGCAAGAAAGTCCATGTATTTCAGTTACTGCTGTACCTTCACGACTATTTCTCCCGTTTGTGCAACCACGTATTTTTTCTCAATTTTTTTTTTATTTTTTTTTTACGTTCCTTCCACTTCTCTCTCCTTGTCTTTCTATTTCATCTTCTATCTCTCATTCTATCTTCCGATGAAGAACTAGTGTCTGAAACGCAAAGAATCTTTTCCTACTATATCAAGCATTAAACTGCTAGCATATGTAGTGTGCATATTGATATTATACGTAAATATATATGCATCTAGATATGATACGTCAAATAAAATCCTAATTGACAATATGCAGAGAAATTGAAGAGAGACTGTGTTACACTCTCTACTGTAATAAATAAAGTAATCCATGATACATTTAAAAAAGACGATATTATTACGGCAAAATTTTATGAAAACGAAAAAAGAGAACATTAGCGACGGAAACCTTATATAATGATGCAAGTATATGAACATTTATATTAGCGATGTGATATAGCGTCCATTATATCATAACCGGGAGTATTGACATTTGAAATTTTTAAAAGAAGTGAATCTTGAAATAAGCAATAAAATTATTTATATTTAATCAAGAGTTACGAAATTTAGTAATATTCATTCATTATTTATTCAAAGTAATTCAGCTTATTTTACTATAATGTAATATTCATTCATTATTTATTCAATATTATGTAATATTCATTCATTATTTATTCAAAGTAATTCAGCTTATTTTACTATAATGTAATATTCATTCATTATGCATTCAATATTATGTAATATTCATTCATTATTTATTCAATATTATGTAATATTCATTCATTATTTATTCAAAGTAATTCAGCTTATTTTACTATAATGTAATATTCATTCATTATGCATTCAATATTATGTAATATTCATTCATTATTTATTCAATATTATGTAATATTCATTCATTATTTATTCAAAGTAATTCAGCTTATTTTACTATAATGTAATATTCATTCATTATGCATTCAATATTATGTAATATTCATTCATTATTTATTCAATATTATGTAATATTCATTCATTATTTATTCAAAGTAATTCAGCTTATTTTACTATAATGTAATATTCATTCATTATGCATTCAATATTATGTAATATTCATTCATTATTTATTCAATATTATGTAATATTCATTCATTATTTATTCAAAGTAATTCAGCTTATTTTACTATAATATAATATTCATTCATTATGCATTCAATATTATGTAATATTCATTCATTATTTATTCAATATTATGTAATATTCATTCATTATTTATTCAAAGTAATTCAGCTTATTTTACTATAATGTAATATTCATTCATTATGCATTCAATATTATGTAATATTCATTCATTATTTATTCAATATTATGTAATATTCATTCATTATTTATTCAAAGAAATCCAACTTATTTTACTAACGGGATAAAGAAATATATTCAGGACACAATTCCGCACTCCTCCCTTTATTATATTATGATACCTTTTTTTTTAGTTTTGTTTTGTGTTGTTTGCTTTGTTGTTTCCGTTTAATTTTTGCATATATATATATATTTGTGTGTGTGTGTGTGTGTGTGTGTGTGTGTGTGTGTGTGTGTGTGTGTGTGTGTGTGTGTGTGTGTGTGTGTGTGTGTGTGTGCATGTGTCCGTATATATGTGTCCGCGTGTGTGTGTGTATATATAGTAGCACAGACAATCAAGAACCCGGCTGATGCTACTCTCTTACAAGATTTAGATCCCGGATGGGCTGAAAACAGCAATATTCAATCTAATGCAGGTAAGATTCCAGGCCTTCGCTATCAATCCACAAACATAGGACCAACACAACAAGGTACACTGGTACCACCAGGTACACTGGACCAGGAGGAATCGATATTCCCGACTCAAAATCAATACCGGACCTGGGTATTGACATGAGCAATGATGCATCGTTTTATGTACACATCACCAAAATGATGGCAATGTGAAGATGACTGGCGGGTTGGATTCCGCGGACATTCAGGACAAGAGACCCGGCAACCATGTTGGTCTCCTGAAGGACTTTCGTCTTCAGTCGACTGGACTATTGCTCACAGCTGTGGTCGCCCCTCAGTGTCAAACTAACTGAATAACTTGAAATAATCCTACTAAGCTACACCAAGAGGATGGCCGCAATGAAAGAGATGAGCTTCTGGAAGAGGTTGAAGAGACTAAAGCTTTACTCTCTGGAGCGAAAACGGGAGAGATACACATATGGAAGATCCCGGAAGGATTAGCACCAAACTTCGGCATTGAAGGCACGATAAGCCCACGAACAGAACGCCACTGTGTAGTGCCAAAGGTCCAATATGTCGCATCGAGAATAAAGACCATACACTTCAATAGCCTGGAGTTCAAAAGATCTGAGAGATCTACTTGGTTTTCATGTAGATATTTTAAGAGACATCTCGACAGTCTACTGACCAAGATCTCGGATGAACTCAAAACACGAGACGAAGCACAAATAAGAGCTGCTGCGACAAACTCCCTTTGCATCAATGGTCAAACAGGGAAGGCTGGCTATAGAAAGTGTAAAATCGGTGGCGGTGCCCAAGCATGGTCTCAGCCTTTCGGCTGGAACACACAATAGAGTAATAGAGTAATATATATATATAGGAAAAGAGTCAGGACCCCCCGACGGCTGAGCTCCGGTCGTTTCGACAGCTCGGCCAGACCTCAGCCGTCAGGCTCCTTACTTATTTCCTATTACCCACTCTACAACCCTAAGTACTGAATACTCTGGTGCGTTATGGTCCACCTGGTGTCTTATCACACCCTATTTGTTATATATATATATATATATATATATATATATATATATATATATATATATATATATATATATATATATATATATATATGTATATATATATATATATATATATATATATATATATATATATATATATATATATATATATATATGTATATATATCTATATATATACATATATATGTGGCAATCACATATATATTCAGGCAAACACACACACACCAAAAAGAAATGTTATGTTTGCTAGAAAGTTTTTACTCTTTTCATGCTTGTGTACATATGTTGTGTGAGAGAAGGTGGTTGGGATTCCTTTATTTCTTGGCAGTACCACTGCACTGCACTTCTCATACCGTATGCATTAGTTAGCTTGAGGAAAATACAAGAAAACCCATTAGATTCTTCTCGTGGAAATATATCTATATTATGGTTTTTTTTTTTTTTTTTTCTTTATATATCAGTATATATGGCACTGTCTATGCATTAGTGCACACAGATTCCTGTTATAAGGAAGCATATAAGCCAAAAGACGCACATACATGTACATGTATTAACAGAGATTATGTATAAAATATATATACAAACCACCATTCACAACCACACAAATAAACACAC
>OZ024740.1:266843909-266853909 GCA_964016885.1 Eledone cirrhosa | reverse complement strand
GGCCGTTGGGCACTAACTATTTACTATATATATATATATATATATATATAATAAATAGTTAGTGCTCTGTTCGGATTCTCCGTTGTATCTATAAATTCAAACACCGCGTGTAAATTATTTAGTATTCCGATGATTTGACAGGCAAACTCTGTATTTAAGGTCGAGTGATTAGCGGCCTTTAGATACCTAATCAATTAAACAATTGTTAATACTGTAAATAAAACCCTTTTTGTACAGCTGACCATGTTATTCTTCAATTTTTCACTATTATTACTCCAAGATTAACCTGCATAGGAATTCTCGCGAACTCGCTGCCTAACTGTGAAACCTCTTGGTGAGTCAAACGACGCCGTACGTTGAAACTATCCATAATACAGAGTACTCACAAACTCTAACTGGATTACCTATATATATATATACATATATATATATATATATATATACATATATATATATATATATATATATATACATATATATATTACATCGAAACTGTAGGGATTTCCAGAGGTTGCTCGAGGAGATGTGGCTGTTCGTTTTCCATTATTTTTCCCATTATCTTTGTCCTTTTTTGGAATATACACACACACACCTAAACACACACACACACACACACACACACACACACACACACACACACACACACACACACACACCACACACACACACACACACACACACACACACACACACACACACACACACACACACACTGGGAACAAAGAATCAGTATTGTATCATATACTTATTTAATGACATATTACATATGATTCACTGCCGATCAGCTCGAGGAACGATCGAATTATGTTCGTACCTGACTCAGAGAGAGATAGAGAGAGAGAGAGGTGTGGGTAGAGAGTTAAATGGTTGTTTGGATGTTTGGATATTGATGTAATGTTTTCTTTGCATTTTATTTTAGAAACATATTTGTATATTCTTCTTTCAACAAGATTTCCTTGTCATTTTCGTTACAGACCGTGACATTTGAATTACTGATAAAGTTCAACGAACGGGCTGCCATACAATTTCTGTCTATCCAATTTCACTCACAAGGTTTGGGTCAACCTGAGGCTATGGTAAAGCTATTTACGCACGATGTCATGCCGTGATATCGAACGGTAGACCTTATGATTGCGAAGTGTACTCGCTACAAGATGCTAATACATTGGATAAGTTCTTATCTCGAGAAGAGAAGCCAAATCTGAGAGAGAAAATATTTCAATGAATAAAAAAAAAATAGTTTTCATTCTGATGAAAAGTCAGTCACCAAAATGTAAGAATATTCTTCTTCCCAAGACTTCTACTTCAATGTACGAGAGTAGGCTGAAAAGTTCATAGGCTCATTATGAAGGAGTGATACTAGAGCTGCGAAATTTTGCATGCATTAATTTCAACTTTTCTCATCAGTTACTGCATTGTTTCTTTCCAGGGACTATGTTGAAAAATAAACTTTATTTGGTCATTCTATGAGAGTATCGTGGTCAACCCTTTCAGTCGACTCTCGTATAATGTTTGCCATTTTAAACTATAACTAGTTTCCTAGTACTTTTTTATTATTAGAATTATTTGTGTATGCAATTACACACACACACACACTTTGCTGAAACGCCATGGTCATATTGTGAGAGTCTGAATTAAATTAATCTCATTTTACAAAACTGTTTTTAACATTGAGTTCTTTCTTGGTTGTTGGCTGCTACGATCACCAGATCAGAACTCTTTCTCTCTCTCTCTCTCACACACACACAATTTCTTTCTCTCTCTCTCTCTCTCTCTATATATATATATATATATATATATATATATATATATATATATATATATATATATAGTAATAATAATAAATGTGAAGAGTAAAATCCAAAGAGGGCTCGATAAGGATAAATATATATCAAATATATAAGAACCCTAGAGCAAATATTTATTAAAATAACAGATTAAAGTTTAAGCAAAGAATCGCTGCTTTCACCCTTAACGGGATCCCGTTAAAGCTGAAAGCAGCGATTCTTTGCTTAAACTTTAATCTGTTATTTTAATAAATATACATATATATATATATACGAAGATCAGCTGAAAAGTTGATAGACTGAAACGTTCATATGCTAGCCAAGATACTCTCACGGAATGACCAAATGAGGTTTATTTTTCAAGGTAGTTATTAATAAGAAGAGTTGAAATTAATGCAATCAAGATTTCACAGCTCTAGCATCACTCCTTCATAGTCAGCCTTTGACCTTTTCAGCCGACCCTCGTATATATATATATATATTCGTACATATCAGGATGCATACAACGGTATGATATTTGGTTTCTGACAAAGGCGTCAGGCCACATATTTTAAGGGCGAAGCTATAGTAATTAGCTGTCTGGTAATTATTTGATCGCCAAGAAACAATCCTCATGCTAAGAATTCTTTATTCTTTTACATGTTTCAACAATTAGACCGACGCTATAATGGGCAATCATCTTGAAGGGATTTTTGTCGGTTGTATAGACCCCATTACTTCTTTTTTTCAAACATGATATTTATTTTAACGATATCTTTTTTCATCAGCGATTTACTAAGCTTCAGAAACGGACGGACACATACACACACACACACGCGCGCGCACACACACACACACACACACACACACACACACACACACACACACACACACACACATACACACGCACACGCACACACACACACACACACACACACACACATATATATATATATATATATATATATATATATATATTCGGCGTGGTTGTAGACAGTTTGTGTTCACGGAATTTCACTATGGCTTTTGTGATGTTCAGGAATTTCTTAAAGACATTGATGGTCGTAAAAACATAAAAACGGAGAAAGGTGAAACCAGTTAGGAAGATCTATAGATTACCTCAAGGTTTCTTTTATACATATACCAGTTATACATTGCGTCATATTTTTCATTCTCTAAAATACATATATGAACATGCAGATATAATACTATTGTAGTAGTGTATCATATATTGCTATATATTATACATTGTGTGATATAGGACTCTACGGGACATTTAGAATCAAAATAATTTTATTTTATATCATTAAAGATGATGACAGTCACCTGTTAAGTTTCACACACACACATATATGTGTGTGTCTATGTTCTCTGTGTGTGTGTGTGAGTATGAGAGAGAAAGAAAGAGAGAGAGTGTGTGTATGTCTTGTAAATGTATGTATACATGGATATAAATTTATATGAAGATAAGGCATATATGGTGTGCTAGATCAGAGAATTACAGTTTACCGAGGGATAGTCAATAACAAGAACTTATCTAATACATTTTTTTAACATTCACAAGCACATTTCGTTCTCAAACAATCGTTCTAAATACACACTCTATGACAATGGGAAATGTCTAAGTATGCTCTAGCAGATAATCTAAATGTTTTAAGAAAAGGTATCTAAATCTGTCGTACTTGAAAATAACAGTACACAGATTTTTTTTTAGATTTCTCAATAAATACCAATACTTGAACCAAACGAAATGACATCTTGACATTTATCAAGCACCAACGTTAAGAATATGCTTTCATTTTTTTTTATCATATTTCTCTTTTTTATAACAAATATTCCAAACCAATCATACATCATTAGAAGATAATGAGCTTCACGAATGATGTAATGAAGTGCCGTACTGACAAGTGGATGAGAGACGAATCTCTCCAAGAAAGAAAATCCGAAAACAATGATGAATTAAAAATGCTCCCTATAAAGACTACGAAACTAATGTGTCTCATACCTGATCCATTGGGTTATTTTATCCTTTCTCAAAAGGTATATTTTACTTATATCTATGTACTTTATAGATAAGATCTAGCTCAATGTCTCAATTTTCTGTGTTCAAAATCTCATATCAGTAAACTAGTTAATTAAGACGGCTAACATTTCTCGTTTGTTCTTCTTACTCTATTATATAGAAAGTATCCCCGAGTGCTGCTAAAAGAAGAATTGGAGAGATACCAATAGATGTGTTTGCCAGGTCATTATTAACATTATTATTTCAGAAATTTTGGCGGGAGGATAACGTCGATTATATCGATTCAGTATATGACTGGTACTTTATTTTATTGACCCCAGAAAGATGAAAAGCAAAGTTAATCTCGGCATGATTTGAACTCAGAAGATAAATGTCCGTAACAAAATGTCGCATACTGATAACAATCTATCGCATAGACACAAAGTCAGAGATTTGATGGGAGGAAACAGTCAATTATATTAGCACCAATACTTGGTTAGTACTTTAGTTTATCGACCCAGGAAAGATGAAAAGGAAATTCGACCTCAACAGGATATGCTCTGGACTTAAAGGGCCAAAATGAAATACTACAAAACCTTGTTTTGAACACTCTAAAGATTCTACCAACATCGCCCTAAGCAACAATAAAAATGATTTCTTAAATTAACGACAAGAGTCCATGTGGCAACACTAACAATAATAATTGTTTCTACTATTGGCACAAGACCAGCAATTACCAGTACATTACTGGTACTTTATATTATCGACCCCGTAAGGATGAAAGGCAAAGTTAACCCAGTGCATTAAAAATAATGATTTCTAATTTTACACACAAAGCCAACAACCCAACTGGGTCTACCAAGCTACCTGTACGACCCAGTAAGTGACTGGTACTTTATTTTATTGGCCCCAGAAAGATGAAAGGCAAAGTACACCTAAGTGGGATTTGAACTCAGAACATAACGAGCCGTAACTAAATGCCACAAAGTATTTTGTCTGACACTAAGAATTCTGCTAATCTACACTAAAATGAATACAATAAGTAAATAAATAGAGAGATTTTTAAAGAAATAGAAAGTGAGGTCCGAACTAACTTACCCTCTACCTCTGGGTCCCAGCCAACTGGATGGAGAATACATTGCCCCAGAGGACGGTGAGGGAGACGCGTTGGAACAATAAGTTACTATGTTTTGCTCCAATATTTAAATGAAATGATTTCTACTGAGGTAAAATATATCAACAAAATAGCAATTCATTCACTTTTAAAAAAGATTTGGTTAGATCTTGTGTTGTGGTTTCTTGAAACAAAATTGTGTACTTAAATAGAAATGGTTGTACTCACCTCCTCCGTTTTTATAACATAAATAGGGAAACCGCCAAACATTCCCAAGTCCAATGCAATAGCCGACACAGGAGAGAACAAAGTTGATTTTTCCATCCCATTGGTCACGAACGTAAACCTTGTCTTTGCCCGTTTTTACTTCGGTCGGTCTCGAACCGCTGTCTAGCTGTACCTGAGACCCGTTGGTATATACAGGTCCCAGATAAGCAGGTTTCATCTCTATAGCTTCGTCTTTGCTCATTGCTACTGCGGGGTGGTCCCTAAAGCAGAAAGACAATCACAAACACTGCCGTAAAGAGTGCTTTGCTCCAGTCGTTGCTACTACTGCCAGTGCTGTTTCCTGTCAAAATGTTGTTGTTGTTGTTGTTGTTATTGTCGTCGCTGCCGCCGTCGTTATGGAATGGTGGAATGGTGTTGGTGGTGAGGTAGTGATGGATGTGGTGGTGGTGGTAGTGGTGGTCGGGTGGTGGTTGTGGTCGTGACGGGAACTAGTGATTCTTCTTGTTTTTATTTTCTCATCTAATTGATAAAGCTGCTCCGCCGATGCCAGCCTCCAACAAAAATGCCTAATTGATGTGTTATATAAGTTTTTTTTCAGTGGTTACACTTAAAAGATTTGATAATGTTGATCTGACTATTTCTTCTTACTGTTCTTAAGGCTGCTGCTGTTGTTGTTTTTATAGTTATTGTTCGTGGTAGTTTTAATGTTGGTCTTGTTATTGATGTTGATGCTATTGTTGCTGTTTTTAAGCGTGTTTTTTACACTTGTTCCTTGTAAATGTTCTTGATGATTATTTTTTTTATATGTAAATGTTTTACAGAGTTTTATTATTTTGTTGTCATTGTTGTTGTAGCTGTTATTGTTGTTGCTGTCATCATTCCTGACTGCTTATTTTTTGACGTTTTAGTCTGATTTCTTTTGATTTTTTTTTTTCTTTCTTTTCAAATTTTTTCTTGCTTTCTTTTTTTACCTTTCTTTTGTTTATTTTTGTTCTGATTCTTGGAGAGGCTTTTCCTAATGGGAGGTAAAGATGTTGTTGATGATCATAGTGATGATAATGATAGGAACAGTGGTGGTGTCGGTGGTTTCGGTGGTAGTCGTGGTGGCGGAAAAAATCTTGTTTATGCAATCATTACTAAAGTTCACTGTGATGTAATATGGTGATGATGGTTGTGATTGGTAATGGGTGGTGGATGTGGTAATGGTAATTGTGTTGTTAGTGGTGGCTGCGTTTGTGCTTGTGATGGTGAGGGTAGCTGATGGTAGCGGTGTTGGAGATTGTGATTGTAATACGGTAGGGAGAGAACGAAAGACAAGATATAGATTATTTGATTTTAACAACCCAGAATTTCCCCCCTCTACTCAAATACGTCTGTGTTGTTTTTGTTGATGTTTATGTTTATTTTATTTCAATGTTTGTTTGTTTGTTTGTTTGTTTGTTTGTTTTTTTTTTTTTTTTTTTGTTTTGTTTGTTTGTCTATGTTGTCTCTGTTGTTGTTGCCAGTGACAATGGTGGTTGCGATGAGTGCCTCAATACCGTTGTTGACAATAATAATATCAAAGCCATCTGTTGAAAGACAATACAAGCAGACCAAAAGCAATGCAACTGAACTAGATGACGGCGGGAGAACTTCTCAATGGACTGGAGATTCACGCTGTCACGCAGAGGAAAGAAGGTGACAGACCAGGCTTAAATATGGCGGCGATTGATGTTTCCTTTTTTTCCTTCTCTCTCTCTCTCTCTCTCTCTCTCTCTCTCTCTCTCTCTCTCTCTCTCTCTCGTTCTTCTTTTATTGCATTAACTTGCTACCAATGCCTCCCGGTGTTTCCATGAGTCTTCCTTGCTCTGTTAAAACTCTGGAACTTGGCAGAAATTCAAATCGTGTGCTCCGTTACCGATGTTATTCTACGTGTTTACTGTATCTTCTCCCTTTTCTTCTTCCCCTTCTTCTCTGTTTTCGGATGGCTGCGCTGCTGGTGTTTGTGATGATGATAGGGATGCTGCTTACGGTTGTTCCTTTAGTTAGAAGTTGTTGTTTGTGTGTGTGTGTGTGTGTGTGTGTGTGTGTGTGTGTGTGTGTGTGTGTGTGTGTGTGTGTGTGTGTGTGTGTGGTGGAGGGGTCGTTATTACAAATCTTTGTCACTTGCTTGTGTTGGTGCCGTTGGTGTCGGCAGCATGAGGCGCTGGTGGCGTGAGCACGGAAAGTAATGCCGGTTCTGTTGCCAGCAGATAATGATGGTGGTGGTGTGGCAGTGATGTTGGGCAGTCGTTGATGGTGGTGGTGTTGGCTGTGATGGTGATGGTGGTGGTGGTGGTGGTGGCGGGAGTGATGTTGAGCAGTCGTTGATGGTGGTGGTGTTGGCTGTGATGGTGATGGTGGTGGTGGCGGTAGTGATATTGAGCAGCCGTTGATGGTGATGGTGTTGTTGGTAGGGATGTTGAGCAGTCGTTGATGGTGGTGGTGGTGGTGGTGTTCGTTGTGATGGTGTTGGTATTGACAATGATGTTGAGCAGTCGTTGATGGTGGTGGTGTTGGCTGTGATGGTGGTGGTGGTGGTGCCGGTAGTGATGTTGAGCAGTCGTTGATGGTGGTGGTGGTGGTGTTGGGTGTGATTGTGTTGATGGAGGTGGTGCCGGTAGTGATGTTGAGCGGTCGTTGATGATGGTAGTGGTGGTGGTGTTGGATGTGATGGTGGTGATGGAGGTGGTGCCGGTAGTGATGTTAAGCAGTTGTTGATGGTGGTGGTGCTGGTGTTGGATGTGATGGTGGTGGTGCCGGTAGTGATGTTGAGCAGTCTTTGATGGTGGTGGTGGTGTTGGATGTGATGGCTGTGATGGTGGAGGTGGTGCCGGTAGTGATGTTGAGCGGTCGTTGATGGTGGTGGTGGTGGTGGTGGTGTTGGATGTGATGGTGGTGATGGAGGTGGTGCCGGTAGTGATGTTAAGCAGTCGTTGATGATGGTAGTGGTGGTGGTGTTGGATGTGATGGTGGTGATGGAGATGGTGCCGGTAGTGATGTTGAGCAGTCTTTGATGGTGGTGGTGGTGGTGGTGGTGGTGTTGGATGTGATGGTGGTGATGGAGATGGTGCCGGTAGTGATGTTGAGCAGTCTTTGATGGTGGTGGTGGTGGTGGTGGTGTTGGATGTGATGGTGGTGATGGAGGTGGTGCCGGTAGTGATGTTGAGCAGTCTTTGATGGTGGTGGTGGTGGTGGTGGTGTTGGATGTGATGGTGGTGATGGAGGTGGTGCCGGTAGTGATGCAAACTGGAAAGTATGATGATGGTAGTATTGATATTAACGATGATATCGACGGTAGTGCTGAATGTGGCAGATGTTTTATGAATGAATGCAGTAGATTATGTTATCCATTCTGTTGTGACTGGTGCTTGTTTGTGTACAGTGCTCAGGTGCACTACAACACACGTATATACATATATATATATGTGTGTGTGTGTATGTATGTGTGTCTAGTGTGAGTGTGAATGTATGTATATAAATATATATGATATGTGTGTATGTTTGTGCATATGTATATATATATGGGTGTGTACCTTTTTTTCTTACGTTGGTAAATCTCCTGTCTTGTGTAAGTACCTCTTGTATAAGTAACACTATTACTACAGCTGTGCCCCTTGCATAAAGCGCTTCTCACGTCACCTCCTACTCAGTTGTCAATTTCTCTGCTTCTATCTCCTCCTCCTTCCACCATTTGCCACCTGTTGCTGCTGCTGCTGCTGCTGCTGCTGCTGCTGCTATTGCTGCTGCTGCTGTTTACGATAAACCTGCGAGTTAAGATTACCGTTGCCAATGCTATGGGGACAGTGGGAGCTGCGGTAGTAAAATTGGGCGGCGGCGGCGGCGACGGCGGTGGCGGTGGTGGTGCTGGTGGTGGTGCTGGTGGTGGTGGTGGTGCTGCTGGTGGCGGCGGTGGTAGCGGAGATGATGTAGATTGGGTTCTTGTAAAAATGAGACGCGCTGTGTGGGGTCCCAGGGACCAGGCGAAAATTACGGCCCCGAGAACGACGAAGAAAAGGAAAGACACAAAAGAGGCTGAGAGTGAGACAAAGAACAAAGACGAGGGGGAGGAACAAGTGGCGAAGTGGTTGGGTGTGAAATCATCGGAGACAGGGAGGGGGTCGGGGAGAAACTGATACCAACCAAAGAACATCAACTTTTATTAGGGACTGGGAGGGGCAGAAACAAACTATCTGTCTATCTATCTATCTACCTATCTATCTATCTGTTTATCTATTTGTTTATCTATACATGCATATATACGTACATACATACGTACGTACATACATGTGTGCATACATAGATAACACACATACACACATATTTATATATATATATATATATATATATATATATATATATATATCTATATATATATATATATATATATATATAGATATATATATATAGATAGATAGATAGATAGATATATTTCTTTATTAGCCACAGGGGCACAAAAGAAGGGGACAAATACAAAGAGGGAAGTTTACATACAATAAAAACGTGTAAAATGTTATCACAGATGGATAGATAGATAGATAGATAGATAGATATGTTTATCCCGGGTTCAATCGGGGGTAACCACAGAAAGGTACTCAATACGTATATAGTCAAAATAGCTGAGTTGGGAGAGCGTTAGACTGAAGATCTAAGGGTCCCCTGTTCAATCCCGATTTTCGTCATCCAGGCGTATTATATATATATATATATATATATATATGTGTGTGTGTGTGTGTGTGTGTGTGTGTGTGTGTGTGTGTGTGTGTGTGTGTGTTTGTGTGTTTGTGTGTATGTGTGTGTGTGTAAAAAGTAAATAGATATAACAAAGCAAAAAACACGGTACAATGAAAAATATATTAGTTTAGCGCTTGA
>OZ024740.1:266835982-266841209 GCA_964016885.1 Eledone cirrhosa | reverse complement strand
AACATACACATACACATATAAAAAGATATAAATACACACACACTCACGCGCAACACATACACACATACACATATATATATATATATATATATATATATATACATATATATACACACACACATAGACTCATATATATATATATATACATATACATATATATATACAAACATATATATCCCCACACTCATACCACCATAAATACACATACAAACACCCACATGTATATATATATATATATATATACATATATATCCACACACACACACGTACACATATATATATATACATACACACACATACACATACATACATATATATACACACACATAAAAAACAGACATGCACATATATATATAT
This sequence comes from Eledone cirrhosa, assembly GCA_964016885.1. Lineage (NCBI taxonomy): Eukaryota > Metazoa > Mollusca > Cephalopoda > Octopoda > Eledonidae > Eledone > Eledone cirrhosa. Next base: position 266,840,852 of record OZ024740.1, on the reverse strand, counting down.
ATATATATATATATTTTTCATTACTCTTATATATACACACAGTATATATACATACACAACCTCACTTATACACATATACACATAAGTTATATTACAATAATAATAAAGAATAATATATATATATATATATATATATACACACATATACATATATACATATATATATATATATACACATACATACATACACATACATACAAACACCTAAATATATACATACATAAATACACACATACGAATAAAGACATATATTCACACATAGACGCCTATATACACATATATATATATATACATATATATATATATCTATATATATACACATACATATATATATATATATATATATATATATACACATACACACACACACACACACACAGACACACATACACACTCACATATATATATATATATATGTGTATGTGAGTGTGCGCAAATACATATATATATACACACACACATACAAACACACACAAACACATACATATGCATACGTGCACACACACACACATATATCACATAGATACGAAGATAAACATATAAATAGAGAGACATACAAATATATACAGAACCCATATACACATACATACAAACACGCATATACATATACATACATATATACACATATATATATTCCTATATACAAGCATACACATACATACACATATATACATATACATACACATATACATACCACACATTCACATACACATACATATATAATACATATATATACATATATATACATACATATGTATGTACAATCATATATACACACTCAATCTTACATTCATATTTACATGCTCATATATGTATTTTTATATTTAGAAATAAATACCAAAACCTATATAGACACCCACCTACACATATATTCATACATATACGCTTACAAAAACAGATGATAATAGTATGGGGGAAAGGGGGGGTTTGGAGAAGGGGATCAAAGTAAATATATGTTTCAAGAAACATATAATATTTTCCGTATCTTAATTCAATGTATGTTCTTACATATTTTCAGTGCTAGGAAATACGAAATCTATGCATCCCAAAATAAAAAAGTATACCATTAATCATATGTTAACTAAACCAAAGATAGTCAACATATTGATTTCCAAGGTGTAAATTAGTTAGGTTTATAATATTTGAAGCAGAATTATGAAGTCAAACAGTAGTAGATTATTAATTACATTATAACTAAATTAAAGTTAATAACGTTATGGTATCAATATTAGGAGATGAATTTAGTAATAGGGAAAAGAAACCCAAATAAAAATAAAATAAAGTATTACATCGGTAGTAGCATATAAATTATATGTTAACTAAATTAAAAATTATATATTTATTTCAATAGTATACGTTAATTAGTATATGTTAATTAGGTATACAATACATAAAGCAGATATTGTATTTCATCAATAGCATAATATAATTATATGCAAATAAAAATCAAAATTAATACGCATACACATACATATACATACACATACACATATATATACATATACACACATATATATATATATATACATATATATACACATATATACATATATAGTCACATAAATATACATACAGATACACATACAATACACACATATACATATACATATAGATATACATATCTTTTTCAAAAAATTGCACAGAATATATTAACTAGGTATATATCCAAAACACATCCCATTCTATGATTACATGACATTCTGCAATTCGTCTGTACAAGGATACTAATTTTAAGCAAATTAAAATTAAAGTTTTAGGTTGATTAAAACTAAAACCAAATAATAAATATATTTCCAAAATGTATATTAATTAGGTCTATAATACTAAAAATTCTTTCTCCGTCATAGGATACATGATATTATTTTGTTATATTTTATCTGTAAAAGAATTATAATAAAAAAAATTATAATAAAAGGTTAAAATAAATTAAAATTAATCTATAAATTAAATTACTGAGTATATATTAGTAATATTTAAAGGTTTTTCAAAATTTATGATTACATAATATTTTCTCATCTGTAATAAAATATTAATTAAATTAAATTTATAGGTTAACTAACATTTAAATTAAATTAAATTCTAGAATAATGTTATTAATTAGGTTTATAATATTTAAATGTTTTTTTTTAGTTTATGATTACACGATATAATTAATTCCTGTCTTTTATTTAATAAGATATCCCTAGACTTCATTATTTCAAATAGTTCTTGGGAACATAATCTACATTCCTTTCTATTATTTTGATAAGGGGTGGCTCTTTTGAGCACACTCCAGGTCAAATCATATTTTATATTTTTATTTTTATAACTATTGATTTTTTCTGCTAGAGATGTTGTATTAGCCAGTGCGGCATTTTTAAAGCTATGTTTGTGGGTATTATACCTTGTCTTAAAATTGTTAGAGGTAGCTCCTATATATGAGCAAATAGAATCTTTAGTTTTAACATTACATTTATAGACTATGTTGTTAACAAGACAATTCCCTTTTAATGGGCAGTTTGTTTTGTTTCTACAGTTACATCCTTTCGTTAATTCTGTATTTGAGGAGATATTATTGTTAATTTGATGTACTGGTGGTATACTTATGGTTTTCTTACATTTATATGCATTATATGCACTTATATTTTGTTTTATGTTATTTGTTGTAGAGTATGAGAATTTAACTGTAGACCTATTTAAGATTTGATGGTATTTGTGGTTTGGCGGGAAGTTTTTCTCAAGGATATAAAAAAATTTTTTAGCAATATTATCCTTAACTTGTAAATTAAAAGGAGCATTATATCAAGTAACTCGTCTATTACGGTTTCTATGTTGTTTATTATTTTTATTATTTTTATATGTTGTATCATGATTTTTACTAGGAGGATTAATGTTAATGATCTCACCACAACTATTTTTAGTTATATTTGTAGATTTAGGTGTTTTATCTTTTTTATTAGGAGTTTTATTATTAATATTTATTATAGTCGTATGATGAGTAGTTTTTTGAGGGTTACTATACTTTATATTAGAAGATTTAGTATTTTGGGGTATACTGTGGGTGGCATTTAGGTGTGTACTTTTCATTTGGTGTTTGTTGGTAATATTATGCTGTATGCTTTCAGTATTTTTAGTAGAAGGTATATACTCTAATCTATTTTTGTGGCCACTTCTATCTAGAGCTTCATTATAAAAGGTCGCATTTTTATCAAATACATCTTGGTTAGAAGAAAGGTTAGAAATTCTAAGTGATATATTATATGCAAGGTTTTTAAGGATAGATTTAGGGTGATTAGATTGTGAGTGTATGTAATGTAAGTTTTGGTTAGGTTTATGGTAAGGTTGGTATATACCCGTAGCTAAATCTAAAGTTATATCTAGGAAATTTACTACTTTACTTGTTTTTTCAAAAGTAATATTAAGATTATAATAGTCTTTAAGGAAAGTTCTAATATGCTTTTTGTTTTTTTCGATTTCTGAAAGGCTAAGGTTGTTAGAAAGAAGAAGACAGTCATCACGATATAAACCACCTTTGAGGTGGGGAAAAGAGGCATTTATGTTGAAAAGGAGAAAGAGGCCCACAAGATCAGTAATTTGGGCGGAATCGCTTGAACCCATAGTAATATCAAAAAGATTACTGTAAGTGTTTCTGGTCCAGTATTCATTCTGAAATTCAATAAGTGTTTGTCTAGCATGTGTAATAATGTTAATGTCATCCGAAGTTAAATTAGATCTATTTTTAGCAAATATTAATGCTTTGTTCAGGAGTATGGGTGATATAGAAGAATAGTAATTATCTATATCAAATTGTAGGAAAGAAGCAGAAGATTTACACCTAATATTTTTAAACCAATTAATTACCTGGGAGGTGTTTTCCCAGAGTGGTAAAATAACGTATTTTCTTATTTGTGGGATGACTCTATCTAAAATTTTTTTGCTAATTATTCCAATATCTGATTTGGAGGGACATATAAGTCTAATAGAAGGATTAGAGTTAAAATTAGATTTGTGATCTTTCAGGTTGAAGTGTGGACTTTTCAATGCCAAAGGTTCAGAAACACTTACAGTAATCTTTTTGATATTACCAGAAACACTTACAGTAATCTTTTTGATATTACTATGGGTTCAAGCGATTCCGCCCAAATTACTGATCTTGTGGGCCTCTTTCTCCTTTTCAACATAAATGCCTCTTTTCCCCACCTCAAAGGTGGTTTATATCGTGATGACTGTCTTCTTCTTTCTAACAACCTTAGCCTTTCAGAAATCGAAAAAAACAAAAAGCATATTAGAACTTTCCTTAAAGACTATTATAATCTTAATATTACTTTTGAAAAAACAAGTAAAGTAGTAAATTTCCTAGATATAACTTTAGATTTAGCTACGGGTATATACCAACCTTACCATAAACCTAACCAAAACTTACATTACATACACTCACAATCTAATCACCCTAAATCTATCCTTAAAAACCTTGCATATAATATATCACTTAGAATTTCTAACCTTTCTTCTAACCAAGATGTATTTGATAAAAATGCGACCTTTTATAATGAAGCTCTAGATAGAAGTGGCCACAAAAATAGATTAGAGTATATACCTTCTACTAAAAATACTGAAAGCATACAGCATAATATTACCAACAAACACCAAATGAAAAGTACACACCTAAATGCCACCCACAGTATACCCCAAAATACTAAATCTTCTAATATAAAGTATAGTAACCCTCAAAAAACTACTCATCATACGACTATAATAAATATTAATAATAAAACTCCTAATAAAAAAGATAAAACACCTAAATCTACAAATATAACTAAAAATAGTTGTGGTGAGATCATTAACATTAATCCTCCTAGTAAAAATCATGATACAACATATAAAAATAATA
>OZ024740.1:266803482-266830982 GCA_964016885.1 Eledone cirrhosa | reverse complement strand
TATAAGTATATATATATATATTATTTTTATATTCTTTTAATTTCCCCTCATCTTTAACAGCACTTTTCAACTGCATCTAACTCTTATTTAAAATACCTATATGTATTAGTATAATTTTATCAATATAAATATACCCATCAATTAAATTAATTTATATTCTTTTCATAGATGTATTTTTTTCACTAACATTCTTATCGTAAAACTTTAGTCACCTTAGATATTTGTATTGGCATTACTATTTTATAACAGCAACTGCTTGTATACCTTTTACTGACCACTTGACCCAGTTTCACCCCTAAAATAAGCTTCAATTACTACTATTTTACCATTTGGCCAATTATTATCTTTCTAATGGTTAATTCTAAACCTCTTACCATACAGACAGAATATATTAGATCTTTGTTGGTTTTATTCAATGAACAAATAAAATTATTTCTGAGGTCAGCATAAGACCTATTTCTTCCCTAAAATAATCCTTCATTCATAATATTCTTTTCCATCCAAAACTGAAATCTACCTTCCTCTACCCATAATTTAAGGTTCTTCTACTACTATATTACTATCCTGACCCTCACTATCTCTCTATTGGTCAATTCAAAACCTGTTCCCAAACAGACCTATTATATTGAATCTTTGTTTTTTTCAATAAACAAATATCATTATTTCTGAAGACAGCATATATATGTGTAGGTATGTATATTCCCTCTAATAGTTTGTATAAATATTGTACATAGATCTATAGAATATGCATACCAACTCTAACACATATATATCCTAGAAACGATCGTAAAATGATGAATTTTTTAATATAAGGAACTGTTTCTTTGTTTATTCATTATTTTATTAATTTATATATATATATATATATATATATATACAAGTAAATATAAATTAATATATATGATGAAACACAAATACCAACAGATCTGTGTTTATATTGTAAAAGAAATTTCATTGTAAAGGAATGCTTGAGTTTTGAACTCAATACACTTAATATAATTGCTCCTTACGTTGAGCTGATAGTAGCCCCATATATACGGCTGTTATTTCTAGCAGTACGAGTATGAGGCTGGCTAGAAACTGGGAAACCATGTGCGTTAAACAGTCTTTTAAAATATTTAGAAGTGAAGCATATCAATTTGTTCAGGGTGTTTACTGATGTGAGCTGGACACGATATCCTTACACTTATTCATCTCGAAACATATTTGGATTTTAAAGTTTAAACTTATCTACGGAACAGGTTTGATTTTGAAATTTTAATTTGTCAAAACACCATGGCCATTTGCCAATACTGTTTGTTTTTATTGTTTTATTATTTTAAATCGAGATAGGCAAACTGTAATATTATAATTAGTATATTTCATTCTAGCTAACTTAATTTATTTTACAATATAAACACAGATATGTTGGTATTTGTGTTTCATCATATATATTAATTTATATTTACTTGTATTATACGGCTCAGAAATATTTCTTTTCTTTCAGCTATTTCATTGTAAAGGAATGCTTGAGTTTTGAACTACTCAATACACTTAATATATATATATATATATATATATATATATATATATATATATAAGTGTTGAAGTTTCCGTGGAAAAAGTAAAAGGAATGAAGAGTGCTCTATGTAAGTAACAGAGCTAAATATTTAATGTATAATAAACAACACAGTATAATTACCTCATTACCCGAGGTTTCCCGAACAGGACGAACACAAGAGACGTCTGCATTCGTTCATCAGATAAGGCAGATATTGCCTTATCTGACAAACGAATGCGGACGTCTCTTGTGTTCGTCCTGTTCGGGAAACCTCAGGTAATGAGGTAATTATACTGTGTTGTTTATTATACATTAAATATATATATATATATATATACTATTATATATTATATATACAATATAATATAATATAATATGATATAATATATAAATATATATATATATATTATAATAGCTGAGGTACCCGGCTTCGCCCGGGAGAACAGTGACGGGAAGACGGATGAAAGAGAAAACAACTGTATTGGATGTGTTGTCTGGTATGAGATAAAACTGTAATGTGTGTGTGTATGTGAGTGTGTGTGAGAGAGACATAAAAAGAACAATCATAAAATTTCTTATTAGGCTGAAGGAGTAAACTGCCGATTAAATGGTAGCATCTGCCTTGGATTTAAATGTTGTGAAATAACGATAGTCAGTATGATCTTTTTCAGCACCAAAGGACATCATCTGAAACACAGCAATATACCGCATAACATTGCTTCTGAAGTGTTTAGCTTCGTTAGTACGGTCTGTAAGTAGTATATAGATAAAAGTTGGAGGGTAGATTTATTTCAAATAGCATCAATTTTTCTTTGTTCTGTAAAATCAAAGACTGTAAAACGACTTTATAAAAGCTACCATAATATTGTTAAACCTTCCTATAGATCAAAGGACCTATAGTTTAAGCCGTTTCTAGACTTTCATGGGAAGTTACTCTCTCTGAATATCTGACACTTTAATTGTATCTCTCTCTATATATATAATGGCCTATCTCACCCTTTATACCTCTCCCTATGTGTCTCTCTCTCTTTAGACGTATGTGTATGTATTTGTGTGTGAATGTGTGTGTGTATAGTTTTCATGTGATTCAACCAACCAACCAACCAGCCAGCCAACCAACCAACCAAACAACCAGCCAGCCAACCAATCAACCAACCAGCCAGCCAACCAACCAATAAACATCTTTCTTTTATATTATATACTAGCAGTGGTACCCGGCGTTGCACGGGATAAGGTATTTTGGAACGCGGGCCGCCAACAGACCTAATCGTGGAAAAACTGCATGCCTGGACAAAATGTAAAGAAAATAAACCGAATACTCTGATGGCTGGATAATCTTTAAGATTTTCCTCGATGAAGCAGGAAAAATACAGGTTTTCACATAATGCGGGCCCTAGGGGATCAAGAAAATGAATTTTTTTTATGTGCATAATATGCCTTGAAATTTCGGGAAAAATCGGCTAGACGTAACGCCTCAAAAAAGCCCTAAAAAGCTTTAAAAATAAAGTTTTTCACCTAATGCTTGCCCTAGGTCATAAAAAAGTTGGATTTTCTTTGCTCACGGTATGAAGAGACTAACTAATACATAGTAACAATTTCAAGGAAATCAGTCTAACGTAACACCTAAAAAACCCCCTAAAAATCTGAAAAAACGCAGTTTTTCAACTAATGCGGGCCATAGGGGATTAAAAAGTTGAATTATGTGCATAACACCCCCTGACACATAAGTAATACACATGTAAAGTTTGAAAAATGTCCGTTGGGTACTTCTCGAGTTTTAGGGATTCAAACTCACAGACACACACACAGACAGACATCCTCAGGGAAGTGACGTAATGCAGACAGTCAGACATATAGACAGATATTATATGGGCGCGACGTTATATGTATGTATCTATCTAAAAAGAGAAAAACTAAGAATTATAGAGAGAGATCGCTAAATCGCCTAATGCGGTCCCTAGGCCATTGAAAATTTGAAATTTCTTTTGCTCAGAACACTCCCTGAAACATAAGTATTATATGTGTAAAGTTTGAAAACAATCGGTTGAGTGCTTCTTTAGTTTCAGGGATTCAAACTCACACACAGACAGACATCCTCAGTTTTATATATATAGATTATAACAAAGGAATTGTGGTAAGGAACCAGATGGACCATAACGCACCAGAGTACTCAATACTTAGGGTAGTAGAGTGGGAATAGGAAAAGGTATGACCCCGACGGCAGAGCTCAAGCCGTTTCGACGGCTATTTATGGACTACAGAAGTCTGCGCATACGTATGTGCTGGCCTAAATCTTCACTTTACTTTTACAATGTTAAGGCAAAGTTAAAATCCCGTCGAGAGTCCAGAAATAGCCGTCGAAACGGCTTGAGCTCTGCCGTCGGGGTCATACTTTTTCCTATATATAGATTATATATATATATACTAGCAGAGGTACCCGGCGTTGCTCGGGTATTAAATAGCAGTTATGTATACCATTTATGTCACTACTTCAATGCTGCTTCGAAAACTATACTTTTACAAAATCATCGGCTTTTTCCAAAAGGGGGTTCCTGCTCCCAGAGATCCCCTACTCAATATATGCCAATTCTGAGAGTTCACATTCATCTGTAGAACATCTGTAGCTCATGTGTCACGTCTTGTGAAAATCGGTTGCGAACTCCAGAAGTTATGACGTTTTTTTGCATTGCACTGCAGTGCTTCAGTCGACTCCAAGGAAGTGGTTAAAGAGGGTTATCTGCCGGGAGGCGCTATAATCAATATCTGGAAAAATGAAAGTGCCCATGACCATCCGGAGTACATAAGTAACCTATGTCTTAAGTTTGGTGAAAATACTGTAGAAATGCATAAGGTTTATACACGCGCGCGCGCGCGCGTGTGTGTATGTATTTGTGTGTGCGTATGTATATGTATGCGCATGTTCGTCGGCGCATACGTATGTACTGGCCTAAATCTTCACTTTACTTTTACTATTTTAAGGCCAAGTTAAAATCCCGTCGAGGTTAACTTTGCCTTTCGGGGTCGATAAAATAAAGAACCAATAATCTACTGGTTAATTGCTGGCCTTGTGCCAAAAGTAGAAACAACTATTTTAATAACCTGTCATTTTCGTTTACAATTTTATTTACATCATTCTTAAACTCTGGGGCTGGAAATCATTCGGTTATTTTAAATAGAATATTAGTTTAACGACTCCATTTACACCATAAACTTGGTCTTGTCTTTGCATGAAATTGTTCTTCTCGGTCCACCGCGTCATTTATACGTAACATAAATAGAAAAGCAAATGACGCCATAAAAGGGAAATAACTCGTCTCTCATCTCTATTTATACATATGAACTGAAAAATCAATACATTACAAATTCGATTTTTGCACTTGGCGTGGGTCGATTTGAAAATTTTTTTGACCGATGTCTCCGCCGGATCTTCATCTATGAGTCTAGCAATTTCACCGAAATTTGAACGTACGGTTAAAGGAGGAGATGTGTGCCGAAGGTTTTAGTAGACAGACAGGCAGACAACCTCAGTTTTATATATATAGACTAGCAGAAAACCACCCGGTGGGCGGTTTTCTGCTAGCAAATCTAGTGTATATACTGATATTGTTGAGATTTGGATGAGAAATGTTTTCGGCACCACATGTTCACCGTCTCTCGGTGTGTCTTTTATGCATGTATAAATATATATGTTATCTATACGGTGAAATCTTTGAAATAAATATATTTTAAAACGAAAAAGGAGAAAAAGAGATTAGTGACGGAAATATAAACGTTATGATACATAAACGTTATGATATAACGATGGAAATATATCTTCAAATGGTCCTTGGCATGGTGTCAAGAGAGAACCGCCTCGAACTGGTTACTTCTGGCTTGTGCAAGGTGTCTCTATAGCAACCAGCCATTCCCTCGGCCTCAGTGACCAAAGTCAGGGGAGAGGGGAAGGTAATGTTTCTATAGCGACAGTGTTTCTCTTGGTAGTACCAAATTGGAGAAAGGAAGGGGAAGGTAATATTTCTGTAGCACCTACATTTGAGTTTTAGGGAAGGACAGACAGACAGACAGACAGGCAAACAGAGAAATGCCCATATATTTCTGTGTGTGTGTATATATATATATATATATATATATATATATATATATATATATATATATATATATATTACACACACAGAAATGTATATATATTTCTGTGTGTGTATATATATATATATATATATTACACACACAGAAATGTATATATATTTCTGTGTGTATATATATATATTTCTGTGTGTGTATATATATATATATTACACACACAGAAATGTATAGATATTTCTGTGTGTGTATATATATATATTACACACACAGAAATGTATATATATTTCTTAGAACAAAATTATTATTAATGTTTTGCTGTTCATAACAATTGGAATTGAAAAATTACTTTTGAAATTATTAGTTATTTTACTAATGCTTAGATATGTAAAAATGAAGCAATGTTTCTAATAATTGTTTCTACATTTGGCACAAGGCCAGCAAATTACCCAGTACATTACTGGTACTTTATTTTATCGACCCCGTGAGGATGAAAAGCAAAGTTAACCTAGGCGGTATTTGAACTCAGACCGTAAAGGGACGTAACTCCATGCTATGAAGCATGGTGTCCGACTCTCTACAGATTCTGCCAATCCACCGCCCTAATGTCTGTACGTAATGAGGGAGTGAGAGGGAGAGAAAGAAAGGCAGAGGTGAAGTGACGAAGTGACTCTCTCCTCCTCCTCCTCCTTCTCCCCATTTGTCACAGCGATAGAGGGGAGGAATGTTAGTGTGTTACAAAGAGAAAGAGTGAGAGTGAGAGAAACAGACAGACTAAAAGAGAGGGATAGCTGGAGAGAGAGAGAGAGATAACAACAGATACAGTACAGTAGCTAAGGGATGTATATATATTTCTGTGTGTATATATATATACATTTCTGTGTGTGTAATATATATATATATACACACAGAAATATATATACATTTCTGTGTGTGTAATATATATATATATACACACACGGAAATATATATATATTTCTCTGTGTATATATATATATATATATATATATATATATATATATATATATATATATATACACACACAGAAATGTATATATATTTCTGTGTGTGTATATATATATATATATATATATTACACATACAGAAATGTATATATATTTCTGTGTGTATATATATATATATATTACACACACAGAAATGTATATATATTTCTGTGTGTATATATATATATTTCTGTGTGTGTATATATATATATATTACACACACACAGAAATGTATATATGTTTCTGTAGCACTCCTCAATTCCCCCTCTATCCCTCCCGCTATCCCCCTCTTGTAGTCTGTCTCTTTCTTTCACTCTCACTCTCTCTCTACGCGTCACGTGCGCAAAAAACATTCGCACGCGCGCACGTGTTTCCACTGTCGGACAGACAGACAGAGAAATTGCTGGTTATATATTATAAGGAGATATATATATTCATCATCATCATCATCACCGTTTTACGTCCGTTCTTCCACGCTAGCATGGGTTAGATGGGTTTCCTGTTGTGGGCAGTGTCCCTCGGCTGACCATGCCTTGCTCATACAGGAACTGTATATATATATATATATTTTTTTTTTTATTAGTATCTGTTATTAGTTGGTATTATTGATTTATCCAAGGGCGGTGGATTGGCAGTATCGGTAGAGGGTCGGATGCCATGCTTTGCAGCATAGAGTTACGGCCCTTGCCATTATGAGTTCAAATCCCGCCGAGGTTAACTTTGCCTTTCATCCTTACGAGGTCGATAAAATAAAGTACCAGTAATACACTGGGATAATTGCTGGCCTTGTGCCAAAAGTAGATACAATTATTGATTTATCCATCTTACGGTATTCATCCACACTATATTTATTTCTGCGCCTCTTCTCTCAAAATTACGCTATTCTCTCTTACTAAAATATACTCAGGTTTCTCTCTTTCTTTCTTTCCTTCATTTTTTTTCTTTTCTTTCTTTTCTTTTTTCCCTATTCCAACGGCTTAATTTAAATATACTGTTTTAAACCTTTCCAACATTAATTTGCATAATAAACCAACAATAAATCTAATAACTCCACTATCCAGGAGATTCCAACCAGAATGGTTGCATTTTTTTAAGGGTATGTCAATATTTATTTATAAAACTAACCTATATTATAATTTATATGATGAAAGCGCACCATAGTTTGGTCTGGTGGCCCTTGAAATATGTTTAATGAAATAAATATGGTTTTATAAATATAGTTTCCATTTGTTAAAATATATATATATATATATATATATATATATATATATATATATATATATATAATATAATATATATATATATATATATATATATATATATATATATATATATATATATATATATATATATAATATAATATATATATATATATATATATATATATATATATATATATATATATATATTATATTATATTATATTATATATATATATATATATATGTGTGTGTGGGTGATGTGTTGGTGTAATGGTAGCGCAGTGATCTGGATAACCAAAGATGTGGGTTCGACTCCCATGTACGTCAATACTCATCTTTTCCCATTTACCTGACGGTTCTAAACCCCATTATCAGACTAAAATTTCTTTAGTTGAAAAGTACGGTGAAAGCTATTCTATTTCCTAATTTCAAACCTGCTCACTGTTTCAAAACTTACTTACATATATATATATATATAACAGCATATATATGTGTAGGTATGTATATTCCCTCTGATAGTTTGTAAAATGTTTACATAGATCTATATGATATACAAACCAACACACACATATATATCCTAGAAACGATCGTAAAATGATGAATTCTTTAATATAAGGAATTGTTTCTTTGTTTTTATTCATTGTTTTTATTAATTTATATGTATATATATATATATATATCATCATCATCATTTCATTTTACGTCCGCTGTTCCCTGCTTGCAAGGGTGGGACGGGAACTAATTCTGGCTTGATTTCTACAACTGGATGCCCTAACACCAACCTCATTTACAGTGAGTGGTGGGTGCTTTTTTACCGTGGCACCCCCCATACATACATATATATATATATATATATATATATATATATATATATATCACACTTTCACTCACTCACTGTTTCTCTTCTCTTCGCTTCATCCTGTACACGACGAAAGCTATATTTTTCTCTCTTCTCACATGGCCATCGTTCGTGTCAGGTCTTTTTTCTAAAGCGCTCATATATTCACCTAGCTTATGCTAAACAGAATAATTTTGAAGCTTGTTTCTTTCCCCTACGGTTAGCTATACTCTTTGTTGTTCTCCTGTCTCACTCGCTTTACGCGTTTCAATTGTCCTAATAACTTATTTTGGTTATTATTGCACCGACGTGAGGTATATGATTTTTAATGCAATGAAATATCTATGATCGTCGGCAAATCACTGATGAGGGACTCATTTTATTACATGTTATCCATGTGCTACCTGCAGTATTTCTCTCTCTCTCTCTCTCTCTCTCTCTCTCTCTCTATATATATATATATATATATATATATATATATATATATATATATATATATATATATATATATACGATCATAATCTTGTGGGTTCGACTCCTGGGCTGCGTGTTGTGTTCTTGAGCAAAACACTTCATTTCACGTTGCTCCAGTATACTCAGCTGAAAATAAGTACCAGCAATATCTGGAGGTTTAACCCTGCGATGGACTGGCGTCCTGTCCAGGGGAGGAGTGTTGTACTCTCAGTCGCTTCACGCCATGAAACCGGGATAAGCACCGGCCAAATGAGCCTTCTGGCTTAAGACAGACTTTTTTTAATATAATATATATATATTATATATATAAATATATGTGTGTATATATATATATATATATATCATCATCATCATCATCGTTTAACGTCTATCTTCCACGCTAGCATGGGTTTAGACGGGAATTGTCCCACTTGAGGCAAGATTGGCCGTCTCACTCGTATATATATATATATATATATATTTTTTTTTTATACTTGGGGAGGGTCATATTGTTATAATATTGCCAGAAATAATAACAGAACACACTCACTGTTTGGTTTGGGTTGGATTTTGCTTCTGTATCTTTTATATCTCCATCGTTAATTTATCTGGCAATCAATGTTTACCATTGCTTGACCAACGATTAAAAATACTGATATATGACCCCCCCCCCCAAGTATAACACGATTTCATATTAAAAAAACCTTGCAAAACAAATATACATATATATATGTATGACATCATTTGGACTATGGGAGTAATTCTGGAAGAAGCATTCCAAACATGCTTGTGAACAATAGGAAGATTCATTGGGCTCAGTGTGTGGAGACACAAAAACCCTACTTTGAAGGAAATTTGTAATTGAACCCCACTAAATAACTAAGTATATAGATTTTTCCCTGCCTAAGGTTGGATACTTTTCCTACATCGTATTCGTTCAATTACAGAAAAAAGGGTTGGGGGAAAGAAAGAACTTTTTAAAAATAATATGGGAGGGGGACAGAGAATGAGGAGGGGGTAAAATTCTACACTCTTGGTTGCCCCAGACAGAGAAAAACCAGAAATATTTGCTTTATCAGCTTTTCCATCTCATTGGGCTCCATTTTCATGGGGGATACTCTGTCTAACTTGGCAAAGGAAAATGGCAGGCCATTTCATCATCATTTAACATCTATCTTCCACGCTGGCATGGGTTAGACTGGTTTATCCCATTTGAGGCATGTCAGATCAGGTGACTGTGTGTGGCTCATACAGAATTGTCTCTGGCTAGGTTTCTACTGTTGGATGCCCTTCCTAACGCCAACTACATTTACAGTATGTGCTGTGTGCTTTTTGCTGTGTCTTTTACACAACCACCTTACAGTGTGGCTGGAAGTTTTGTTGTACCAACATAATATATATACATATATATATCATGATAATGTTTTTTTTATAGAGACACAAGGCTTGTAAATTGGGGGGAGGGGAAAGTCGATTAAATCGACCCCAGTGCGTGACTGGTACTTTTATCGACCGCGTAAGGATGAAAGGCAAAGTTAACCTCGGCGGGATTATATATATATCATGATATATATTTTTGTGTGCATATACATATATCATACATATACATCTAGCATATATATAAATACATATCATCATCATCATCACCGTTTTACGTCCGTTCTTCCACGCTAGCATGGGTTAGACAGGTTGCCCTGTTGTGGGCAGTGTCCGGTCGGCTGACCTTGTCCTGCTCATACAGGAACTGATTCTGGGTTGATTGCTACAGCTGGATGCCCTTCCTAACACCAACCTTATTTACAGTGAGTGCTGAGTGCTTTTTTTCCGTGGCGCCTACACGTCCACTTTACAGTGTGGGGTTGGTGCTTTTTTGCCGTGGCACCTCCACGACCTCTTTGCAGTCCTATCATCTCATTTCTACAGCTGAGTAAACTGGAGCAATGTGAAATAAAGTGTCTTGCTCAAGGAAACAACATATCACCCGGTCCGAGAATTGAACTCACAACCTTTCAATTGCATGTCCAATGCTCGAACTACTAAGCCCTATTTTATCTGATGAGAACGCAAATATCATCCCATGATATTTGTTTTTGAAATGCGCATAATAAAATACATGGAACTCTTTTAACCATCTTTTGATTTTATATTATATATATATATATATATATATATATATATATATATATATATATATATATATATATATATATTAATATATTGAAAAGATAACAAGGACGATTGGTTACTCCTTCATTACATTTATTGGTAGGTGACGCGCGTTTCGCCACTGATCAGCTCAAGGTTCGATCTGTATCGATCTTACCCGGCTCTATAATCGGCCGCTCGACGGACCCTTTAAAATGCTAGTAGAAAATGAATACATGCTATATGATAAAGTCAGAAGTTCATATGTTGGTCAATACGGATTGTTTTGATTGGTGGAATAGATCATAGGGATGTTTTCGCCAGTAGTGTATGTGGGGGTGGCTGTGGTGATAAGATGGTGGTGGCGGTAGCAGGCTGAGGTGGGCTGTGATGTGGGGGTGGTAGATTGTCGGTAGACAGATTGGCTATATTTGTGGCTGATTATTGTGTGTGATGTGGGTGTGGTGTTGTTGTTTGTGGTAATGGTGTTTATGGTGGTGTGGTGGATGTGTTGGTGGTGTCAAATACAATGAGGAGATACATACATAGACACACTTAGTCTGACAAAAACATTGTATACATACACATGCGTGTATACACACTGACATATATGCACATACACACACATACACACACATACATACACATATATATATACACATATATGCGTGTGTGTGTGTGTATATATAGAGGGAGGGGGTGTCAGTAGGGATGGTGTAGTACATAGATAGAGGGAGGGGGAGAGCCAATGGAGATGGCGTTGTACATATGAATATACTTACACACAGACACACACACTAGCGTTGTTTAGGGAGGGAAGGTGTGTGTTGGCGATGTTAATGATGTTAATGATTGTTGAAGTATGGTACAATGGTACTAACATGAGGGGTGTATGGCGATGTGTCTTTTGGTGGGAGTGATGGATGCGGCATGATATATACAAAATTTGGACTTACAAAGGGTTACATGTTATAAAACAAATTCACTGAGATGAGGGACGGTGAGACAGGGCAAAGGTGGTTAATATTATGTTGGGTCATGGTTAGTGTACAGCCCTCAGTCGAATGTTTGTGCAGAAAATGTGTTCAACCTGGTGTGTCTGCAATTGATAATTATGTCCGACCTAGGGTTTATGGCAGATTTTAATTTAATTATCTCAGCCGCCTCGGCCAGGCATAACCTGCAGTGGTTTCTGTCACTGGGGAGTTGGGCGACGTGTCTTTTGACTGACCATATGATCTGGAATTCGATGTTCCTGTCCTTGAGGTCCCAGATCAAATCGGCCAGTCTAGTTTGGGATCGTTTCAGCCTGTGTTTAAAGGAGCTTCTATGGTTATACCAGCGCTCCTTAAACGTAGTGGAGGTCGCACCTATATATGAGTACTCTTTATTGCCAGCTTTGACATCACACCGGTAAACAATGTTTTTAACGAGGCACTCCTCGTTTAGTGGACATTCTGCCCGTTTTTTGCAGTTGCAATTGGGTGTTACCGGTGTGGTGGCACGTTGTCGGTTGGTGGCATGTTGTGTGGAGCTGGCATGTTGGTTGTTGTGTTGCGTTGTGTATGTGGTTTTGTTCTGGGTTGTGGTAGTTGTTTGTTGTGGAGCAACCAATTGTTTGCGTATTTTTGTCCTATTAGTGTGTGATATTGTGTGGCCTAGATTTGGTGCTGTGGAGAAAGAGAATTTTACAGTGTGTCTATTGAAGAGCTTGTGGTATTTATGTGTGTGGAAAAGATTGTTCAAGAGCCCTGAAGAAAGTTCCCAGTATATTGGTGGCAACGTGTGACAGGTCAACTTCGGGCTTTATCGTGTTTAGTGAGGTTTTTGTGGTTAGGTGTTAGTGTGGGTGCCTTTTGGTCATGCGTATATGTCATAGGGGTTCCTAGTAATCTATTGGCGTTATGTCTTTTGTCTCTATTACTACGTAAACGTGTGCAATAGCCAGAGTCCTTATTGGGTTGGAGAGTATAGCTTTGTCTCCTTGACAGTTGTGTGTAACTCTGCCTGCGCTGCCGGCTAAAGAGGGTCTTAGGTTATTATTTTTTCTAGGTGTGGCGACCTCGTCAATGTTCGTTTCTAAGGGTCCGATTATGTTTAGCGGCGTTGCGGTTCTAGCTGGGTCGTTGTAGTATTCCGCGTGCTGGTTGAAGATAGTTCTATTTTCTGACAGGGTGGACACTCTAGGAAACGCTTTTAACTATTGA
The DNA here is from genome assembly GCA_964016885.1 of Eledone cirrhosa. Classification (NCBI taxonomy): domain Eukaryota; kingdom Metazoa; phylum Mollusca; class Cephalopoda; order Octopoda; family Eledonidae; genus Eledone; species Eledone cirrhosa. The sequence continues at coordinate 266,817,514 of OZ024740.1, read as the reverse complement.
GTTAATTATGCTCCTAGGGTGGTTGGAGTGTCTGTTGACGTATTTAAGATTTTCATTAGGTTTGTAGTATGGACGGTAGAGACCTGTGTCTAATTCCAGAGTGACATCTAAAAAGTTTACTGTCGTACTGTTAGGTTCAATTTCTACCGCTAATCCTTGGGTCTTAAAGATATACCTAAGTCGTTTGTGTAGTCTATCTAATTGGCTATTATTGAGTCCACGGGTCATGAGTAGGGCACGGTATAAGCCACCGCCCAAGGAGGGGATCTCGTCTTTTAATATATTTAAGAGATATAGGCCTACTATATCTGTAATGGTCCGGACCATGGTAATGATCCTCTAGGCGTCGGTTATGCGGAGTCAGTCGATCCCATAGTAATGTCGAAGCTATCTGGTCTATTCTGTCGCTCCCACAATTTACCGTCAAATTCTAGTAAAGTTTTCCTAGCTACTAGTATGATGTCCACTTCGTTTCTAGTGAGGCTTGATCTGTTCATGGCTGAGATCAGTGCCTTGTTAAGGATGATTTGGGATATAGTGGCGTAGTAGTTCGTAATGTCCAATTGGACTAGTCGAACATTCGACTTAGTTTCAATGCCTCAAAACCAGTCGATTACCTCCTTTGTACATGACCATAGGCTGAGTTTAGTTCTATTTCTAAGTTCAGGTATAACCCGGTCAATGATTGATTTTCTTAGTCTACCTAGGTCCGATTTAGAGGGGCTATGAGTCTGGCCGGTAGTTTTGACTGAAAGTCCGGTTTATGGTCTTTAATAGATAGTCTCGGTGTCCTAGGGTTGTAGGGTTGAGCCCTGTCATCAATGCTCAGTTCTGTCATTATTGTTTTCGCTTGTTTGTTTATGTGTGCTAGGTTTTCCCGAGTTGATGTTTTGTATATTTTAGCTATTTCATTTGTAATCCATTTGTTGTAAGTTTTGTACTCCAAATAATATAAGTTTCCTGTTTTATCGGCTGGTACGATGATGCCAGGGCTATTCCTGATCATTTTTACAGTAGATGTGAGACCAGACGGGAATGCACTTCTGTCAGGGTTTCGCGGTGGTTTCCTGAATCTAATGGTCCGGACCATGGTAATGATCCTGTCCTCAAACTCCTCTAGGAGTCGGTTATACGGGGTTTTTTTTACATTGTATATATATATATATATATATATATATATATATATATATATATATATATATATATATCATATTCATATATATACACACATCATATATATACATATATATATATATCATCATCATCGTCATGAAACATCTATCTTCCAAATTAGCATGTGTAGGACGGGTTGACCCTTAGGGAGAAGATCAGGTCAGAGAACCATGTTTAGCTCACCCGGGGCAGATTTTAGCTTGGTTTCTACAGCTGGGTGCCCTTCCTAATGCCAACCACATTTACAGTGTGGACTGGGCACTTTTGTCATGTCACCTACACGACCACTTTACAGTGGGGGACTGGGAGAGGGGAGAAAGCTTGAGGAAATTGTGGACATAGGTAATAGGGGAGGGATGATTACCGCAAAGAGAGGTGTATGAGAGGGGCGAAGGTTGAGGAAGGTGTTGCCTACTAGGTATAAGCCTCAGCTTGAAAATAATAGAGGGCAGGTATTCTGTAATAATGCATAGCACCAGAGCTCGCAGTCCTGTGTCATTGCCTTAGAGAGGTGTAATTGTGCAAAGTCAGAATACACACCTGAGTATCTGATTGTATTGATCAATACACTAGGGGATATGAATTGATAAAAGGTTATATTCATACAGCAGTGTGTATGTAGGATAGTCTATACATTCCCATGATAAGTTATTTTGTCTGTGGATATGTGTGGCGATAAAACTGCCTGTGTGCATGTGAGCTGTTTTTTACATGCATGAATTTATCATCATGTGTATATCTGACAGAAATGATATATCATGTTGTCTTGGGAAAGTGTACACTACCTGCCCTAACCCCAAAACACCAACCTTGATAAAGGCCAGTTGTTGAATTTAGATAATAATTATCTCCACGAAGCCCCCCCCCCCCTCCTCCACAAATAATAAGGCAGCTATCTACCCAGCTACTTAATCATGCCAGTTAAGTCTGACCACACCAAACAACTATCTTATTTATAACCCCTCAAACATATATACAGTTTGGGTTGATTGGTGCAATATACACAATTCTATCAACTTATCATAACTTGTCATCTATGTTGGAGTCATCATCATCATCATCATCACCGTTTTACGTCCGTTCTTCCACGCTAGCATGGGTTAGACGGGTTGTCCTGTTGTGGGCAGTGTCTGGTCGGCTGACCATGCCTTGCTCATACAGGAACTGATTTGGCTTGATTCCTACAGCTGGATGCCCTGCCTAACACCAACCTCATTTACAGTGAGTGCTGGGTGCTTTTTCCGTGGCGCCTACACCTCCACGACCACCTTGCAGTGGGAGGGTGTGGGGGCATATTGTCTATATGCTTCAGCTTGTACCCATGGGAGGTCGGGTACTCTGTATTACTGCGTGACGCCAGAGGTCACGGTCGTATGTCATCGCCTTTGAGAGGTGTAATTGGATAAGGTCGGCTTTTTTCACCTCATCCCAAGTCATCTTCGTCCGCGGTTTCCATCGACTTCTAGTGCTCTGCACCTTTTTATACAGCTGTCATCCTTCATACGCATCACATGTCCATACCAACGCAACCGCCTCTCCTGCACACAGCATTTGATTCCTCTTATGCTCAGTCTCTCTCACAATTCATTTATGCTTTTCGTTCGCGTATATTACTATTACACATCCATTGGAGCATGCAGGCTTCGTTTCTCTCTAATCTACGTAAGTCTTCCACCTTCAGCGCCCAGGTCTCACTACCATGTAACATTGCTGTTCGGATACACGCATATCATACAGTCTGCCTTTCATTTTGAGGGAGAAGCCTTTTGCAGCTAGCAGTGGTAGGAGTTCCCTGAACTTCTTCCATCCTGTTCTTACCTAGTTATTGTACTTTCTGAACACCCACATCCGCTGCTAATTCGGTCACCTAGGTAGCAGAAGCTGTCTACTGTCTCTACAGAGCCCTCCCAGAGATTGGTGGTACTTGTTTCCTGTGGCTGTTTGCTGCTTGCTGTCCCAGTACAGCTGCTGCATGTGAAGCCTACATTCTTAATTAAGCTTCCTGAGATCCTGCTACATCTCTTGTATACCCATTGTTTGCATTTGGGGCAGAGAATGGAGTTCCTACCTACACCTTTCCTACATACTAAGCAAGGCCATTTCCCTGAGGGGATGTGGGTTCTGTTTTCTCGTCTACTTACAAGTACCTTAATCTTTGTCATGTTGACTTTGAGACCCTTTCTTTCTAGTCCCTGCTTCCAAGTTTGGAATTTCTTCTCTAGTTCTACCATAGATTCAGCTATAAGTGCGAGGTCATCTGCATACAGGAGTTCCCATGGGCATCCGGTCTTAAACTTCTCCGTTATTGCCTGCAGGACTATGATGAACAGGAGAGGGCTAAGAACAGAGCCCTGGTGGACCCCAACCTGTACGCTAAATTCCTCGCTATACTCATTGCTAATCCTAACTTTGCTGACTGCTCCCCTATACATGGCTTGTACAGCTTTCACAAGCCATTCATCTACTCCTAGTTTTCTAAGAGCCCACCAGATTACAGCACGTGGAACTCTGTCAAAGGCTTTCTCGAGATCGACGAATGCCGGGTAGAGTGGCTTACTTTTAGCTAGGTACTTTTCCTGTAACTGCCTCACAAGGAAGAGGGCATCCGTGGTGCCTCTTCCTGGTACATTTCATCTAGTTTCACCCGGTCCCTAATCAACTGTGCTATAACTCTTTCTGTTACTTTCATGACCTGGTCCATCAGCTTTATACCTCTGTAGTTTCCTCTATTGAGTGCTTCACCTTTACCTTTGTAGCAGTTGACAATGATGCTACTGCACCAATCTTTTGGTATGACACCTTCTAGTATTACCTGGTTAACAATACGTGTGGTTATAGTGTAACCTACAGACCCAGATGCCTTTAGCATCTTGGCAGCTATACCCAATGGACCGGTTGCCTTCCCCATCTTCATATCTATGATTGCCTTACTTACTACGCTGCTGCTGACTTGTACTGCTGGCCCCTCTATAGGGTCTACTTGGGGTAGGGTCTCTTCTTCCCATGCATTCTCCTCATTTAGTAATCTATCATAATGACTCTTCCATGCATCTTTCTTCTCAGCACTTGTGAGGGCAAGCTCACCTTTATCATTCCGGATACACTTCTCTCCAATGACATCCCAATTCTCTCTGACACACTGCCTCGCAATCTTGAACACCTCCTGTTTCTGGTCCTCACGTTGCAAAACATGCTTGAATTTTCTATCCTCTGCTTCCCTCCTAGCTAAGTATACTTGTCACCTAGCTTCCCTCTTGGTCTCTATGTAATGTACCCTGCTCCCCCCGTTCTTCCCTTCTTCCAAGAGTGAATACCTTAATTCTATTTTCAGGCCAAGATGGCCCACAGCTCCATATGCAAATATATATTAAGGTCTATGCATATAGATGTGTTTAATCAAAATACAAATTACTATAATGAGGCCTTACATAGATCAGGTTACAAGGAACAAATAAAATATAATGTTACAGATAATAGAATATATAATTGTTTCTACTTTTGGCACAAGGCCAGCAATCATCCCAGGGCATTACTGGTACTTTATTTTATCGACCCCATAAGGATGAAAGGCAAAGTTAACCTCGACAGGATTTGAACTCAGATCATAAAGGGTGGTAACTCTATGCTTTAAAGCATGGCGTCCGACCCTTACCGATACTGCCAATAATAGAATATATAATAAGGTCTATACATATAGATGAAGATCTCCAAATAACAATAGTGACATACTTAAAAATACAAATTATAATAATAGAGGGAAAAATAAAAATAAGAATGCAATGAACAGGAATGGTAAATCGAACAAACCAACTATTGACCTTAAAAAAGATAATTCAATACTAAACTCACACGGACACAGGATCGAGATCGCAGTAATACAGAAGAATGCCTTCCCATGCACACAGACTCAAACATACACCTAGTAGGAACTTCCTAACCCCTATACCCCCACCCACACACTCCTGCCCACACCACCCTTACACTGTGAACAAAACATATCTAGTCCACACGGTAGAGTGGTCATGTAGGTGTCACGACAAAAAGCACCCAGCCCACACTGTAAAGTGGTCATGTATGAGCAACAGCAAAAAGCACCCAGCCCACACTGTAAAGTGGTCGTGTAGGTATAACGACAAAAAGTTATTAATAAGAAGAGTTGAATTTATTGCATGCAAGATTTCACAGTTCTAGCATCACTCCTTCATAGTCAACCTATGAACTTTTCAGCCCACCCTTGTATGTATCTTCTTCCCTTTCTTCAACCCTAAAAAAAACAACTTTGGTGTTAAAATATGGAACGCATTGCACCACAGCTTGTGGTGGTGGTGGTGGTGTGTGTGTCATTTATCTCAGACATTGAAAAAAGCTTTCATTTTCTAGATATTGTGTATTATATTCTAAAGCTAAATTCTTATCAGCATATTCCAGACAGAACTCTGTAACCATATTTAGATAAGTTAAACAGCGCAATCACTGTACAATATAAATTAGTGCATCATAATCACCAAAACAGTTTCAGATATGACTTAGTTGAAAAACAAAATTCATATTGTCCTGCTTATCAAATGAAGTGCTATAGGGTGCAACAGATCAAAAGGTAAGCCCATAGGAAGATGACAGAAGTATACAGAGAAAACGGACGTTAAATGATATCTCTTTCTCACATTGTCCTGCTTATCAAATGAAGTGCTATAGGGTGCAACAGATCAAAAGGTAAGCCCATAGGAAGATGACAGAAGTATACAGAGAAAACGGACGTTAAATGATATCTCTTTCTCACATTGTCCTGCTTATCAAATGAAGTGCTATAGGGTGCAACAGATCAAAAGGTAAGCCCATAGGAAGATGACAGAAGTATACAGGGAAAATGGACGTTAAATGATGATGATTCTTCCTCTATATCTCTTTCTCACTTCCATTCTCTCACTCACTTTATTATTCTATGGAAGAAATCTGCTGTAGCCAGGCTTGGAGAGGGATGGGGTCCACCAGGCTTAAAATGCCCAAGAAACACTGTATGTCACTATGGCACACCTATGACTCCATCATGAGGTATGGCACTAAGAAGAAGAAAGTGCTACATTTTGCACATATAGCTGGTACTGTTAATATAACAATATTTAATCCATACACCTGAGTTCAAATCCCGCCGAGGTTGACTTTGCCTTTCATCCTTACGGGGTCGATAAAATAAAGTACCAGTAATGAACTGGGTTATTGCTGGCCTTGTGCCTAAAGTAGAAACAAATATTTAATCCATACACTTGTTTGTTGATTGATCTTGCCTGTTTAGTGATGTCAGTCCTAATAAATTAAAAATTAGCAGAGTGTCGGACAAAATGCCATGTGGTATTTGTTCTGACATTCTGTGCTATGAGTTCAAATCTTGCTGAGGTTAAATCTACTTTATACTTATTTTTAATCTTTCCTCTTCTCTAGTCACTTTCAGATTTGGTAAAATAAAGTAACATTCCAGTCTTTGAGGTCCTAAAAAAGGTCATGGGTACAGCCAACTAAAAACTAAGATAAGTATGTGAGTTATAGCATTTATATCTTAACCAAGTGAATCAGCTAAAACTAAGAATTAAATCAAGTTTATAGACTTAGTTTATCAGTAGTATACTATACCTACCATAAAGGTGGTTGAATTAGTACTCTCGGGTCTCAAATAATCGCCCTCCCACACACACACTTATCAATTTTTCAGATTTTTTCCAAACTCCACCCCACTGCTTATTAAATTTTGCTAATCTATCTCCAGTGTAATTTTATTTAAAGTGATACCATTTCTGCAACAATTAATTTTATTTATACATTAAAAACATTATACATGATAAAAATCCCATATCTTATAAAATAAATAGAATGAGTTGGGGTCTCAATATGTAAACTAAATGACTAATTTTGATTTTTTTTTAAATCAACAGAAGCAACCACTCTTTTGTGTTTATAATATTTTGGTTTCATTATTTGATGTTTCAAGAGAGCGGTGGATTGACAGCATTGGGAGAGTGTTGGACCCTATGGTTCGCAGCATAAAGTTATGCTCCTTTACATTCTGATTTCAAATCCTGCTGAGTTTAGCTTTGCCTTTTATCCATATGAGGTCGATAAAATAAAGTACCAGTAATGCACTGGGGTCAAATTAATAGACTTTCCCCTCCCCTAAAATTGTTGACCTTGTGCCTAAATCAGAAACCATTATTTGATATTTCAATAAAGTACCAGTAATGCACTGGGTATTTGCTGGCCTTGTGCCAAAAGTAGAAACAATTATTTGATATTTCAAGAAAGAGTTAGTAGATAAATCGAATGCATCTTTTTACAACCAAATTTTTAGTAAAAGAAAATGAGACTTATCTATGAGTATGAATAAGTGGTTTACCAAACAACAACACACATTTAAAGGCCATTTTACATTCTAAAGCAAGAGTTAGCTTTGCAGGCCTCATGACAAGTTTTTCCATTTTTCTCTATCGGCTGTATTCTCCCACCATCTCCATGGATTTCATTTCCTTCACCATTATAATTTGCCAGGTCTTTCTTAGCTTTCCTCTTCCACATTCATTTCCACCATTCCTCTCACACAGTCACTTTCATCTTCCCTCAACTCATGTCATTCCATTTCTTTTCATATCATTCATCACTGGCTCTGTTCCATCTCATCATCCTCTGCAAGTCATCATTTGTCTCCCTCTCTCTGAGCGATATCTGATTCATCTACCAAACCATTCTCACATCTCTGCTGCTCTACATTCACCACCCATGTCCCTTATTCCATTCCTCTTCTCAACATTCATAAATGGCTCTATTCCCATCTGTAGTACTCTCCCTCCTCTCTCTCTCTCTCTATTTTTCTCTCTCTCAGTTCATCATCCATATCTCACTCCCATAAATTATGATGAGATTATATGAGGCATGTTAGAAAGCAGTAAATATATGTTGAATATTATATTCCCTCATACCGGAGGAGCAGACTTTGATGAAACTATCATCACTTGGCAGTATTTTGGAGTAAAAGGGTGATAGTCTTGTATTTTCCCAGATAGGTTGGTCGATATCACTACTTTCGATTTCTTGCATTCTTCAAAGGATCCTGGGAATTTAAAATCCCCCAAAAGAATTCCACTGGGGATTTTTCCATATGCGTCAATCACTGAATTAAAATGATAAAGATGTAGAATTATAGTATTGTAATAGTGAAATAAAATGATAATTTTACAATCATAAAATATAATTATATTAATGCATTTGTAGTATAAAATTATAGTATTGAAACCATGATGACCACAACGACCATAACCTCCAAGACCACCACCACCACCACCACCACCATGACCACCTCCATGACCACCAAGACCACCACCACCACCACCACCACCACCACCACCACCAAGACCACCAAGACCACCAAGACCACCATCACCACCACCACCATCGTCATCATCATCATCATGATTTAACTTCTACTTTCCCTGCTAGCATAGGCTGGAAGGGCCTTCACAGACTGAATCTGTATTCAAGTGGGGCTACTGACGTCTCACATAGGCTGGAAGCTTTCATCTTGCTTACAAATGGCCACATGCTCTACTGAGTGCTTTTTATCATGACACTAACACTAGGGAGGTTGTCATGTCTTTGACACAGCAGAAGCGTCCTCCCAATCCTTTTTTTTTTTGGCAAACTTTCTACAGCTGGATGTCCTTTCTATCACCAACCACTTTACGGCATGTAATGGGTGCATTAATTGTGTAGATCACCAGCACTAAAGAGGTTATCATGTCTTTGACACAACTGAAGGGTCCTCAAAACTCTTTGTTTGGCAAGCTTTCTATGGTTGGATGTCCTTCCTAACACCAACCACTTTACAGTATGTAGTGGGTGCTTTTATCATATACATCACCAACACTAGCAAAGTAAAATAAAATCTTAGTATTGCATTTGTAGTATGAAATTATCATATTACAAACAGTGTTGTCTCAAAGACCGAGATTGAGCGTGATTGAATTAGAATTCATAGAATAATGAGAAAAACTCAACTGGATGTCCTTCCTATCATCAACATCTTTATAGGATGTACTGAGTGTATTTATCGTGTAAATCACCAACACTAGAGAGGTGATTTTTTTCTCATTATTCTATGAATTATAATATTACAATAGTGATATAAAATTATAGTATTGCAATAATAAAATAAAATATTGGCAGCCCTAATACTGTGTAGTAAGATTAAAATACATTATATAAAGTCATGAGGTGCAGACATGGCTATAAAATTAAGAAATTCACCTCAAAAGTTGTTCTCTGCAGAAATTGAAATAAAAGTGCAGAGAGCAACAGCAAATACCATAAAACATTTTAAATCCAACATTCTAATGTCTCTAACTATTCATCACCTTTGAACTAATCATGAGCCATATCAATAACCTATAAAGGTTATCGGCACTGTCCAACCTCCTGTGAATTAGTTTTTTTTTCATTGATACAATGTTATCTATCATAGGAAAAGGCTTTAATGATGACGGACCCTCCATCAATTTTGACAAGGTGTGTTCAGTTGTTCAGTCAACTAGATGCCCAACTCATGAATTAACATGCAAGTGGTTGAGTATTCCACAGACACATGTACCCTTAATTTAACTCCCAAGCTGAATCAGTGTGACACAATATGTGAAAAGGCTGTAACTATGAATTACAGCTACAATCCATCTGATGGGCTTCCACACAGTTTCTGTCTATCCAATTTCACTCATAAGATTTAAACCAAGGTTAAGGTTAATTCACTTGTCGAAGATGGTATGCAATGGGATCAAACCTAGGGCTTCATGTTTGCAAAGGGAACATGTTGACCATTCAGACATGCTTGCATCAACTGAGAGTTATAGCAGATTTTAATTGAAATGACATATTACTCATACATGCTTTTCAGTGCCTTAGAGATGAAAAGCAATGGCTATGTTAGTAGACTTTGAATTTGTATTGGTAAATAACTAAAGTATATATTACGACTAATTCATTCAAAACATTATCCACTTCCTCATTTTCACCACCCATTAGCTAAACAAACAGAAATATTAAATTGTCTTGCCAGGAAATCACAGTTGAATGAAGCCACAGCAGAGGTAGACCAAGGAAGACCTGGGCTGAAGTGATGAGAGTTGATCTCAAATTGTTGAGACTCACAGAGAAATGCTGTACTGAAAAGGACTTGTCCAACCCATGCAAGCATGGGAAAATGGATGTAAAAATGATGATGATGATTATTGAAGTGTTTGGATGATTTAGAATTTGAAATGTTGAAATCCAAACAGATTCGCTACAATGATGATTGATCAATTGATTAAATTGATCGTCAAGATTCCAGACCTCAATTGCTTATCGACTGGGATGGATCTCATCAGATTGGACCAAGGAAACAATGTTTCCATTGGTCTTTCCATTGCTGATAGTATTACTATCTACTAGTTGCAACCCCTGGCAGAAAGAGCAACGTGGAATAAAGTGTCTTACTGAAGGACATAACACATTGCTCAGTCTGGGAATTGAACTCGCAACCGCATGATAGTGAATTCAATTCTCTAACCACTAAGCCACACACCTTCATGATAGCATTAGAAAATCAGATAATACACTGTTAGAGACAGTTTTCAGAGAGACTCAATATGACAGAATGAGTGACAAGACTGGCCACTTATTTTCTGTCTCTAAGGTTACCTGATTTTCTAACGTCATTATCATTGTAGTGATAGGGTGATGGATTGGCAGTATCGGTAGAGGGTCGGACGCCATGCTTTGATGCATGGAGTAGCCCTTGCCATTCTGAGTTCAAATCCCGCCAAGGTTAACTTTGCCTTTCATCCTTACGGGGTCGATAAAATAAAGTACCAGTAATGTACTAGTCAATTGCTGGGCTTGTGCCAAAAGTAGAAACAATTATCATTGTAGTGATTCTGTGTTTGGATTTCAACATTTCGAATTTTAAATTAATTATATTTGAGGAATCTAATGTAAAATTGTTGTGATACTGTTGTTGCCACATTATCCATTATCTCCTTCTTTTAAAATGGTAAGGTATGATTGATTTAAAGTAGATTTAATGGTTGTATCACAGCTCTGATACTATGGGCATGTGGTTAGAATGTCTCAGGAAAGAATCGCTGGACAGATTTTATAGGCAAAACCAACTGGCAGGAGACCCAGGGGTAAACCTCAAGCAAGATGGTTGGATAACATCCATGACCTTGACTGGTCTTGCTTGGGGAGGATCCACTGGAAGGAGTGTTTGAGGACTTTGCCCCCATAACCCTCTCAGGAATAAGTGAGCAAAGAAAAAGTATCCAGAAGACTGAGTTACCATATAAAACAATGTTTCCTAAAGTGGGTCATGCAAAGACATTCTGGCATTCCATGGGATAAGGTATCTTTTAATAAAAGTTTATTAAAATTATTGCATGTTTTTATATGTGATTGTTTTTATGTCCATCATTCCCAATGACAAGTGTTCCAGTTGTTCAAACAATGGAACAGCCTGCTCATGAAATGAATATGTAAGTGGCTGAACATTCTACAAACATGTGCACAATTAACATAGTTTTCAGGGTGATTCAATATGACATAGTGAATGACATGACCAGATCATTGAATTACAGGTAAAACTCATTTTTGCCAGCTATTTAGATTGGAGCAACCTGAAATAAGATATCTTGCTCAAGAACACAATGTGGTGTCTGTAATTGAACTCTTGACCTTACAGCTGAATGGTGTTTGGGTAGCCTCTGTTCATGAAAACAATGCATGTCTGGTGTAAGTTGACTAGGTTAGATGTAGATAATCCCTATGTGTGAAGAGGGTTATTTATGAATAAAGGGGTCTGTATTCTTAGAAGTAACAGCTAGTAGATCATTAATATACAAGAGGAAAACTTACTTTGTTGAGCCCATAGTTCATGAGCCAGAGACTCAAACACTAGTTTGGTGTCTTCACAGCACTTCTTTGAGATATCAAAACTGGATGAAGAATTACAGAAGTCTTGCCTTAATAAATTCTGCACTTTCTCAATTTGGTTCCTCTTGTCTAAATTTCCAGTAATTGTATCCCTGAACATTTCCAAAGTTTTATTCTGATGAGAAAATTGATGAAAGTCTTGGTTCTTCCCCAATTTTCCCCATAGTTTCCAATAATTTAAAGGATTTTCAGTATTTGCTTGTATAACAGAGGTGAGGGTTGTTAAAGATATCAAGAACTTAAGGAGATTTACTGACTTCATTTTGTAGTTTCCTTGGAGACTTATTAATTAAAAGTCCTATTGCTACTTCACCACACAAATAATTTTAGCTTTTTGCTGTGTATGACATCTGTGAAGTGTATAATTTGTATCCTCTTTCACAAGATAATCTTTTTTGCTGACATCATATGAATACTGTGAATGGTTGTTGTTGTTTTTACTGAGATTAGTGATCTTTGTACCTCACAGTCTAATGATAACTTCATTATTCATATCTAAGCACAACAGTTTTGAACTTTTCCATCTCTCCTTTTTATTTCATTTCATTGTTCATATCAACTGAGATACATATGAAATAGATATTTTCATTGTCATACTTACCTTGATTTTTATCAATGCATGTGACCAACAGCATAACCAAATATGGGGGAGGTAATTCTGTATATGTATATTTACATATATGTCTGTTTGTGCATATATATTTATTTAACATTTCTCTTTTGGGGGAGCGTGTTCTGAAAGCACAGTAACCAGAGTGAGATCACGTTGGAGAAAGTTCTAACTACAAAAGGTTTTCCCCTCAAAATGAAAGGCAGACTGTATGATGCATGTATACGAACAACAATGATGCACAGCAGTGAGACCTGATCACTGTGTGCTGAGGACCTATTAAGATTGGAAAGAAATGAATCCTCCATGCTTTGCTGGATGTGCAATAGCAATTTATGTGAATGGCCAAGTATAAATGTACTGCATGAGAAATTAGGCAAAATAGGGATCAGCTGTTGCGTGCAGAAGAGGAGATCATGTTGGTATGGACATGTGATGTGTATGCAGGAAGACAGCTGTATAAAAAGGTGCAGAGCACTCAAAGTTGATGGTAGTTGTGGAGTGGGCAGGTCTAGGAAGACTTGGGATGAGGTAATAAAAGCTGACCTTGCACAATTACACCTCTCTAAGGCAACACAAGACTGCGACCTCTGGCATTACATGGTATTACAGAAAACCTGCCCTCTATTATTCTCTGGCTGAGGCTTATACCTAATAGGCAACACCTTCCTCAACCTTCTCCTCTCTCATTCACCTCCTTTTGCAGTAACCACCCCTCCCCTATTACCTATGTCCGCAATTTCCCCAAGCTTCCTCCACCCTTCCTCCCTAGTCCCAAGACGAAAGAGCCCAGTCCCCCACTGTAAAGTGGTCATGTAGGTGATATGACAAAAGTGCCCAGTCCACACTGTAAAGTGGTCATATAGGTGTCACAACAAAAAGTGCCCAGTCCACACTGTAATGTGGTCGTGTAGGTGACACGGAAAAAACCACCCAGCACACACTGTAAATGTGGTTGGTGATAGGAAGGGCACCAATCTGTAGAAACCAAGCCAAAATCTGCTCCGGGTGAGCTAAACATGCTCCTCTGACCTGTTTTCCTCCCTAATGGTCAATTTGTCTTACTCATGAAGTTGGACGTTAAATGAAGATGATGGTATATATATATGGGTATATATATATATGGTGTGTGTATGTATATGTATGGTATGTATATATATATGTGTATGTGTACGCAACTGTATATATATATATGTATATAGAACTGTATATATATATGTATATATAACTGTATATATATATATA
>OZ024740.1:266753482-266798482 GCA_964016885.1 Eledone cirrhosa | reverse complement strand
AAAATATATTGCAGTCTCCATTTCATGTTGCAAAAACTGGTGATGGGCCTGCGACCTGTCATGGAAGGTGTGGGATGGACACACAAAGATTATGTATCTCGAGACCTTAAAGAAGGTCCAGGAGGGAGTAAACATTGACAGTTGGAACCTGGAACATCATAACCCATACAGGTAAGGAGCAGGAACTAGTGGAGGAGGGTAGATGCTACTGGCTAGATATAGTTGGGATTTCCTCAACAAAGGCTTTTTCCAGATCAACAAATGCCACGTAGAGCGGCTTACTTTTAGCTAGATACTTTTCCTGTAACTGCCTCATAAGGAAGAGAGTATCCATGGTGCATTTGCCTGGCACAAATTCAAACTGCATCTCACCTAGATTTACCCAGTCCCTAATCAGCTGTGCTATAACTCTTTCTGTTACATTCATGACCTGGTCCATCAGCTTTATACCACTATAGTTTCCTTTATCTACTGCATCTCCTTTACCCTTGAAGCAGTTGACAATGATGCTGCTGCGCCAATCATTTGGTATAACACCATCTAGTATTTCTTGGTTTACAATATGTGTGGTTATGGTGTGACCTACCGACCCAGATGCTTTCAGCATCTCGGCAGCTACACTCGATGGACCAGCTACTTTCCCAGTCTTCATATCCTTAATTGCCTTACTCACTACAATGCCGCTGACTTGTACTGATGGGCCCTCTATGGCGTCTGCTTCGGGTAGGGTCTTTGTCTCCCATGTATTCTCCTCATTCAGTAATCTTTCATAATGGCTCTTCTATTCAGCTTTCTTCTCAGCACTTGTGAGGGCAAGTGCATCTTTATCACCTCGGACACACTTCTCACTAATGACATCACAATTTTCTCTAATACACTGCCTCGAAATCCAGAACACCTCCTCTTTCTGGTCCTCCTGCTGCAAAACATGCTTAACCTTTTTATCCTCCACTTCCCTTCAGCCTAAGTATACTTTTTGCCTAGATTCCTTCCTGGTTTCTATGTAGTGTACCCTGCTTCCCCCGTTCTTCCATTTTTTCCATGCCTATCTCTTAGCCTTAATTGTCACATCTACCTTATTGTTCCACCACCAAGTATGTCTCCTTCTCTTGTAGCCCTGCTCCATCCACAGATCTTGTCTGTTGCCTTCAGTAAATTATCTTTCAGGAACTCCCAATGCTTTTCTATATTGAATGCCTCTATCTGTTCTTCTTTACTGTCATAGGCATCAAACAAAATATTTCTAAATCTGTTATTGGCTGAGGTATCTTTTAGCTTCCATATCCTTCTCCTCCAGGTTTCCCTTTGTCTCCAGTTTCATCTAGCTCTGACTGAAGTCTCTAACTACCAAGTTATGTAGGGAGGTGCATTCCTCACCAGGGAAGTTATTTCCTGTTTACCACTCTATCTCGTCTTCTGGTAAGGATAAAATCCATCTGGCTAGCATGTTCACCAGATCTATATGTGATCAGGTAGTTGTTGTCATTGATGTCGCAGAATTCTAGGAGCCTGAAACCTTCTTCATTTCATGTGTCAAACCCATCAGGGTTTAAGGAACCTTCAGTGGATAACATTCCAATTTCCTCTCTTTGGGATTAAATTTTGATTTTGATTAAAAGTCGTTTTCAAGATGGTTATTTCGCTTTCCATGTTAATGACGCCAATTGGCAATATAGTATTTCACGAAATTAATTTTCTTTTTTGTTTAGTTTGTGTGCCTGTGGGTGTGTCTTTTTATGTCAAGTTCTGGTTGCTGAGTTCTAATCTATTATTTATGTGTGGATTGAGTCGATGTATGAGCAAGGCTTTCTTAATTATTTACTTGCCTACATTTCTATCACTGGCTTTAATGGTAACAGTAATATGTTGGTTGATGTTTCTACATTTGTCAATGTGTTTTTTGAATGAGGATGTGTGTGTGTGTATTGAGGTGTTCTTTAATGCGAGTGTGGAGTGCTCGAGTCATGCTACCAATGTAGAACTCCTTACATTTGTTGTATTCAATCTGGTATACCTCATGTGTCTGCTGGCACATACCTGTATCGCAGATAGGTCAGTTAGTCAGCAAGCATTGATTGTTGTTGTCTCTGGATTGCTTTTGAAACGGGTATCCACGCAGGGAAGGGTTGAAGTGTGCTAAAAGTATGTCCAGTCCTTCTTTGCAGATAGCTCTGCGGATAGCTGTGGTTATGCTTTCACTGAAATGTGGTAATTTCATGAAGTAGGTATTAAGGGAGATGTTATGTCTGCGGCGCCTTCGATATTTAAGTCGATTCATTGTGGATGTTGGATATCCGTTCATCTTCAGTACATCTACGAAGTGTGCAGTGTGAGTGATCTAGTCCGCTGTCTTGCTACATTTATTCCAGATACATGTAAGCTCATTTCTTATGTATCCAGTTTTAGCACCAAGGGAAAGGGCTGATTTATAATGCACGAACATATCTCTGCTGGCAGCTTTCTTATAGTATATTATACCTTCATCTGTTAATGTAAGTTGGAAGTTCAGCAGAGACAAGGAACCATTTTTTTATCAGGGTGTTCTGTGGTAAATCGTATATATATATATATATATATATATATATATATATATATATATATATATATATAATATATATATATAATATATATATATATTTAACAGGATGCTGGGTTGATGTATATATATATATATATATATATATATATTATAAAGGAGCTTTTCATGCTTAAATACTCCTGCGTCGAAAGTCACCAGTTTTAACAGGATGGTTTTAAGAGTAGATGTATCCCCACGAAGAATTGAGGTTAGGCTGTAAGTCTCAGGTTCTGTTGCTGCTGTGATAATACCTCTGGAAAGAATCCTTCCATATCACATTTAAAGGCATTACTGTGGTAACAGCATCTCAAGACTCTACGATGTTTTTATGTTATAGTTAGTAGCGTCACGAGGAACCAGTTCTGTAGAAAGATGTGGTAAGAACGACTTTGGCTTGTTTTACATTATTTATTAACAAGGTTGAGCTGAGTAGAGCAGGCATGCCAAGAGTAAAAAAACAAACGGATTAAGACCATCAGAAGACACGGTCCACTGGCTGAAGTGTTGCCAGGCCGTGGTTTAGTTGTTGTGTTACATATTGGCTAGTGATTTCACGACGAAAGAAAGTTAGTTGTTTACCTTTTCACAGTCAGGATGCAAGAGAGAGATTTCTCGAATAAACGCGGGAATGTTTCCCTCAGGGTGCGTAGAGATACATTCTCCTCTGCTGGCAGTCATTGGCTGGGCTGAGCCAAATAACGCACGGAGAATGCATGTGAGCCCACGGAATGTAGGTCAATACATATATATATATATATATATGTATATATATATATATATAGGAAGTTGATGTTTGCTGTGTTCAAGAGACCAGGTGGAGGGGTGGGTCTGTTAGATTCATTGTGGGTAAAAAACGATGCTATAAACTTTTCTGGGTGGGAAATGACAATGGGCTGGGTGGAGTAGGAATCATGTTAGCAGAAAAAATGGGTAGATAAGGTAATAGACGTAAATAGAGTGAATGACAGAATAATTAAAATAAGACTTATCCTAAATAGAACTACTGTGACAATAATATCTGTGCATTCACCCCAATCCGGACTGCCTGGCATTATAAAAGACAGATTCTATGAGTCGCTAATTCTCACTACCTCCCAAATAACCGACAGTGACTACATAATTATTGCTGACCTAAATGGTCATGTTGGACAACATTGTGACGGCTATGACGGAATCCATGGAGGCTATTGGTTTGGTACTAGAAATGAGGAAGGCTCCAGAATCCTGGAATTCTGTGACGCTAATAACCTAACTATCTGTAACACAAACTTCAAAAAACGAGACAACCACTTGATCACCTATAGATCAGGGGAACCCGCCAGTCAGATAAATTATATCCTTACCAAAGGACGTGACAGAGTGTCTGTTGTAAACACTAAATCCCCATGAAGAATGCACCTCCCAACAAAGCCTCATAGTTAGCGGCCTCATAGTTAGCGGCCTCATAGTTAGCGGCCTCATAGTCAGGACGAGACATACTCGACAACAGAGGAGGACTACCCTAAGGAGAAGAATATGGAAGTTAAAGGACTCCACAGCCAGTAACAAATTTAAAAGCATATTATTTGATGCTTTTGACAGTAAGGAAGAGCAATTAGAGTCGTACAATATAGAGGAACAGTGGGAATTCCTGAAAGTTAACCTGCTGAAGGCGACAGATGAAATCTGTGGCTGGAGCAGACCTATAGGCAGGAGGAGAGTAAAGTGGTGGTGGAACAGTAAGGTGGAGGAGTCAATCAAAGCCAAAAAGCAGGCTTGGAAAGTATGGTGGGATGGGGGAAGTAGAGAATACTATCAAGTGGCGAGGAGGGAAGCTAGGATACAAGTGTACTTTGCAAGAAGGGAAGCAGAGAAGAGAAAGTTCAAGCATGTTCTACAACGCGAGGACCAAAAACAGAGGTGTTCAGGATTGCTAGGCAATGTGACAAGGAAAACCGCGATATTGTTGGGGAGAAGTGTGTCTGTAATGATGATGGTGTATTTGCCATCACTGATGCTGATAAGAAGGTAGCTTGGAAGTGCCACTACGAGAGGCTACTAAATGAGGAGAATAAATGGGAAAAAGATAGTCTGCCCCATATCGATCCAATAGAGAGACCAGCAGTTCAAGTTGAAGGTAGTATAATAAGTAAGGCAATCAAAGATATGAAGACAGGCAAGGCAGCTGGGCCTTCGGAGATAGTTGCTGAAATGCTGAAAGCATCTGGAACGGTGGGACACACTATGGTCACCCGGATAGTAAACCAAGTCATACAGAACGGGGTCATACCAAATGACTGGCGTAGCAGCATCATCATTAACTGCTACAAGGGTAAAGGAGATGCCCTAGATAGGGGAAACTATAGAGGCTTTAAATTAATTGACCAGGTCATGAAGGTCACAGAAAAAGTTATAGCGCAACTAATCAGAGAGCAAATTGATCTAGATGAAATGCAGTTCGGGTTTGTGTCAGGCAAAAGTACCACAGATGCTCTTTTCCTTGTACAACAACTACAGGAGAAGTACCTAGCTAAAAGTAAACCCTATACTTAGCTTTTGTTGACTTGGAGAAAGCATTTGACAGAGTCCTCTGTGCCATTATCTGGTGGGCCCTTAGGAAACTAGGGGTTGATGAATGGCTTGTGAGAGCTATACAAGCCATGTATAAAGAAACAGTCAGCAAGGTTACAATTAACAAGGAATATAGTGAAGAATTTAGTGTAAAAGTTGGTGTTCAACAGCACTTTGTCCTGAGCCCCCTCTTATTTATTATTGCCCTTTAGGCTATAACAGAGGAGTTCAAGAACTTCTCTATGCAGATGATCTAACGCTCATAGCTGAATCGATGGCTGAACTAGAGAAGAAATTCCAAACATGGAAGCATGGCCTAGAATCAAAATGCCTTAAAGTTAACTTGTCTAAGACTAAAGTTCTAGTATGTAGGAAGGAAAATAGGGCACAGGTCCCCTCTGGGAAATGGCCATGCTCAGTGTGTAGGAAAGGAGTAGGCAGAAATTCCATTTTATGTCCCAAATGCTAAGTATGGGTGCATAAAAGATATAGTGGGATCACAGGTAAGCTATCTAAGAATGTAGATTTTATATGTGGCTGATGCTCAGGTGCAATAAGTAGCAAGTGCCCACAGGATACTAGCTCCTTCTATTGCCCAGATGGCTCTATAGAAATAGTGGACATCTTCTGTTACTTGGGTGACAAAATCAGCAGTGGTGGAGGGTGCTCTGAAAGTACTGTAGCCAGAGTCAGAACGGGAAGGAAAAGGTTCAGAGAGCTTATACCACTATTGGCCGCTAAAGGTTTCTCTCTAAAAATGAAAGGCAGGCTGTATGATGCCTGCATACGAACAGCTATGTTACATGGCAGTGAGACATGGCCCTTGTATGCAGAGGATCTGCGCAGACTGGAGAGGAACGTAGCTTGCATGCTCCGTTGGATGTGTAATAGTAATATACATGAACAGCAAAGCATAAATGAACTAAGTGAGAAATTAGGAATAAGATAGATCAGATGCTGTTTACTTGAGAGAAGACTACATTGGTATGGTCACGTGATGTGCATGAAAGACGACAGCTGTATAAAAAAGTGCAAGGCGATCAAAATTGATGGAAGCTACGGAGTAGGTAGACTCAGTAAAACCTGGGATGATTTGATAAATTCCGACCTTACACACTTACACCTCTCTAAGACAATGTCACTGGACCGAGATCTTTGGCGCTACGCACTAATACAGAAAACCCGCCTTGCCTAAGTACAAAGCGAAACCTACAGTCAGTAGACACCTCTTAATCAAATATACACCCCCATCCTACTACCCCCCCCCCCCCCCCCACCCACCTCCATCAACACCACCCCTTTCTCTGTACATCCAGTCCTAAATAAATGAGGTTGTGTAGGTGTCACGACAAAAAAACACAGTCCACGCTGTAATGTGGCCGTGTAGGTAACACGGTAAAAACCTCCCAGTCCACACTGTAAATGTGGTTGGTGTTAGGAAGGGCATCCAGCTGTAGTAAACCTGCCAGACAGTCCCATACGAGCGAGACGACCAATCTTGCCTCAAGTGGGACAATTCCCGTCTAAACCCATGCTAGAGTGGAAGATGGACGTTAATCGATGATGATGATGATGATGTATATTAATTTTATTGATGATTCTGTATGTGTGCAGGTGAAACTCCAGAGTAACAAGGCTTACTACTTAGCCATAATAGATAAATATTTAAACTCTACTTTGGTATTGAATACTCTTTTCTGTCGTCTGTCAACTACATATGCATATATATGATATATATGTATGTAAGTGTGTGTGTGGGGGGGGGGTATATGTGTATGTGGGTATGACAGGCTTGTACACTGTTTCTCTCTACCAAATTTCACTTACAAGGCATTGGTCAACTCAAAACTAAAGTAAAAAACATTTTGATTTATATACTCCACAGTGGAAGTGTGAACCTGGAACTATATGGTTATGAAGTGAACTCCTGAACCACACAATCCACACTCATTTTGAGGGCTTCTGATGTCCCCTATCTGAAAATTGCTGTGTCTACTACCCTTTTTCCTTTTGTATAGACTTAAATTCTATGCTACAATATTTAGGCTTGAATTTCCTTTCATGATTTTAATTCCCAATAGAGAATAAAGCAGAACATTTTCCATCTAAAACAGTTTAAAAACATATAAAAGAAAATTGAATTTCTAAACAGTTAAGTACTGAATAATTGTTGTTAGATGTTTTACATCATAAATCTAATTAACTTCTGGTGGCTATTGAAAATGTTTGAAATGATAAGTTACGAGCAACTGGCTTTTGAAATATAGGTGTGTCAAAAAAGGAAGGATGTTTTCTCATTTAATGCATAGATTCATTTATGTGTTTTAAACCTATCCTACATGAGGAATGAAGTGGGAGTTTTTAAAGGAAATTATTCTTTGATATATATTTAAAATGAATATGTTAGGATCAGGAGTGGCAAAAACCCTACCTTTTTACCAGTTCCTGGAATATAATTTAACAAAGTTTCTAAACATAGGACAGAAGGTTTTTACATAAGTATAAACACTTAAGAAATAGCTTTTATAGTTGTCTTTTATGCAGCTAATTTTAAAAGATGGGGAATTAATATGTCATAAAACTAAGGATCATTCATCATCATCATCACAGTTTAACATCCATTTTTCCATACTAGCATGGGTTAGACGAATTCTCAAAACAGAATCTAATGATATTACATGTGACTTCATTTGTCCAACACATTAAGAAAAAAACGTTAGTTTTTCTTAGTTGGGTGAGCTCCTGCTAGCCTACAAAATGGCTCAAATGGGTTGTGTTTATCATCTCTGCCAGCCAAACTCCCTTCCATGCATCCCTGTCATGGCACTGGCTCCACCAAATTGGGTTGGGTGTGAAAGTGAAAGCTTGGCGCTATAACAGATGCAATGCTTGGATTGGACTATCCTAAAATGCATACACTTGTAGCTGGACACTGTTTGTGAAACCAAATGCCCAAAGAAACTCCATTGAAATTAACTTACACCATGAATTCCTTCAATGGGGTTGACTCAACTCACCCGGGGTAAACGGCACCACAAGTACAAGTAAACATAGGTTCATAAGCCAGAGCTTATCCCACTTTAATGTAACTTTAACCCTTATGTTACCAAACTAGCCAAAACCTGCCCTGGTTCTATGAAATAAAACCACCCATTTTAAAGGTTTTCGATTTCAATTTTCCAACATAATTTTATACAAGAACCTTACATTAAGTTACAATCTTAGTAATGAAATAATTAATATTTCTAGTAAATCCCTCAAAATTCGTCATCAATTAATTAAAATAGAGTGTACTTCATTAGAAATGCAGTCATGAAAGGGTTAAGCAACTAAGAGTATATGACAAGACAGGGTAGGATATTACAAGGTGTTATATGAGGGTTTTGTACTTCATCCCAGCTGATGTTGGCACTTATTTTTATGAGTTAACTGGAGCAATGTGAAATTTTTTTTTTTTTAAATTTATTTATACTCAAGAACACAAGAGGCCTGCACAGTTCAGGAATCGAACCCATGACCTTAATGATCGTTTCAGTTCAATACACCTAACCAACACACCCCATGCATGACTACAAATTATATTAGGTAATATAATTGTTTCTATTTTTGGCACAAGGCCAGCAATTATGCCAGTGTATTACTGGTACTTTATTTTATCGACCCCGTAAGGATTTGAACCCAGACCGTAAAGGGCCGTAACTATGCTGCAAAGCATGGCGTCCGACCCTCTACCGATACTGCCAATTCACTGCCCTTATATTAGATAATATAATAAACACTGAAAGGGTAAGGTGGGGTGGGAAATAGGGGGTAGCCAGGAATAAATCCAGCAAAGGTGCCTTACTATAAAATAATTTAAATGATGCAACGAACATTTTAAAATCGGCAGCCCTACATTCTACAACAGTGACTGACCCTAAAAAAAAACAAAAAAAGGGGGGGGGGTCAAATACAAGAACTACTTTACTCATAAACACAACGTGTTGTACTAGATAAGGATTGAACCAACAGCCTTATGATTGTGAGACTAACACCCTAACTGCATGGCCACATGCCTTTAATGAATGCAAAATTTGATTTAAAGATGTTTTCTTGTTTGTATTGTAGCTCAAGTAAATCAACACGAAACAGGATATTTTAAACATTAGTAACGTTATTAACATTACCAAGTGTATTGTCTTCCTTTTTGTATAGAAAATTCTCGGCAAATGTGTTTAGCAGACATCCTTAGATACAAAGAAATGTTGATACATATTTAGGAAAAATAACACTATATCAAATATCTAATATAATCTAATTTTTTTCTAGGTTTGATGTTTCATATGGAAGTACAACATAAGAATAAAATTTATGAATAAAACGAATCAATAAAAATAATCCAGGAAGATAGATAGTAAAAAAAAAAGACATACACACTTACTTGCGACAGTGAATATTTTAAGACTTTTGATGCAAACCAAAACACTGATATCATTAAGGAGCCGATAGTAAGGCTAAGGCAAATTGGCAGGGTCATCAGAACGTTGGATAGAATGCTTTGCAGTATTTTTTCTAACTCTCTGCTCTCTAAGTTCAAATCCCGCTGCGGTCAACTTTGCTTTTCATCCTTTCGAGGTAGATAAAAAAAAATACCAGTCTAGTACTGGGGTTGATTCTTCCTCTATATCGTTTTCTTGCTTTCTCTCTCTTACTTTCTATATCCTTCTCTGGAAGAAATCTGCTGTACTCAGGCCTGGAGAGGGATGGGCTCTGCCAGGTTTAAAATGCCCAAGAAATGCTGTACTAATATTTCAAAACGGCGCCCCTATGACTCCCTCAAGATTTATGGAACCATACCATTAAGGCTAAGGCACTGGAAGAGCCAAATACTCCCAGAAATACCACCTAATAATTTAAGAAGATGACATGACAATGATGACAAAATGTCTCAAATCCTACATGCATTTATTTCAACTCTTCTTATTAATAACTGTATTGTTTCTTTCCAGGGACTATGTCGAAAAATAAACTTAATTTGGTCATTCCATGAGAGTATCATGGTCAGCCTATGAACTTTGTATATGTATGTATATATATACATATATATATATATATTAACAATAAATGTTTCTACTTTTAGCACAAGGCCAGCAATTACCCAGTGCATGACTGGTACTTTATTTTATCGACTCCGTAAGGATGAAAAGCGGGATTTGAACTCAGAATGGCAAGGGCCGTAACTCGATGCGTCAAAGCATGGCGTCCGACCCTCTACCGATACTGCCAATTCACCGCCCTTCTACATAATAATAAACAAAAGACAGTTATTTTAGACCATCCCAATTTATTTTGTTATGTGTATTTTGAAGATGCAAGGCTTATATATAACACTAGCAGAGGTACCCGGCGTTGCTCGGGTATTAAATAGTAGTTATGTATACCATTTATGTCAATACTTCAGTGCTGCTTCGAAAACTATACTTTTATAAACTCATCGACTTTTTCCAAAAGGGGGTTCCTGCCCTCAGGGGTCCCCTACTCAATATGTGCCAATTCTGAGAGTTCACATTCATCTGTAGAACAAACGTATCCCATGTGTCAAGTTTTGTGAAAATCGGTTGCGAACTCCAGAAGTTATGACGTTTTTTTTTGCATTGCACTGCAGTGCTTCAGTCGACTCCAAGGAAGTGGTTAAAGGGGGTTATCTGAGGGAGGCCCTATAATCAATATCTGGGAAAATGAAAGTGTCCATGACCATCCGGAGTACATGAGTAACCTATGTCTTAAGTTTGGTGAAAATACTGTAGAAATGCATAAGGTTTACACACACGCGCGCACGCGCACGTGTGTGTGTGTGTGTGTATGTATTTGTGTGTGCGCATGTATAAGTATGTGTATGTTCGTCGGTGCATACGTATGTACTGGCCTAAATCTTCACTATTTATTTTTACTATGTTAAGGCAAAGTTAAAATCCCGTCGAGGTTAACTTTGCCTTTCATCCTTACGGGGTCGATAAAATAAAGTACCAGTAATGTACTGTTTAATTGCTGGCCTTGTGCCAAAAGTAGAAACAACTATTTTAATAACCTGTCATTTTCGTTTACAATTTTATTTACATCATTCTTAAACTCCGTGGCTGGAAATCATTCGGTTATTTTAAATAGAATATTAGGCTAACGACTCCATTGACACCATAAACTTGGTCTTCTCTTTGCATGAAATTGTTCTTCTCGGTCCACCGCGTCGTTTATACGTAACATAAATAGATAAGCAAATGACGCCATAAAAGGGAAATAACTCGTCTCTCAACTCTATTTATACATTTGAACTGAAAAATCAATACATTACAAATTCGATTTTTACACTTGGCGTGGGTCGATTTGAAAATTTATTTGACCGATGGTTCCGTCGGACCTTCATCTATAAGTGTAGCAATTTCACCGAAATTTGAACGTACGGTTTAAGAGGAGATGTGTGCCGAAGGTTTTAGTAGACAGACAGACAACCTCAGTTTTACATATATAGATGACATAATAAAAAACAAGAACTTATTTGAAAATTTATTTGACCGATGGTTCCGCCGGACCTTCATCTATAAGTGTAGCAATTTCACCGAAATTTGAACGTACGGTTTAAGAGGAGATGTGTGCCGAAGGTTTTAGTAAACAGACAGACAACCTCAGTTTTATATATATAGATAAGCCAAAACATGTTCTCTTCAGATAAAATCCATGGGAGATGTAGAAATCATTTGATATGCAGGCGGTCAGACGAGCTGTTCAGATCCGTAGCTGGCAAGTATATCAAATGATTCCTAATTCTCCTGTGGATTTTATTTTAAGAGAACATGTTTTGGCTTATGTTATACATAAGCCTTGCATCTTTGAAATACGTATAATAAAATAAATTGGGATGGACTAAAGTAACAGTCTTTCATTTATTATTATTATTATAAAAGGTTAACTTTGCCTTTCATCATTACGGAGGCGATAAAATAAAGTACCAGTAATACACTAGGATAATTGCTGGCCTTGTGCCAAAAGTAGAAACAATTATTATTATAATAAAACTCCAGTTAAACTTATACCGTTGAGTGCTTGACATCTGTTATATAAAAGTCAGCTGATTCTAAATCAACTAACTCTTTTTCATTATATATATATATATATAATTGTTTCTACTTTAGGCACAAGGCCAGCAATTACCCAGTGCATTACTGGTACTTTATTTTATCGACCCTGTAAGGATGAAAGGCAAAGTAAACCTCGGCGGGATTTGAGCATAGTTACGTCCCTTTACGATCTGAGTTCAAATCCCGCCAAGGTTTACTTTGCCTTTCATCCTTACAGGGTCGATAAAATAAAGTACCAGTAATGCACTGGGTAATTGCTGGCCTTGTGCCTAAAGTAGAAACAATTATATATATATATATATCTATATATAATATAATATGAACAAAGATCGCTAGTATTAATTCAACACTCTCTGGCCAACGAATCTGCCGAATTGAAGTAATGCAGCTGCAATTAGCTATATATATATATATATATATATATATATCATCATCGTTTAACGTCCATCTTCCACGCTTGCATGGGTTTGGATGGGAATTTTCCCACTTGAGGCAAGAGTGGTTGTCTTGCTCATATAGGACTGTCTGGCGGGTTTTCTACGGCTGGATGCCCTTCCTAACACCAACCACGTTTACAGTGTAGACTGGGAGGTTTTTACCGTGTTACCTACATGGCCACATTACAGCGTGGACTGTGTGTTTTTTTGTCGTGACACCTACACGACCTCATTTGTTTCGGACTGGATGTTGTGGTACATAACTTTACATTGAAAGGGGTGGTGTGGATGGGATGGAGGTAGTGGGACGGGGGGGGGGGGTATTTTTGTTAGAGGTGCCTACTGACTGTAGTAGGTTTCACTTTGTACTTAGGTAAGGCGGGTCTTCGGTATTACTGTGTAGCGTCAAAGATCTCGGTCCAGTAACATTGTCTTAGAGAGGTGTAAGTGTGTGAGGTCGGTATTTATCAAGTCGTCCCAGGTTTTTTGGGGTCTGCCTACTCCGTGGCTACCGTCTATTTTTATTGCCCTGCACTTTTTTATACAGCTGTCGTCTTTCATGCGCATCACGTGACCATACCAACATAGTCTTCTCTTGAGTAAACAACATCTGATCCCTCTTATTTCTAATTTATCCCTTAGTTCGTTTATGCTTTGCCGTTCACGTATATTATTATTACACATCCAGCGGAGCATGCAAGCTTCGTTCCTCTCCAGTCTGCGTATATTTTCTGCACACAATGCCCAGGTCTCACTGCCATCTAACATTGATGTTCGTATGCAGGCATCATACAGCCTGCCTTTCATTTTTAGAGAGAACCCTTTAGCGGCTAATAGTGGTATAAGCTCTCTGAACTTTTTCCATCCAGTTCTGACTCTAGCTATTGTACTTTCAGAGCACCTTCCACCACTGCTGATTTTGTCACCCAAGTAACGGAAGGTGTCCACTATTTCTATAGAACCATCTGTGCAATGGAATGAGCTAGTATTCCGTGGGCACTTGCTGCTACTTATTGCACCAGAGCACCGGCCACATATAAAATCTATATTCTTAGTTAGCTTACCTGTGATCCCACTACATCTTTTATGCACCCATACTTTGCATTTGGACATAAAATGTATGTATATATATATATATACATACATATAATATACATACATATATATATATACATGCATATATATATATATATATATATATATATATATATATATATATATATATATATATATATACATGCATATATGGTGGCTGCCAACTCGTTTTCGAGTACGGCCACTACTTTATATCCATGTAGGAGAGCCCCTACCGATGCGCTGAACGAGTGTGACTTTTTAGTCCAGCCAGCGACTTGAAAACTCTGGTACAAACACTACACTTGAGACAATTATTGACACATAGTGCTGGGCCCATGGTACCATGTGATGATAAGTGCAGAGAGATCTCCAGATATAAAGCAATGCCTGTGCCGTGAAGCTTTTATAGTGAGCAAAGGCACTGCACAAAGCCAGTCCCACTCGCTTAACCAAGATGATATTTACCAAAACGTATGTATGTGAGTGAGAAGTTCATGAGCTGACTATTAAGGAGTGAAGTTAAAGCTTTGAAATTTGAAATCTTGCGCGCACTAATTTCAACTCTTATTAATAACTACGTTGTTTCTTTCGTTGTCGAAATATAAACCTCATTTGGTCATTCCATGAGAGTATCTTTGGTCAGCCTATGAACATTTCAAACCACCCTCGAATTTAATCTGTTATACAGGTGAGGTATAAAAGTTGTTCCCCTTTATCTGGAAATTTAACTTCCGTAGAAGATGGAATAAACGACTGATTTTATTTTTCTACAATAAATGTACAATTCTATGTATTTATTTGATGATTTCTTCATTACTATCTTGGTATATTCAGGAAATGCTATGCATCATTGAGGGGGCTCGTGGCCTAGTGGTAAGGGTGTGGGACTTACGATCATAATTTCGTGGGTTCGATTCTTAGGCTGGGTTGCGTACTGAGTTCTTGAGCAAAACACTTCATTTTACGTTGCTCCGGTATAGTCAGCAGAAAATAAGTACCAGCAATAGCTGAGGGTTTAACCCTGCGATTGACTTGTGTTTCACGCCACGGAAACCGTTATACGCACCGGCCTGATGAGCCTCCGAGTTCGAGACATTGTGGGGGTCAAAATAAACCAGACACGTGTCCAGAGTTGTCTGATGTATTTAATATAGTTTAAAACTGTGATGCTTATAATGTATTTTATATTTCGCTAACAATTTACACCGCTAATACCCCTTTTTATTGCAAATCTAATTCTTACAGAATGAAAATATACACATGCTTACATGTACACACAATGCAAACATAATTCTTACAGTATTACAAACATAATTCTTACAGAATGAAAATATACATGCTTACATGTACACACAATGCTTACATAAATATTTCACATAAATATAAAATCAAAACGAAAGAAAATATTAATTCAGCATTAAGTAATGTGTGCCAATCGGTCACACACCACAAGGGGTTCCGAACCCTCCCTCTAATACTTTTTGAGACAAGCATATCTGTAGGTGATAGCGAGGCTAAGGTGCTGAAACAACGAAACACTATTACCGGCATCATCATGTACCTCGGTAAGGCCGGGTGCTAGCGTGGTTAAGGCTCTGGAACAACGAAAGATCCTCACGGGCATCAACAGATATCTCGGTACGACCGAATGATGGCAAAGCTTAGGCGCTAGAACAACCAAGTACCCTCACCAGATAGCTCGGTAATGCCGGGTGATAGCGAGGCTAAGGTTAAACTGCATATATATTTATACTAAAGATGTGTATTAGTACAAATTGTGTGTATGAAGAGCGAAGCCGTGAAACATATACATATACACCTGGTCCGAACACAAAGGAACAAAACTCCCATTGTCACTGCCTCCGTCTCTCTCGCTCTCCATATTATAAGCAAATGGGGTCCCACGCCCCCCCCCCCCCCCCCGGTGTACGGAATAGAGAAGGCGTTTCTCCGGAGACCTGTTGAAAGAAAGGTGCTGGAACAACGAAGCTGCATTACGGACATCAACAGATACATCGGTAAGGCCGGATGATAGCGAGGCTAAGGTACTAGAACAACCAAGGTGAGCCATCAACAATGACAAGACCTTCGTTATCAGCGACTCAGCTCCCCCAAACATCTCGAACGTCACAGACTGGAAAAAATAGTTTGTCGATAATTCCTAATATTTTAGAATTTTATTCCATTCGGTTACGGAAGCAGTGACCATCACTGATGTATTAACCGTAGAAATGAAACAACCTTATTAGTAATTAACTAATATTGTTTTGTTTTACTTTATTAACAGCATGTCCAGTTTACATTTTCCATACTGCCTATATTAAACATATTAACAGTGAATAAATATACGTACTTAATTTAATTGGGGGTATGTTTCTAATCTGTAACCGTGTACATAATCGATACCGGTGTCGTATATAGAAAATTATTGATGACATAATTTGAGGTTTTAAAAATTCATTTTCTTTTAAGTTAAGAAGAGAGAAAACACCTTTCCCTACCAACAAAGAAAAAAAAACGAAAACATGAATTTTTATTGTGTTTATATTTCGAAATATCATTTTAATGGATTATTAATTTGCCAAAACCATGCAAACAGCTTCAGACTTAATCGAGAGAGGCGAAGATATATCAAATAGACATTATTACATACAATAATGCATTGTTTTTGGTAAATGTTTTCATTATTAACAATTCATTCATTGTGTAAATTACCGTCTTGCTTTTTGTGTTCTTTTTTTTTTTTTTTTACTTTGTGATTTTACTAACAAAAATATCAGATAAAATTTAAATCTTTACATCTGTTTATTATTTATATGTAATATCTTCTCTCTTCTCACCGCTGCTTATTACATTTTGTTAATCTATCACCGGCAAAATGTTATTTAAAGTGGTAGCATTCCTGCGGCAATTAATTTTCGTTAGACATGAAAAAAAAGTACATTACAAGAAATCTCATATGTTATAAAATAAATAGGATGGGTTGGAGTCTCAATATGTAAACAAAACGACTAATTCTAGTCTTTAAAAAAAATCAACGCAGACAACTTAGAAAAATTACCGATTTTCTAACCAACTCTTATTCCAACTCCCCATCATTTGATTACCCGAGAGTAATAGTGACTTATACGCTACGAGCTGTTTTTTCTATTATTGTTTTTGTTGTAAGTCATACATGTTGAAATTCGTTAATTGAATAGAAAAAATGTTTCTTAAATTATATATTGTTGCTATTTTTAAGAATCTTTATAAGTAAAAATATATGTTTATTAATCATTCGATTAAATGTAAAAAATGAAAAAAAGTAAAGCAGATTTAAAGAAGCTCATTGTGTTGCTTTAGAAAAAAAAAAATGCGAGTAATGTATGTTGTTTAGCCTGAGGTCAACCTTGATCGATCAGATCAAAGAATTTCCATCCGTGACTACATGTTATTTATACATAGTGAATCGAGGTCTACATTATTCAATGTTCCACCCTCCGGTTCTGCTATTTTAAAAGGTAGGGTGTTAGTCAAGCGAGATTTGGCTGCTATTTCTAGCAGGTCGACCGTCCTCTCCCCAAAGAGGCTCCCTCGTTTGTTTGAATAAATGAATACATTGAAAGGTGTTGAATTTTTTATAGAATGGCAAAACTGGCCATGTCTATAGCCTTCGCCTAATAATGTGTCCGTTAGAAATTGTTTATAAGAATCACATATTTTAGGAAGGTAGAATGTCTGAAATATAATTGTTTCTACTATTGGCACAAGGCCAGCAATTATCTCTTTATTTTTTTAAGGATGAAAGGCAAAGTTAACCTCGGCGGGATTTGAACTCAAATAACGCCCGACTAGGCAAATTAATCTGAAGATCGGCTCCTTTCCTTTCCCACCTCTTTTTTTTGGGGGGGGGGGGGGGGGGCTTATCTTTATCGTCTTCACTCAAATCTTGATTGGATTAAATTTAGTCTTCTAATATAATTCCATTGACATCTGGGATGGTTTATTCGAAAAGCGAAGTTCACCACGCTTGAATTTGAACTGAGAACGTAAAAGGTCGAAACTCCGATGCTCTAACGATTCTGCCACTCTACTCTTGGAGCCTTTCAAACTAGATTGAGAATGGGGTTTTATTAGAACACTACACAACCTCCCTACAATTTTTGCCCTGCAATCAATCATTATTATTGTTTAAGGTTAACTTTGCCTTTCATCCTTACGGGGTCGATAAAATAAAGTACCAGTAATGCACTGAATAATTGCTGGCCTTGTGCCTAAAGTAGAAACAATTATTGTTTAAAGACAGGTGGAATGGCAGAATTAAAAAAAAACACTTCATCACTACACATGTAGTCGTGTTGGGTGCTTTGAATTATAGTTGCATCGCTTTACGCTCTGTGTTCATCGCTTTAGGGATGATGGCCGTTTACTGGAAGGGATGGGGTGGATGATTCAGTTGACTGTACTCTCACACTATAAATTTCTGGTCTGCTTCTATAAGAAATCGTTATATTATATGATATATTATATTAACAAATATGCTGGCAGACAGGAATCACTCCTTGAGATGGTGAAAAGACAGAAATTTGCCTGGTATGGTTATGTATTCTGCCACAATTTGTCTAAAACCATCCTTCAAGGCACGGTCGAAGGTGAGGCAGACAAAGAAAATCCTGGTCCAACAAGACTGGGCTAATCACAACACCGAGACCCTTCTATGCATGGTGGAGAATAGAGATGAGTGGTGATACCTGACGATGAAAGCATCTAGAGTGGCACCCCAATGGCTGGCTGCACTAGTGGTACATCTAGAGTGGCACACCAGTGACAGACTGCACAAGTGGTATCCAACGACTGACTGCACCAGTGGCATTCCTACGACTGGCTGTACCAGTGGCACATCTAGATTGGCACTGCAATGACTGGTTACACCAGTGGCACCCCAACGACTGGCTACATCAGTGGCACCCCAATGACTGGCTGCACTAGTGGCACCCCAACAACTGGCTACACCACACCTGTGGCACCCCAACAACTGGCTGCGCTAGTGACACATCTAGAGTGGCACCCCAATGGCTCGCTGCACCAATTGTGGGATCATGATTGATTGCTCTGACCATACTAAATTATTTTCCACTTTAATGTTCAGTAATGCACCATTCTGAAATCTGTTCTCCATGGGGTTGCTTAATTTAACTAATGGTAGCACCAGCTTAGGTGTCTATTTAATCAACTAGTCTCACACCCAAAATATAGAACTTTGTACTTAAGCCAGAAATCAATATTATAGAAACGAATGTAGTTCAATTGATTTTTATCTCCCAGGAAAATTTTCTTTGAACCTAATCCAAATAATTTCATAATTGTTTCTACTTTTGGCACAAGGCCAGCAATTACCCACTGCATTACTGGTACTTTATTCTATCGACCCCGGAAGGATGAAAGGCAAAGTTAACCTCGGCGGGATTTGAACTCAGATCATACAGGGAGGTAATAATTTCATAATGATGGCTAAGTGGAAGAAATAGTTTAGATTTAGATTAAATACATTAGTGTATTTAATGTAGTAGCTTTTGTTTCTGGGTTTGAATCCTAATAATTGTTTAACCCTTTCATTAGTATATTTCTAATGTAATATATCATATTTGAATTTATTAATGAATAATTTAGTGGGATTTACTATTTATTTCATCATTAAGATTGTATTTGCAACACAGCTTATCAAATGCTTCTTAAAGAAAGTTATGTTGGAATTAAAAAAATTTTTTAAATGAATTGTTTTGTTTCATAGAACCAGAGCCGATTACTCATAGGGTGCATAGCTCAGAGATCAGAGAGGCACTCAGGTGGAGCCGCTACCACATCTCTGAGTCACTCTAGGTAGAGCCGCTACTTCTCTGAGTTGAGAGGTAACAGCTCCAATACTATGGGCATGTGGTCAGAATGTTTAAGAAAAGAATCACTGGACAGATTTTATGGACAAAACCAACCGGCTGAAGACCCAGGGGTAGACCCCGAGCAAGACAGTTGGATAATATCAATGAGCTTGGCTGGTCTCGCTTGGAGATGGGTGCTTCTGACAGGACCTGCTGGAAGGTATGTTTGAGGACTCTGCCCCCATGACCCTCACAAGAACAAGTGGGCAAAGAAGATATCAAATGTGTTAATGAGAATTTATAAAATAAGAACTGTATATAGAGCTTGATTGAGTCAACTATAACCTTGCTTTACTACAAAAATTTACAGTGAAGTGGAAGCTAATATTATTGATGTATGGTATGATATGATCCCGTAACTCCTGAGGGAGTCATAGGGGTGCCGTATTTTCATATGGTGTTTCTTGGGGTTTTTAAGCCTGGCAGAGCCCATCCTTCTCTACACCTGAGTACAACAGATTTCTTTCAGAGAAGGGTAGAGAGAGTTAGAGAAAGGAAATGAGAAAGAGATACAGGAATAATTGATCCCAGTACTTGACTGGTACTTTATTTTATTGACCTCGACAGGATGGAAGGCAAAGTTGGCCATGGCAGGATTTGAACTCAGAGAGCCAGAACAAATACCACAAAGCATTCTTTCGAATGTTCTAACGACTCTGCCAATTCACTGCAGCTAGAAAAAGTATGTCTCCCTCATATTAATATTTGGAGTGAATGTTTATTGGTGGCTTTGTTTTCGGAGTGTATTATTTACATCGGTAGAGGGTCGGACGCCATGCTTTCCAGCATAGTTACGTCCCTTTACGATCTGAGTTCAAATCCTGCCGAGGTTGACTTTGCCTTTCATCCTTACGGGGTCGATAAAATAAAGTACCAGTAATGCACTGGGTATTTGCTGGCCTTGTGCCTAAAGTAGAAACAATTATTTACATATAGGGACATTTAGGGATTATTTTGCATTTGTTCTAGGTGTATCTACATTCAGATTTAGGTGTTTGATGGTCCTATGCTTAATTTCATACATTATATCTGAAAAAAAAGAGAAGATGGTCAAGGTTGGAACCCATTTAATCATAGGTCTGCTTCATTACATCTAAACAACAACAATCTTTGGTGACAACAATTTTTTTCTTTTCTGTGTTGTATGTATGCAAGGATGGTGTGAAAGAAACACTCAACAAGATCCCAGACTACATTCGTTTATGAAGTGGGGTGGGGCTTGTCAAATCAGACCAAGAAAACAATGTTTCCATTTGTCTTTCCATTGCTGATACTATCTACTGGTCGATACTCTTGGGAGAGGGAGCAACATAATTCATCAACCGGTCAGGGAATCGAACTGGCAACCTCATGATTGTGAATCCAATTCTCTAACCATTAAGCTACCTGTCTTGAAAGATGGAGTGAAACATGTTCAATATAATATATTGGATGTGAAATGTTAACTTGCATAAATATGAAAGGTGAAACCAACTTGAACTGTGAAAGTGTGCTGGGTATTAAATCACCAACCATTGTATGCTTAGGAGATGACTGTTAGTATGGACATGTGAAGTAAGTGGATGATAAGAGCTGGCTCAAAACTGAACTATGATGATGCTTGGGAGATGACTGTCAATATGGACATGAGAGCTGGCTCAAAACTGAACTATGATGATGCTTGGGAGATGACTGTCAATATGGACATGAGAGCTGGCTCAAAATTGAACTGTAGGGATACTTGGGAGATGACTGTGTTAGTATGGACATGTGAGTAAAACAGATGATAGGTGCTGGCCCAAAATTGAACTGTATTGAAATTGAAAGGTGCCTATAGTGTATGGTCTGATCTGACAGATAAAATGATGCACGACTAAGATGAGTGATGCAGACCTGCCCAGTGTATGTCAGCAAGGAAAGATGGAAGTGAAAATCTTGATGGTTATGATTATGATGAGCCACATGCTGGCTTTGTTAAAAAGTTCATTTAATTTTATTAATTTATCTTTTTGCTTGAATGTGGTGAAACCCAACATATGTCCCACGAGCTAAATTAAGGGTAAGCTTTGCTTTTCACTGAGGACAAATAGAATTAAATAAATGAAATAATCAGATATTGAGAAAAACAAAGTTGAAGCTAAGACATACAAAAAATAGGATAGTCACTGTTGGAATGTTTTGATGGCAGGACTGCTTAATCTGGGCTGATCTATAACTAGCAAAACAACATGTCAGGATAAATGTGACCATGATTAAATGCATCCACTACACTCTGTAAAGTGGTAGTGCTGGGTCCATGATAAAATAAGAATTCAATCATTATTTGACAACAGTGTATCTAGAACTACATTATTCCTGTGTTCTTCGATTTCTTATAATCAGTGGTCAGTGATTTGAGCTGTTATTTCTACTAGGTGGGTGACTTTATTGAACAAGTGGCTGCAACACGTGGACCATTGAGGTGTTCTTTGTGGTCCTCAAATCTTTTCAAAGTTTTATATGTAAGATATGATATAATATGCGTGTGGGTCATGGGTAAAACTAAAAATATCAAGAGTAGCCCATTAAGATGGCATCTGTGGGTCTCAGATCTTTTCACATGTTTATGTCTAAGATATGATGTAATATGTATGTAAGATATAGGCAAAACTGGTGTTAAACTGGACAACAGAGTGAACTCTGCTAAAGATACACAGGTTATTTGAGGTTATTTCTTTATTGTTACATACTAATTACAGTTTTCACTGAGCTATCCTTTCAGTTGACTTTAATAAGCTGTCATAAAATACTATGATAGAGATATGATTGTTCTGGGGATGATTGCAGATCAAGAAGGAAGTATAATGTGATATCGCATAGCTGTGAATAAAGATGTTAATTGTTAGTTATTATCTTAATTAACATATTGCTAATTAGCGTTCATAACTCAATTATACTTTATTGGGCAGTGGGTCACCCTCAAAAGTTCTATCTAAATGTGATGTATTGGGGACAGATGTATCATTAGGTGATCATCCCTCACCAGGATTATTTCACTATGACTAATGCAAGTCATCAAAGAAGCCTCTATCTGGTCACTCAATCTGCTAGCAATAGTAATCAAATTTCCTTCAAATCACACTGTCATCTTAAAAAGAGAAAATTCTAGATCAATCGACACTATCCAACCTCATTCACTTACCGAGTTGAGTAGAACTTGACTTGTCAAATTGGGCCAAGGAAATAATGAAGGTTATCAGAAGCATGGTTATTGTTAGTTGAAAACTAAAAAGATAAAAAGATGCATAAAATAATGTATGTCTAGATGTTGAAGCTAAGATTGGTGAAGCTAGTATGCTTTTAATCACAGGTCTGCTGCTACTTTTGATTGTAGGTCTATTCATACTTTTGATCACAGGTCTGCTGATACTTTTGATCACAGGTCTGCTGATACTTTTGATCACAGGTCTGCTGCTACTTTTGATTGTAGGTCTATTCATACTTTTGATCACAGGCCTGCTGATACTTTTGATCACAGGCCTGCTGATACTTTTGATCACAGGCCTGCTGATACTTTTGATCACAGGCCTGCTGATACTTTTGATCACAGGTCTGCTGATACTTTTGATCACAGGTCTGCTGATACTTTTGATCACAGGCCTGCTGATACTTTTGATCACAGGTCTGCTGATACTTTTGATCACAGGCCTGCTGATACTTTTGATCACAGGTCTACTGATACTTTTGATCACAGGCCTGCTGATACTTTTGATCACAGGCCTGCTGATACTTTTGATCATAGGTCTGCTGATACTTTTGATCACAGGCCTGCTGATACTTTTGATCACAGGCCTGCTGATACTTTTGATCATAGGTCTGCTGATACTTTTGATCACAGGCCTGCTGATACTTTTGATCATAGGTCTGCTGATACTTTGATCACAGGCCTGCTGATACTTTTGATCATAGGTCTGCTGATACTTTTGATCACAGGCCTGCTGATACTTTTGATCATAGGTCTGCTGATACTTTGATCACAGGCCTGCTCAATCAATGATTTTTCCATCTAAGAGCAATAGAGGTAATGAGGAGTATGTGAATAAAACAGCCAAAGTAATTTGATGTTGTACTCTCTATTTCTGGATAGGTTAGAGTGCTGAAGAAGGTAGTAAGTTCATATTTCTTATTGTTTAGTGTCAAATCCACCTTCAAATAAGAGGGACCAAAATTGTGGCCTATCTTCAGGTGCTTATACTCATATAAGCACCTAAAGATAGGCCACAATTTTGATCCCTCTTATATTCAGGAGATATGGTAAATATTGGGCTTTGAAACCCTAGGTAGCACTTTTGTACCATGTATGAACATAAATGAATAATATATATATATGAGGTGGTATAAAAAAAGTTCCTGGACTAGTTATGTTAAAAAAAACTAATATATATTTATCTAAGTTTTAACATCATCTCCTTCGAAATAGTCACATTGCACAGCAATACACCAGTCCCAGCATTCCTACTATGTTTGAAATTCAGCCTGGAAGTCGGTTTCCGTAAGTGAGTTGAGGACCTTCTGCGGTTTGCTCTGGATCTTGACAACAGTGTTAAAACGGCAACCTTTGAGTTGCATTTTCAGCTTAGAGAAGAGATGGAAGTTCGCAGGGGCTAAGTCTGGCGAATGGATGGGTGTAGAAGTGATACAATGTTGTTTTTGGTGAGAAACTCAAGTTAGGAGAGCTTGGTGACAGCGTGCATTGTCATCGCGAAGAATTAGATTCTTCGTGCTCCACACAACTGGTCATTTCGTCAAATGTCCTCCCTCAAATGCCTCAAAACATTGCAGTTGAACTCTCGATTGACGGCCTGGCCCTGGACGACGAATTTTTGATGCGCAGTGCTTATTTCCACTGCTTCGTCTCAGGGTCATACCTATAGGCCCAACTCTCATCACCATCGACATGAATGATGGGTCATCAACAGCATGCTGACAGATCTTGACAAACTTCGACGTGATGTTCTTTCTGTTCAGTGGTCAGCAGCTGGGGGACAAACCTGTCAGTGACACGTCACATGTTCAATTCAGACGTTATGATTGTCTGCACAGACCCATATGACAGACCAACAACATCAGCAATATCGTTGATTGTCCTTCGACGATCCTCCTGCACAAGCTGGTTAATTTTCTCCACATTTCTGGGGGTTACGCTTGTGGCAAGTCTTCCAGATCTCTTATCATCTTCCAGGAACATTCTTCTGTGCCACTCAAAACATTGCGTATGACTCATTGCCTCATCCCCGTAAGCTTGCTGAAACATGCTCAATGTCTCTGTATCAGACTTCTCAAGTTGAACGCAAAATTTCACGTTGGCTCTTTGTTCCAACTTCCTGTTCATGACAAAATCGCAGGCTACAGCATACACGTGATTACAAAAACACGAAGTTCACAACTTGCAAAGTGAATACAGTGATGTCACTCAGAACACTGGTGCATGAAGGCCACTGCTAGCTCTCACTATGCACGCAACCATTTTTTGCCACCTGTTGGTGCGCTAGAGAACTAGTTCGGAAACCTTTTGATTCCAACTCGTATTATATATATATATATATATATATATAACTACATTATCCAATGTGTCTCTGCTTTCTGAGGCGTTGTATATATATATATATGTATGTATGAAAAGATTCAGGACCCTGAAGGCTGAGCTCCGGCCGTTTGACAGCTAGATCTGAACTGTTCAGATCTAGCTGTCAAAACAGCCGGAGCTCAGCCATCGGAGTCCTGAATCTTTTCATATTACCCACTCTACTGCCCCAAGTATCGAGTATTCTGGTGAAGTATGGTCCACCTGGTATCTTACCACATCTTTTTAATATATATATATATATATACTCATTAAAAACAACAGACAATCGAATTGGAAACTTTCTTTCAAATTTTAATTCCACAAAAACACTACATATTTCAAGGGCCCAGTTTCATCATCTGATCATGATACAAATAGAACTACATTATGTAATGTGTCTGTTTTTTAGGCATTGTGTATGCATGTATATATATGTAAATATATATATATATATATATATATATATCATCATCACCATTTTACGTCCGTTCTTCCACGCTAGCATGGGTTAGACGGGTTGTCCTGTTGTGGGCAGTGTCTGGTCGGCTGACCATGCCTTGCTCATACAGGAACTGATTTGGCTTGATTTCTACAGCTGGATGCCCTTCCTAACACCAACCTCATTTACAGTGAGTGCTGGGTGCTTTTTCGTGGCGCCTACACGTCCACTTTACAGTGTGGGCTGGGTACTTTTTTGCCGTGGCACCTCCACGACCACCTTGCAGTGGGAGGGTGTGGGAGCATATTGTCTATATGCTTCAGCTTGTACCCATGGGAGGTCGGGTACTCTGTATTACTGCGTGACGCCAGTGGTCACGGTTGTGTGTAATTGGGTAAGGTCGGCTTTTATCACCTCATCCCAAGTCATCCTCGTCCGCGGTTTCCATCGACTTCTAGTGCTCTGCACCTTTTTATGCAGCTGTCATCCTTCATACGCATCACATGTCCATACCAACGCATCCACCTCTCCTGCACACAGCATTTGATTCCTCTTATGCTCAGTCTCTCTCTCAATTCATTTATGCTTTGTTGTTCGCGTATATTACTATTACACATCCATTGGAGCATGCAGGCTTCGTTTCTCTCTAATCTACGTAAGTCTTCGACCTTCAGCGCCCAGGTCTCACTACCATGCAACATTGCTATTCGGATACACGCATATCATACAGTCTGCCTTTCATTTTGAGGGAGAAGCCTTTTGCAGCTAGCAGTGGCAGTAGTTCCCTGAACTTCTTCCATCCCGTTCTTACCCTAGTTATTGTACTTTCTGAACACCCACATCCGCTGCTAATTCGGTCACCTAGGTAGCAGAAGCTGTCTACTGTTTCTACAGAGCCCTCCCAGAGATTGGTGGTACTTGTTTCCTGTGGCTGTTTGCTGCTTGCTGTCCCAGTACAGCTGCTGCATGTGAAGCCTACATTCTTAATTAAGCTTCCTGAGATCCCGCTACATCTCTTGTTTACCCATTGTTTGCATTTGGGGCAGAGAATGCAGTTCCTACCTACACCTTTCCTACATACTGAGCAAGGCCATTTCCCTGAGGGGATCTGAGTTCTGTTTTCTCGTCTACTTACAAGGACCTTAGTCTTTGTCATGTTGACTTTGAGACCCTTTCTTTCTAGTCCCTGCTTCCAAGTTTGGAATTTCTTCTCTAGTTCTACCATAGATTCAGCTATAAGTGTGAGGTCATCTGCATACAGGAGTTCCCATGGGCATCCGGTCTTAAACTCCTCCGTTATTGCCTGCAGGACTATGATGAACAGGAGAGGGCTAAGAACAGAGCCCTGGTGAACCCCAACCTGTACGCTAAATTCCTCGCTATACTCATTGCTAATCCTAACTTTGCTGACTGCTCCCCTATACATGGCTTGTACAGCTTTCACAAGCCATTCATCTACTCCTAGTTTTTTAAGAGCCCACCAGATTATAGCACGGGGAACTCTGTCAAAGGCTTTCTCAAGATCGACGAATGCCAGGTAGAGTGGCTTACTTTTAGCTAGGTACTTTTCCTGTAACTGCCTCACAAGGAAGAGGGCATCAGTGGTGCCTCTTCCTGGTACAAACCCAAATTGCATCTCATCTAGTTTCACCCGGTCCCTAATCAACTGTGCTATAACTCTTTCTGTTACTTTCATGACCTGGTCAATCAGCTTTATACCTCTATAGTTTCCTCTATCGAGTGCATCACCTTTACCTTTGTAGCAGTTGACAATGATGCTACTGCACCAATCGTTTGGTATGACACCTAGTATTACCTGGTTAACAATACGTGTGGTTATAGTGTGACCTACAGACCCAGATGCCTTCAGCATCTCGGCAGCTATACCCAATGGACCGGTTGCCTTCCCCATCTTCATATCTTTGATTGCCTTACTTACTACGCTGCTGTTGACTTGTACTGCTGGCCCCTCTATAGGGTCTACTTGGGGTAGGGTCTCTTCTTCCCATGCATTCTCCTCATTTAGTAATCTATCATAATGGCTCTTCCATGCATCTTCTTCTCAGCACTTGTGAGGGCAAGCTCACCTTTATCATTCCGGATATACTTCTCTCCAATGACATCACAATTCTCTCTGACACACTGCCTCGCAATCTTGAACACCTCCTGTTTCTGGTCCTCACGTTGCAAAACATGCTTGAATTTTCTATCCTCTGCTTCCCTCTAGCTAAGTATACTTGTCGCCTAGCTTCCCTGTTGGTCCTCTATGTAATGTACCTGCTCCCCCGTTCTTCCATTCTTTCCATGCCTGTCTCTTGGCCTTAACTGCCTCATCTACCTTATTGTTCACCACCAAGTCACACTCTCCTCCTGCTTGTGGTCTTACTCCAGCCACAGACCTCATCTGTCGCCTCTAGTAAGTTATTTTTTAGGAACTCCCAGTGCTCTTCTACATTGAATGTCTCTATCTGTTCTTCTTTACTGTCGTAGGCGTTGAGTAGAATATCTTTAAATCTCTCTCTCATCTCTCTCACTCTCTCTCTCTCTCTCTCTCTCTCTCCTCTTCTCTCTCTCTTCTCTCTCTCTCTCTCTCTCTCTCTCTCTCTCTCTCTCTCTCTCTCTCTCTCTCTCTCTCTCTCTATATATATATGGAGGCACATGGCTTAGTGGTTAGAGCATTGGCCTTGCAATCGAAAGGTTGTGAGTTCAATTCTCAGACCGGGTGATGTGTTGTTTCCTTGAGCAAGACACTTTATTTCACATTGCTCCAGTTTACTCAGCTGTAGAAATGAGATGATAGGGACTAGGGTCCCTATCATTCCACTGCAAAGTGGTCGTGGAGGTGCCACGGCAAAAAAAAGCACCCAGCACTCACTGTAAATGAGGTTGGTGTTAGGAAGGGCATCCAGCTGTAGAAATCAAGCCAGTATCAGTTCCCATCACACCCTTGCAAGCAGGGAAAAAGCGGACGTAAAATGAAATGATATATACACACACAATACTGGTAGCTTAGTTTGGATTTAACTGTCGAAATGGCCGGAGTTCAGCTGTCGGGGTCCTGACTCTTTTCCTATATATATATATATATATATATATATATCTAGGGTGGGTAAAATTCCCGAGATCCATGGACGAGTTCTCTCCAGCGGTCTCTGTCCCTCATTATCGCTGCCATGTCCTGCGTCTCCAACAAACCAGTGTCTGTCCTTAGGGCATCAACATACGTTAACCTTGGTCTTCCTCATCCAGTGTGTCCATGTCGGGGCTCCCACATGGATGTTGGTGAGCATGTGCAGCTAACCTCAGCCTCCTCTGTGTCACTTTTGAGCTGACCTTTGGGAGGCTCCCATACAGCCCTGAGTTTTTCATCCTCAGTGTATACTGATTTATGTTCAGAGCCATCCTCAGCATTCTCGTGTAGCACCCAGCCACCATCTGAGTGAGTTTCTTGGTCAGTGTCCAAGTCTCAGACCCGTACAGCAGCATAGACTCCACTACAGCAATGAAGAGGCGGATCTTCAGGTCTTTACGAAGGTCCGACTTCCACACCGACATAGTTTTGGTGACAAATACAGTGAAGGAGGCAGAGGATTTGATGCAGGAGGTTGAGACTGTGTTGATGGGTGTTGTGCTGAGAATGAATGAGACTAAAACAAAATATCTGGTAGAGAATGTTGAGAAGCCAGAGGGGATCACTAATGTAGGCGGGAAGCCGCTAGAATTGGTTGAGGACTTCCTGTATTTGGGAGCAAAGATTGGGAATACGGAAGATGATGTGGTTGAGAGGAAGAGTAAAGCCTGGGCGGCGTGTCACAGCTTGAGATATATATATATATATAATTATATTATATTATGTAATGTATCTCTGGTTTCAAGCTAGTAGGAAGCAATTTAAGCAATTTCATCACAACCTCCACTCTTAATAGGCAGCAAATTAGCAAATTCCTTAGAACATCCGATTGGGGTTGGCTTTGCTTTTTATTCTTTCGGTGTCAGTAGATAAAGTACCAGTCCAGAGGTAATGGGTTGGTGGGATTATTAAAGCATTCTATAGGATTTTTCGTGGTATCTGTTCTGTCTCTGTGTGTTGTGAGTTCAAATCCCACCTCCTCTCACTAGAAAAGTGATGTTGCTTTTGCTGTATTGTGATCAGCAGATAGTATTGCCAATGAAACGATCAAAGGAAATGTTTCCTTTGTCCAATCTCACAACTGGCTTCATTTCTTTTTTCCAGTCTTAAATATGGATGAACATACAAGTTAAAGTAGTCATGTTTACATCTAAAAAGCTTGGGGGAAAGCGACTGAAATGCCTTTGAAGCTAAGATTACTCTACTAGGAATGACCTGGGGTTAGACAATCAATAACAAACCCAATTCTACGAAATACAATCTCTTGCCTGTTCAGCTTGTTGGTCTTTTAAAATCCCTATATATTTTCCTTCTCTCTCCCTCTCTCTCTGACAGGGGCTGGCCATCAAAGAAACAACACCACACATTCGGCTCGCCCCCTGTATCATGAAAAGAAAATCTTTTGGGGGGGAAATTATTGGATTTTTCCAAATTTAAAGGTTTCTTAGGAACTTGTAATGTTTATTTTAGGTTTTGCCGCCTGAAGAGTTCAGGCAATCTTAACTGATAGTCCTCAGAGAAATACGTATAACAGAGTTTTAAATAAATCTGAATCAACTGAATATGGCCTCCAATCTTTATCTTTTATTAATATATATATATATCCCTAGGTCACCTTCGCCTTTCATCCATGTAAGGTTGATAAAAATGTACCAATCAAATACTGGGATTGATTCTTCTTCTATATCTCTTACTTCCTTTCTCTCATTCTCTCTATCCATCTCTGGAAGAAACCTACTGTATTTCGACTTGGAGAGGAGATGGGCTTCACCATGTTTAAAAATGCTCTAGAAACACAATATGTCAATATGGCACTCCTACAACTTCCCCAGAAGTCACGGGTTAAGAAAAGAAGAAAAACATATTTTCCTGCTTTTAACACATTTTTGTTTTTTTTCTAAAAAGTATATCTTATATACTTCATTTATT
The DNA here is from genome assembly GCA_964016885.1 of Eledone cirrhosa. Lineage (NCBI taxonomy): Eukaryota > Metazoa > Mollusca > Cephalopoda > Octopoda > Eledonidae > Eledone > Eledone cirrhosa. Next base: position 266,767,731 of record OZ024740.1, on the reverse strand, counting down.
TATTACTTTTTGTTAGATCACTCCCATCATTCGTTTTTCAAATATTGGCACCCACCTGCAAATATTATGCACATTGCTTCCCAAGCATTTCTGAAAATTGGAATCCTTTTCAAGTACAGAAAAGGAAAATACACACCCATTATCTCTCTCTCTCTCTCTCTCTCTCTCTCTCTCTCTCTCTCTTTCTCTCGCTGTATATATATATATATATATATATGTATATCCATGGGCACAGGGCTGAAGCTGAAGCATATGTATAGTATGCACCCCCCCCCCCCCCACCCACCCACCCACTCCCATACATCTCCCATGAAGACAAGCTGAAGTATACATCCAGTGAAGCCTCCAGCCCATACTGTAAAGTGTTTGGGACAGTGACATGACAAAAAGTGCCCAGCCCGCACTGTAAAGTGGTTGTGATGGTGACACACCTAAAAGCGCCCAGCCTACACTGTAAAGTGGTCGTATAGGTGTCATAACAAAAAGCACCCAGTACTCACTGTATATGAGGTTGACGCTAGTAAGGGCATCCAACTGTAGAACCAAGCTAAAATCAGTTCTGTAGGAGCATGACATGATCACCTGACCTGGCATTGCTCACAACAGGATAAGTCGTCTAACCCATGCCAGCTTGGAAAAATGGACGTTAAATGGTGATGATGATGATATAAATATAGAAATATCTCAAATAAAAATACAGACTATCCAAAAGGGTAATTCCAGTAAAGTAATCTAAAATAAGAAAACTTCACAAGCATATTACCCTAGGGGTAGATTATTCGTTAAGTAACCTAAAGCTAGAGGGTTTAACAGGTATTCCCTTTACTGCTGTTTCATGAGCAAAAGAACAGAATTGACCATCTTAATTAATTAAGTCAGTTTCTTTTAATTAGACCCCTTTCTGATGATTGGGCCATTTCTGGTGGTACTGTCTTAATTAAGATGGTTGATTTTGTTCTTTTGCTCATGAAACTGCAGTAAGAGGAATATATGTTGAGACCTCTAGCTTTAGGCTGCTTAACAAATACTACCCGTAGGATAGTGAAGTTTTCTTATTTTAGATCACTTTACTGGGATTTACCCTTTTGGGTAGTCTGTATTCTTATTTAAGATCTTTCTATATTTATAAGCTTTTCTAAATTAGATTCTTAGCAATCTTTTTTTTTTATCAAGATTTAAAGTATATTGCTGACAAATTTTTGCTGACAAATTTTTACATCTATCTATATATATATATATATTTATTAGAAATGTAAGCTATCGCTGTATTTTGACTAAAGAAATTAAAGAAATTATTTAGCCTGATAGTGGGGTTAAGAACCCTTGGAGAAATAGAAAAACATGAGTATTGACGTATATGTACGTCAATACTCATGTCTCATGTTTTTCATCAATACTCATGTTTTTCGTCAATACTCATGTTTTTCCATTTCTCCGAGGGTTCTTAACCCCACTATCAGGCTAAATAATTTCTTTAATTTCTTTAGTCAAAATACGGCGATAGCTTATATTTCTAATAATTTCAAACCAACTCGCTGTTTCGAAAATATTCTTATTATATATATATATATATATATATATATAACATGTAATCTTTAATCTGTTGATGTTTGTTCTCTTTGTTAAGTTCACAAACCATGATTTGATTTGTATTTCATTTCCATTTCGTTTGCATAGTTCAATAAATTTATATTATACTATCGAAAGATAATAATTCTAACATTTTGAGCAATGGTCTTCTTCAGAAAAAGAAAATATCAGAGAAAGATATCTCTTCTTGTCTTTTTTTCCCTACTGATGAAGAGTATTGCAGCCAAAATGGATAGAATTCAAATTTCCAAATTTTATACAAACTTGATACCAAACTGCCTGAAACCACCCATGGTTCTATGATATAAAGCTGTTCATTTTAAAATGTTTATATTTATCTAAAAACATTATGTCTTAATTACAACTCCAGTTAAATTATGTTTAAAACACCAGCTTTATAACGAGACAGTTAGTCATATTTTTAATTATTTTCAAATTTTTAATTATTTTCAAAATTAATAAAAAATAATAGGCAGTGTTTATTTTTATTAGAAATATAGTACTTGTGATCGTGGCATGACAAAAAGTGCCTAGTAACACTGTAAGGTGGTCGTGTTGATGATACAACAAAAAACGCCAAGTTCACACTAAAAAGTGGTTTTGTTAGTGACATGCCAAAAAGTGCCCAGTCCACACTGTAAAGTTGTCGTGTTGGGGTCACATGGACATTAAACAGTGATGATGATAGTAATGAAAGGGTTAACTAACTTTTGCCAATGAAGTTACATTTAATTTTCTAAGTCTTTGATTAACAGGAGCAAATAGTTTCATGATTTACATTAGTAAATGTTGTTAGTATTTTAACTTATTAGAAATGTCAAACACCCATCTTTCACCAGAGCACATCTCCAAGCAATTCCTCAATGTTTTAATTTCAGGCCACTCCTTCTTCAGCAGAACACTCCTCTCATTGCTTCTCTTCCCAATAAAATTAATTTTCATGTTGATTTGGCTTCTGTTCACATGATAATTATGCTTTGAAAACAAAATTAAATTACCCAATTTCTATCTATTAATTTCCCTCTACTGGACATATAATTGAAGTCATTTGTTCAATGTTCCATGCAGTAGGATTGAACCTGAAATGACATGGTTATGAAGTGAACTTCTTAACCACACTGCCATACCTATGTATACATTGTAAATCTGTGTGTTCTTATAAAAAAAGATCCAATTTGAAAGTTGTGAAGTTTGTTGATTTTTTACCATAATATATTTAGATATATTATATTTAGATTTACAACAATATATTTTTCTCCTTCTTGAGTCATCCCTCCATCGAAGGTGAAGCATTTTGCATACTCATAGATTTTCCTGCTAACTGGAGCAGTTGTGACAACCCATTGTCAAATTAATAGTCAATAATCTGCGAAGCCACTGGTGTTCACAATGAGGTCATCTAATTAAACTGATGACTGTTGCATGATATACTACAAAACATTTAGTTTCCATGTACATCTAGATATATTTTATTATAAAATAGTCATTAATTTCTGAGTGCTTTGAAATGTTTATTATAATTAAATCATTGATTATAATACTTAGACTAAAAGCTAATTATATCAATAATGATAACTCAATTTTATTATATATTTCTTTTCTTTACAGATGGGTGTTTGGATTATGGCTAAGCTGAGTGAGAAGAATTTTAAGTTTAAGAACTGGAATTTCAATCCAGTTTGTAAGTCTGAAAATTCCCACTCCTGGGGAAATTCCACTCCCCAAAACAATTTCTTAAGTTCTAAAAATCTTCACGTAAGTCCTAACTCTACGAACAAGCACAATGGTTATATAGAAAGGAAAGATCTTAAAAAACACCATACTCTACATTCTAAGAATTTTAGAGAAAACCATAATTTTAATAATGATGGTAACAAATATTCTGGATCCTTTCCTAAAAGAATAAATAATAACCATGTAATTCAGAATGAATCTAAGCATACTAACGGGCATGATCTGAATAGAAGACATGGAAATGAGAAAAGGTTTCATGATAGTTTTTGTGATACTGCTGACTTAAGAATTTTTAAGACATCATATGGTGAAAGAGATAGGACTAACAAATATCAAAGACCAGAATCAAACAGTTATGGTTCCAAGGGAACTTGCTATTACAAAAATCCAAAGATTATCAAAGATAACTGGAATTCAAAAGGGGATAAATTAAGTAAAGAAAACTGTGCAAAGAAAGAATCAGAAAATGTCTGTAAAGAAGTATCGACTCAGGCTTCTAATTCTTTAACGATTATTACTAATGAAGAAATTGCTAGAGTTTTTGAAGAAGAACTAGATTTAATGATAAAAAATAATTCTGACCTTACAAGATTACTAAACGTAAACAGTAAGTTAAAAGATATTCTTAGTCCTCTTATTGCCCTGAAAGACAATAATGTTTGTCTGAAAGTATGTGATACAGAATCTTACTTTGCCAAATTGTCTTTGATGATTGCAATCACAGGTAAAAAGTTGCAACAACTCTCAGATTATTTAATCAATGAAATTTCTTCAAAAGGTGAAGAAGCTGTAGTAGCTGCTTTACGGATGCCAAGTAAGTTTTCATTATTAACTTGATATTGTGGATTGACAATATATCATGGGTCCGTCTTTTTAAGACAACATTTTTCTGGCCAGATGCCTTTTATTTACTCAAAAACGTGTCGTGAGTAATAAATAAATAAATAAATAAAACTTATGGTCTAGAAAATTTAAAGAGTAATCTCCCCTTAATTAGTCTTTGATATTTTTGAGTAGCAGGTTATTGTTTTTGTACCAGACAAGTATTGGGGTCGAGTTAATCGATTTTCTGCCCTTTCTGTGTCTAAACTAGCTAGAGTTATATTTGTATTTTACTAAATATTTTAAAAATCTGTTTTGAGTTTCAAGGCACGTGGTTTAATGGTCAGGGTATAAGGCTCACAATCGTTCTTGTTCTTCTTCTTCACCTACTTGTTCCTGGGAGGTTTTTTTTTGGGGCGGGGGGGGGGGGGCTCAAGTGCGCCTTCCAGCGGGTCCTGTCAGAAGCAACTGTTTCCAAATGATCCAACTGGATCCCCAGGTAAGATCAACCAAGCTCATGGATGTTAACCAAAGATCTTCCTTGGGGGTCTATCCCTGGATCTCCTGCTAGTTGGTTTTGCCCATAAAATCTGCCCAGCAAATCTTTCTTGTGACAATCTGAGCATGTCTGTAATATTGAAGCTGTGATCTCACAATTCGGAGAAGTTGCAGCTCTGCCTGCAGCAAAAATGAGTTGTATCTCAAAAGACCTGTCTTATCACACAATGTGTCTTGCTGAATCTCCCTAAGAACTTTGTTAAGGGCAGCCCCATACAGGTTAATTTGATGAACAGGCTGTTCAGTTGATCAAAAAATTACAACACTCATCTTCATAACTGACAGAGATCCGACAACATAAGTTAATGACAATCAATACCAGTAATCATAGATCAAAGTAATGTGATACCTTCTGAGGCAACCTGGTGTATTTAGTGACTAACTCAGGCTTTGCTGCTCGTCAGGCTGAAGAGGGAAAGCTATTGAAATATCAGTCACTCTCTGATAGGTTTGCGGTTGAATCTGTAACAGTGAAGACTTCCAGCATTCTTGGTCCCTGGAATACATCCCTACTCACAATTGTGGGGCTGGATTTGGCTACTCGCAATAGTGCGCTCCATGAATAGGAATCGCTATTCCAACGCGTCTCCCTCCCTAGCTATACTCCAGGGCAACGTTTTTCTCCATTCTGTCCACTGGGGCCACGAGATGGGAGGTGGGTATGCTACATATGGACTCCCACACACTGGAGAATGTTCCACCACTCTGTTCAGGCCTGCATCACTGGGGTAGTGATACTGAGTTGTACTGTTACTTATGGGTCACATTACATTATCTCAATTACTTATGTAATATGTACATGTTATGAGTTTAACAAGATGGTTACTTTTTACAAAGAAACAATATTATTTCCTTATTTTTGTCCTTTTTTTTTTAAGCAGTGAATCACTGAGGTACACTGCTGATCATTTTAACCCTTTCATTACCATATTTCTAATGAAAGACTATGTCTATGATTTTCAAATTATTTTGAAAATAATCAAGAATTTTGTGGGATTTAGTAATATAACTAACTTTGAAATATTAACTTAATGTTTGGAACATAACATAGATGTTCTTACAATTATGATGAGATGTTTTAAATACTCTCGAGTCTAGAATAATCGTTTCCCCCCTCCCACCACCACCATCACCACAGCTTATTAGTTTTTCAGATTTTTTCCAACTGTCTCGCTTATTAAATTTTGCTTATCTAAATTTTGCTTATCTAAATTTTATATTAAGTGGTAGCATTCCTGTTACAATTTTCTTTAGACATCATCATCAACATCATCATCATCATTTAACGTCTATCTTCCATGCTAGCATGGGTTAGGCAGGAATTGTCCCACTTGAGGCAAGATTAATCAGGTGACCGTGTCTCGCTCGTATAGGTCAGTAAAAAACATTATACATGACAAAAAAGTACATTACTAGAAATTCCATACATTATAAAATAAATAGTATGGGTTGGGGTCTCAATATGTAAACTAAATGACTAATTCTGGTTTTTATAAAAAAATCAAGGAGACAATGTAGAAAAATTATCGATCCCCACCTTTGTTTATTCCAACTCCCCCGCTTATTCCACTCCCCTCTTACTCCAACCCCTCCCCCACATTATTTGGGACTTGAGTGTACACTGCTTAGGTGACAGATAATCATTTTAATCCTTTCATTACCATATTTCTAATGAAAGACAATGTCTACGATTTCCAAATCATTTTGAAAACAATCAACAATTTCGAGGGATTTAGTAATAGATATTAAACGACGATGATGATGATGATGAACTAACTTTGATAATATTAACTTAGTGTTTGGTACATAACTTAACAAAGGTTCTTACATAAAGTTATGATGGGAAGTTTGAAATAAATATAAACATTTGAACTATTTTGTTACCATATTTTTGACGAAAGACACTGACTATGATTTTCAAATAAAAAATAATCAAGGATTTGGAGAAATTTAGTAAAGTAAACTTATTAAACTTTAGTAAACTTTCTTATTATTAAGCTGGTGTTTGGAACATAACTTAAGAAAGGTTCTTTCATGAAATTATGATGGAAGGTTTTTAGAAAAATATAAACACTTTAACACTTTAACAGCTTTGTGTTGTAGAACCAGGGCTGGTTTTAGTCAGTTTAGTATCAAAAGGGTTAAAGGATAAATTGCTAAAGATATAATTACATCTCAAGCATGGCAATAAAATGTTTTCACGTACCATCTACGGCAGGCATGTCAAACATGTGGCCTGCGCCGGGCCGCACACGGCCCTTTGCAAGCACACCTGTAGACCGCACAAAGGTTTTTACAATGCGAGCGTAATATAAAATAAAAAATATTAGTTGTAATATGCGCAATTAGTTGTCATGTGTACCCTCAGACAACACATTTGTAACCTATGTGGCCCTTGGGGAACCCTCAGTTTGACATGCCTGATCTAGGGCACTTGTACATATGTTAGTACATAGAGGATTCCTATTTAATATATTTCAGAAAGTACTTCCTTTGGCAGTACATCATCATCACCACTGCCAACAGGCCAGATAGCATCATAAAAAACAAAACAGATTGGACATGTTGCTTTATAGATAGTTCCATACCAGCTGACAAGAATACATCTATGAACACAATGGAAAAACTGTCAGCAAGACCTTTGTCAGCCGCTCTCCAGATATCTATTTAAGGCTGTGGTGCGACCACACTTAGAATTTGCATCACCAGTCTGGAACATTGACCGCCTGGAAACTGTTCAGAGACGTGAAACCAAGCGAATACCCTCCATCAAGCATCTACCATACTCTGAGCGCCTTGCTTCCCTGGGCATGGATACATTGAAGCTCCGACGCCTGGCAACTGACTTGGTAAACACCCACAAAATTGTTAACCATGTTGCCAACAACAACCCTGAGTACCTTTTTGATTTCCATGTGTCTAACACACGTGGACATGCCCACAAAGTCAGAAAACAGCACAGTTCCCATGACTTTCGGAAACATTTTTCACGCTCAGAGTTGCTGAAGCATGGAACAAACTACCTGCATCAGTTGTTAGCTGTCGAGACACTGCATCCTTTAAGGCCTCCATGCTTCCCGAGATCCGCCAACACTACAGCTAATGTTCCCTCTCCATACACATACCCACATGTATACCATGACTCATACACTATTCACTTCCCTGACATTTGTGTATTATGAATTGGCAGTGTCGGTAGAGGGTTGGACGCCATGCTTTCTAGCATAGTTACGTCCCTTTACGATCTGAGTTCAAATCCCGCCGAGGTTAACTTTGCCTTTCATCCTTACGGGGTCGATAAAATAAAGTACTAGTAATGTACTGGGTAATTGCTGGCCTTGTGCCTAAAGTAGAAACAATTATTCTATGTACTATACATACACCTTTGACGAGTTGTAGTGCACCTGAGCACTTTACACAATAATTTCATTATTATTATTATTATAAAATACAAAGACCTGGAACTAGAGATCAACCACATGTGGAGGATGAACACAAATACTATCCCTGTGGTAATAGGAGCATTAGGATTAATACCCAAATCCTCAGACCTGCATCTTAGCGTCCTTCCCTGCAAGATCAGCAGATATGAGCTACAGAAGATCCGGCTACTAGAAACAGCATTCTCAGACAAGTTCTCTCTCTACAATGAAAACATCTGTTGCCCGAGGTTCAAGGCCTAAATCTGGCAATAGGGAAACAGAACTGAGCTAAATGAAATAGCACAATAACAACAACAACAATAATAATAATAATCATTTTACATCTGTCTTCCATGCTGGCATGGGTTGGACGTGTCGTCATGGTCTGAGAGTAGACTGTTCAGGGAACCATGTCTAGTTCATAAATTCTATATTTAGTATGGTTTCTATGGCTTGATGTTCTTCCTAATGCCAACCACTTTACAGAGTACACTTGGTGCATTTCATCATGGCACCAGCACTACCACTTTATAGAGTGTACTGGGTGCAATTTATTATGATGCCAGCACTACCATTTTATCTAAATATAAATATTATAGTTTAAATTGAAATTATTTCAATATAATCTTTTCATGTCTTTATTAATTTCAAATATTATCTGTTAAAATGTTTTTTCTTTTTTTCTTCCTCAGCATGTCATGAAAAATTGAAAGATATGAATGTAAACTTGTTCATCGAACTCTTAGAAAGAACTACTACTGGAGGTAGTGCACATATCAACAAAAAACATTCTAATTCTTCTAATACAGAAAATTCTAAATCTTCTTCAAGTGATTCCAGTTGTCATTCTAGTGAAGTTATTGAACCTTTTAAATACATCACAAGAAAAAACAACATGCAATCTAAACAAGTTTCATTAACACGTGACTATGACCAGGAAAACTCTCTGACAATTGATGTGTCACATGAACAAAAAAATATGAAACGAAGACAAGAAGGGAAACATATGAAAAACCTATGTCTTAAAACACCAAACGAGAAACTGTATGCTTTTATCAATGAGTTAAAGAAAGAAGAAACAAAACCTAACAAAATAATGCTTATAGAAAACTTGCTTTCTAAATTTGGTAAAGATTTGATGAATCCACTATATAGATTAGATTGCAGTTATGAATTGCCAGGTGGGAGTAACCAATACAGTGCTTCATTTTACCTTGATGGTATATTTATCATGCGTGGCTCTGGCATCCACAAAAAAGACCTTAAACACAAAATTTATTCCAAAGTTTATGAACTGTTGCAAACGACACCTATTGAAGATATTTTAAAACAGAAAGATCCTGGGCCTTATGAAGAACAAAATGTGCCTGAAGAATTAGAACCTTGCCTTGATTACAATACTAATGGAAACAAGCTGTTTCCAATTATAGTCCAACTAAAAAAGTTTTTTGTTGAAAAAGTCTTTAGTGAGAGTATTTCTGTGTCTGTACTACGACAGGCTTGTTTGAAGACAGGTTATAAAATGGAACTTGATTATAAAGTGCAGGATAAATTTATAATTCATGGCCGTCCATATTACAAAGGAACATTAAAACTGAACAACATAATTCTAGCTATTGGATGGGCATTCAAGAAAAAGGAAACAAGACAAGAAACTTATTTCAAAGCAATTTCCAGATTACAGCAATTACCTGCAGAAGAAGTGGTTAAAGGTATGGAAGATTCTGATATACCGGAACAAAACACAGATGTTTTTAGTCTTCACAGTACTATTCCACCTATTGAAGAAAGGTTCAAATCATTAATTAAGTATGTCAAAGGGAGTAATGTTCCACCTAGAAATAGCATTGTGTGTACAATTGACACTAAAGCAATTGAAGTATTCTTAAATCCCACAGTGGTGTATCAACGTGTTGGTATCAACAGGAACCATGTGAAGTGCATGGTATTTTTGTCTGATCAATTCGTAGCTAGTGCAGAAGATAGCTGCAAGCGTGAGTCACAAGTGGTTGCCTACAATGCTTCATGGCAAATGTTAAAATCAGTGGAAGTAGAAGAGCTTCTGAGTCAACGTGAACCTCTTCAGAATGAAGATATAAATGGTGTGAATATTATTGAAGTTGCAATGAAGGGCAACCAAAAACTGCTACTGAATGATGGAACACCCGAAACTGAATCGATTTGCAGTAATCTACCAACTGAAATATGCTAATTTCCTGGCTGTATGTATATGTAAATATTTTACAAAGTAGGGTGGGGGGCTTTTACTGTTGGCTTCTTTTTATATATCTGTGAGATGAACATCAATAAGGTTATTGAATCCTTCAATGCAGCATTACTTGGTTAAATGACAAATAGTTTAATCATGTCTATATCAGATTAATCCATGACTAAAATCTAAAATGTGTTAAAGAAAATTTGTTATTGTTGTTATTGTTCTGCCCCAGGCAAGACTTAATTGAGCAGCCCCATATTCAAAGGCATGCTAGCCTCAACCATCCAGGTTTTTCCCCCTAAACATAAAGCAACCAATAAGGCATTTAATTACATCCCTTTACATTCTGAGTTCAAATTTCAGTGAGGTTAGCTTTGCCTTTCATCCTTATGGAGTCAATAAAATACAGTACCAGTAATGCACTGAGGTTGATTTAATCAATATTCCCTTCCCACAAAATTATTGGCCTAGTGCCTAAATCAGAAATCACTTTTTAAAACAATAAGGTGGAAATTAAAAAATTAGGGGGTGGGTGGGGGAGAATTTAGCTGCTATTTCTAGAAGAGTGAATAACTACAATGAGGCTCTCTAAAATATTTTTCTCTCGGTTTCTAGATTATAGTATACCCTTGATTGAATATATGATTGTATAGAAAAAAAAAGAAAAAAAAAAGTTGTATTACAGACATGCTTTTGTGGGCAGCTTTAGTTTCAAAGGAAACAAAACCCACTTCTTATTTCACAAATAAAAAATAAAAAAAAAAATTAACTGCAGAACTGAAAGATGTTACAAATGTGGTAAATATTCTTTGTTTCATCTTATAATCTGTGATGGAAAGCTGTGATAATTAAAGTACAACAGTTGATGCTTTATATCTGTATTTCTGTATTCATGAATTCCTGTATTCTGTATTCCTATATTCCTGTATTCTGTATTTTTCAAAAAATATGTGGCCCAGAATATTTTAGAGGCTTAGGTTGGGTAATAGATAACATTTTGAAATTATGAAACATTGTTTTATTAAATCATATTTTGTCTAAGGATGAACTTTGTGCCTGCCAAATGCAGTCAGAAAAGTCACCACACAGCTAAATATGTAACCTTTGGTGACCAACTGTTTCTAGTGATGTGTTTTTCTGATCTTTCATTGGCAGCTGTAAAGCATGTGGCCTTGGGGTTAGGATGTATGGCTCAAGATTGTAAAGTTATCAGTTTTGATTCCCAGACTGGGTAGCACATTGTCTCCTTGAGTAAGGTACTTCATTTCACATTGCAACAATTCACTCGGTTGAAAATGAGTATCATCATTATCAACTGCAGCAGGACTGGGGAAGAGATTAATTTTACATCTGATTAATGGCTACAAGAAAGGAGTATTTACATCACAGCCCCTCCAATTTTTTCAACACCAACTGTGGATTCAATATAAAAAGAAGAAAAAACGTCTTCAGTCCACTACACTAAACACAGGGTCACAGGGGCTACTCATCAAACAGAGCTCCTCTCTCTCCAAACAGGGCCCCTGCTCTTTCTCTCTCTCTCTCTCTCTGCTTATATATATATGTATATATACTGCTCCTAATGGAAATTGTCAAATTTTAAATTAGTAGAGCTGACTTTAGGTTCTAACAGTGGCTATTTTTAACACATAGGTTAACCTATACATTTGTCAGACATTATGGTTAATAATTTAATGTGGAAATCAATATTTCAATATATGTATTTTTGTTCCTAACATTAAATTTTAGTAGAGCTGCTTCATTTTAAACCAAACGCACTGCTACTTCTAGCAATCCCATTAGGCTACTTGTATCCTTATATTATAACATCATCACCATGTGCATTCATATTCTCTTTTGAATCTATGATGGCTGGTCGTTTCTAATGTGTTTAGTAAGATGAATTTGTACTGATGAAGGGTGGTTAGTTTTATGGTGCCATTATTTGGTATTTGGAACCAGTTCTCTTACTCCCTGAAGCAGCTGTATAGGAATATAGAAATATCGGAATTTTACCATCTTTATGTAAGTTCTTTTACTTGCTATCCAATACATCTATGTATTTATATATATATATATATATATATATATATATATGTGTGTGTGTGGATGGTAAGAATCAATCTTTCAACACCTTTATGTAAGCCTATCTGCTTACTCTCAGACCTTCATATGTCATTACGCCTATATAAATGTACACACACACATAATATGTACATACATTTTATCTAGACAATTTCTTACCCTTGAATTATATATATATATATACATATATATACGTGTGTGTGTGTGATGTTATATGTGGGGTTGACTAATCTGAACTGCCCCCCCTTCCGGTCTAAATCTGGTCCTGACTAAACATTACATTACAATGCAAACAACTAATGTTCTACAGGTAAAACCCTAATTTTCTGTCAACTGAAGTCCCAGCAGCTCTATTTATTCAGATATAATTATAGGTGGCCACTAGAATTTTCTAGCTAGGCTATCGATTCACTTAAGGAGGTTACCCACATAGCATTAGATTTAATTTTAAACATTTGTGCCATTATATTATGTATTATAGCTGAAGAATACGGAACATGATTCTGATCTCATATGTTTTCAGTGAATTATTATATACCAAATAGATAATCTGGTTCAAGTTTGGAACCAGAGGTGCCGAAAAATTGGTGTTGTACCTGTATATTATTGCCTTGCTAAGGCACAAAAAAATAGCAAACCATTTTCCAAATTCTCTATTATTCTGAAGGCAGCGAGTTGGTAGAGTTGTTAGAACGTTGGATAGAATGCTTTGCGATATTTGTTTCAGCTCTCTGCTCTATGAGTCCAAATCCCTCCGAGGTCAACTTTGCCTTTCATCATTTCGAGGTTGATAAAAAAGTACCAGTCTACTGCTGGGGTGGATTCTCCCTCTATATCTCTTTCTCACTTCCTTTCCCTCACTCTTTCTCCTTCTCTGGTAGAAATCTGCTGTACTCAGACATGGAAAGGAGATGAGCTCTGCCAGGTTTAAAAAAAAAAACCTTGTATGTCAACATGGTGCCTCTATGGGACCATGCAAGCTATTATTCTGAGAAATATTAGAACATCAAATACAATTGAGTGAAAGAAAACAGTAGCTGCAATAACTATAGCCTAGCATAGAATTCGATCGACAAGATCCCAGACCTCATTCACTTACCGAGTGAGGTAGAACTTATAAAATTGGACCAAGGAAACAATGTTTCCATTGGTCTTTCCATTGCTGATACTATCTACTGTTTGCAACTCCTAGTAGTAAATTAGAAGGTGCTAATTGACTGAAAGAAGACAGTAGTTGCAATAAATAAAAGATGCTAATTTTACATATGAAAATACATGTGTCAGAAATAAACAGTATTTTATATTATTTACCATTCATAACTGTATTTCTAATGAAATACACACTATTTCAATTAATCGATAAAGAATTTTGAAGAATTTACTAAAACTATTAATTATTCATTACTAAGATAGTAACTTAACATATAGTTCTTGTATAAAATTATGTTTATAAATTTTAATTAACTTTTGGGTCTCGAATAATGGCCCAACCCCCTCCCCTGCTTATTAAATTTTGCTAATCTATCACTAGCGAAATTTTATTTTAAGTGGTAGCATTCCTGCGACAATTTTTTTTTAGACACTAAAAGACATTATACATGACAAAAAAAAAGTACATTACTAGAAATCCCATAGTGTAATTTTATTTAAAATAGTACCATTTCTGCAACAATAAATTTCCTTTATACATTAAAAAACAATATACATCACAAAAATCCAATATGTTATAAAATAAATAAGATAGGTTGAGGTCTCAATATGTAAACTAAACGACTAATTTGGTTTTTAAAAAAAAATCAACAAAGACAACATAGAAAAATTAC
>OZ024740.1:266740982-266748482 GCA_964016885.1 Eledone cirrhosa | reverse complement strand
TCTAAAGCCGGCTATCCAGATAAAATCAAATATAGTAAAGAAAGAAATTCTAGAAAAACTTACAGTAGAATAATTAATCATGACCATTCCAATAATTTTAATAAAAGACCTAGATACAAAAACATAATCTGGTATAATACTCCTTTCTCCATCTCTATTAATAACAATATTCCTAAATTATTTTTTAGTGCCTTAAATAAATGCTTCCCTCCCTCACATATCTATAGTAAAATATTTAACAAACACACCATCAAATTTTCGTATTCTACATCCTCCAATATTTCCAACATCATCTCTAAACACAACAATAAAATACTAAATACTAAATCTCTTCCTTCCAATATTGAATTTCATAATAACAGTAATAGTACTCCCGACGTCATTGTAAACCCTAGGCTAACTTCTGTAAACCCAAATACAACGTCAAACACAACTTCGCTAAATGTTCATAATCCAACTCTAAATCAAGAAACTATTATTCCTATTATTCCTATCGCAAACAACTTCTCCAATCCAATTCCTTCTATAGATAACACTAGATCACTCATTAATAATCTCTCTAATTGCAACTGCCGCATTAAAAATAAATGTCCTCTCAACAACCATTGTCTCGATAAAAACTTAATTTATGAATGTAAAATTATAACTAGCACCAATTCCTTCACCTATTTTGGCTCCACTTCCACCTCTTTTAAAGCTCGTCTCTATAATCATCATTCATCTTTCAAATACAAACTTAAAAGAACTAACACTGCTCTCTCAGAACTCATATGGTCCTTAAAAGACAAAAACATTAAATATACCATCTTTTGGAAGAAGATTTCTTCTGCATCCTCATACTTGAACAGCTCTCTATCTAAAATCTGTAATCTCTGCCTAAATGAGAAATTTACCATTATCTCTAACCTAGATTCTATAATAAATAGACGCACAGATTTGTTTTCTATCTGCCTGCATAAATTCCATAGAACTTTTCACAAAGTATACAGTTAATATTCAATTCTTTATCAATTTAGAATCTTTTCTCAAAGGCACATATAAATACACCTCTTTAAAATATACCCATCTACCTTACTTTAAAGGGCATTATACACTCTATAATACTTGTTTACTCATTACCCTCATTCTATCTTCACCTTGTAAAATCATAACATATACTTTTGTTTGTTTTTGACGTTAGAATATTCATCCGCAATCATTATTATTTTTTCTCTCTATCATAAATCTTTTTAATCTCAATTTCATCCTTAATTTATTATTTTTTTCTCCCCATCAACGAACTCATTATTAATACATATTAACTCTTTATTCGCATATATTATCAATTCAATCAATATACAAACTTTAACTTCACATTATTTTTCTCAAATCCTTCTACACACAAACCTTAATAATTTTTCTCTTCGTTAATTTTGAAATTGCCACAATACATACATTTCTTTTTTTGACGTTAGAATATTCATCCACAATTATTATTTTTTTCTCTCTATCTTCATACATAATTTCCATTCGTTAATTTTCAAATTCCTTTAATTTATACATTATCTTCCAACGGTTCCCAACCTCTCTATGTTAAAACAATATATCTTTTTCTCAGTTATAAAAACTATCTCTTTCTCTCTATCACCCATCTCTCCCTCTCCACCTTCACTCTCATCTCCTCCCCCTTTTTTTTCATCCTTTCCACCCCCCCTCCCTAAATAAAATATTTTTTCCTCGCACATATCCTCCCTTCGTTAATTTTCAAAATTTTTAATTTATACAATATCTTCCAACGGTTTTCAACCTCTCTATATAAAAAAATATATCTCCTCTCAGTTATAAAAACTATCTCTTTCTCTCTATCACCCATCTCTCCCTCTCATCTCCTTCCCTTTTCATCCTTTCCACCCCCCCCTCTCTAAATAAAATATTTTTTTCCCAATATCACACATCAATCTAAAACCACTTTTCATATGTTGATTTAAAACTGCACTATCCACAAGTGTTTTTTAGCCTTCATATCATGTTCTCCTGTTTTATCTGATGAAAACACAAATATTATTGCATGATGATGTTTGTTTTTGAAATGCGCATAATAAAATACATGGAACTCCTTTAACCATCTTTTGATCTTATATTATGCATACTCCAGTCCTACAAACTGTAGAGTGCTTCTTATCCGATATCTGCATTGCTTTATTGTACTACAATAAAACTCACCTCCTACACATATATATATATATATATGTATGTATGTATATATATGTATATATATACCGTCTAACCCATGCTAGCATGGAAAATGGACGTTAAACGAAGATAATAATGATGATATGTATATATATATATGTATGTATATATATATGTATGTATATATATATATACATATACACATGGCTTAGTGGTTAGAGCATTGGCCTTGCAATCGAAAGGTTGTGAGTTTAATTCTCAGACTGTGTTTTCTTGAGCAAGACACTTTATTTCACATTTCTCCAGTTTACCCAGCTGTAGAAATGAGATGATAGGGACTGGGGTCCCTATCATTCCACTGCAAAGTGGTCGTGGAGGTGCCACGGCAAAAAAAGCACCCAGCACTCACTATAAATGAGGTATGTGTTAGGAAGGGCATCCAGCTGTAGAATTCAAGCCAGAATCAGTTCCCGTTCCACCCTTGCAAGCAGGGAAAAGTGGACGTAAAATGAAATGATGATGATGATGAAATGATATGTATATATATATGTATGTATATATATATGTATATATATATATGTGACCTGGCGGTGGAACAGCACAGTAGATAAGGCCATTAGAGACAAAAGACTAGCATGGAAGGCTTGGAAAAAGGGTGGGTGTAGGGAAGAATATACAGCCGCTAAGCTAGACGTCAGGTGTACTTAGCACACAGGGAGGCGGAGAGTAGGAGGTTTGCCAATGTTCTGCGACAGGAAGATCAGAGGCATGCGGTGTTCCACATTGCAAGGCAGTGTGTCAATGCAAATCAGGATGTTGTTGGAGATAAATGTGTCCGGGATGATGCCGGTGTACTTAGTGTCACGAATGATCAGAAAAAGAAGGCCTGGAAATGTCATTATGAGAGACTGATGAATGTGGAGAATGATTGGGAGAGAGAGAAATTACCCTTAGTAGATCTGACAGAGGGGCCAGCTATTGAGATTGATGAATATAGGGTCCAAGTGGCGATTAAGGAAATGAAAAATGGTAAGGCTGCTGGACCATCGGGAATAGTTGCTGAGATGCTGAAGGCATCAGAGGACGCAGGCACTAAACTGGTTGCACGCATCATCAATCAGGCTATATATGGTGGTATCATACCCAAAGACTGGTGCAGCAGTATTCTCATAAATTGCTACAAAGGTAAAGGGGATGCTCTGGAGAGGAGCAATTATAGGGGTATGAAACTGATGGATCAGGTTATGAAAGTGGCAGAAAGGATATTAGCACAACTAATTAGAGAAAGGGTCAAATTAGATGAGATGCAGTTTGGTTTTGTGCCTGGGAAGAGTACAACATATGCTCTCTTCTTGGTGAGACAATTGCAAGAGAGGTTCTTAGAGAAAAATAAGCCACTATACCTTTGTCGACCTACAGAAGGCCTTTGATAGGGTACCGCGATCTGTCATCTGGTGGTCCCTAAGGAAGCTAGGTGTTGAGGAATGGCTTGTGAGGACAGTGCAAACTTTGTACAGAGGTACTCTCAGTAAAGTCAGGGTAGGAATGGAGTTTAGTGAGGAATTCCAGATACAAGTAGGAGTACATCAAGGTTCGGTCCTCAGCCCGCTCTTATTCATTATAGTCCTCCAAGCCATAACAGAGGAGTTTAAGACTGGCTGTCCATGGGAACTTCTCTATGCTGGTGATCTGGTTCTTATAGCAGAATCAGTAGAGGAGCTAGAGAATAAATTCTGGGTATGGAAACAGCAGTTGGAAGCAAGAGGACTGAGAGTAAACCTAGCTAAGACAAAAGTGTTGATGAGTAGAAAAGAGGAGAAAACTCTGATTCCATCAGGGAAATGACCATGTTCGATAAGCAGATAAATTCTATAAAATGCACACAATGCAGATCCTGGGTACACAAGAGATGTAGTGGGATAGCAGGCAAACTAACAGGTAGGGAGAAATATGTATGCAGTAGATGTACAGGGAAATTAGACAGTAGAAGTCGCATTGATAGACACATTTTTCAAATGCAGGAGGGCGCTATAGAAGTGGTGGATAGCTTCCGGTACCTAGGAGATCAGATTAGCATGGGAGGAGGGTGTTCCGAGGCCATAGTATCTAGAATAAGGACGGGTTGGAAGAAGTTTAGGGAGCTGCTTCCTCTGCTGACAAAGAAGGGTTTCTCCCTGCGTACGAAAGGCCGGTTGTATGATGCCTGTGTGAGGAGCGCGATGCTGCATGGTATAGTGAGACGTGGGCAGAGCATATACGATGGCTGGAGAGAAATGAGGCAAGCATGCTCCGCTGGATGTGCAGTGTCAATGTACATGAATGACCCAGCATGAATGTGTTGAGAGAGAAACTGTGTCTGAGAGGGATAGAATGTAGTGTACGGGAGAGGAGACTGAGGTGGTATGGACATGGAGGATATGAGCATGGAGGATGACCGATGGGTGAAGAAGTGCCAGGAAATGCCAGTTGAAGGAAGACGTGGTAGAGGTAGACCACGAAAAACATGGGCGGAGGTGGTGAGAACAGACCTCAGATCGTTGAAGCTCACGGTGGAGATGACGAAGGACCGAGACGAGTGGAGAGATGCTGTGCTGAATAAGACCCGACCCACCCTTGCAAGCAGAGAAAAGCGGACGTAAAATTATGATGATGATGATATATATGTATATATATATATTTATTAAAATAACAGATTAAAGTTTAAGCAAAGAATCGCTGCTTTCACCCTGAAACTAACAAAGTCAATTTGTAAACGCAGAACTGGATATTTCAAAAAACGTTGCAACCGGAGGAAGACAGGAAGACGATACTTTGGTTCGTGGAAACGTTCGCTGGCAAAGACCGGGAAAAAACGAATATAATAAAACGGGAAAAAACGGGAAAAAACGGGAAAAAACGGGAAAAAACGAATTAATAGGAGCGGTGAAAAACAATTACGCGCAAAGACAGAACCACGTTTATGGTATAAAAGAGGTCGTAGACTAATGTTCTCTTAGGTGGTGCATAGAGACGTTCTCTGGCAATGAACGAGAAAAACGAAGATAATACGTCATATATGGAGCGTGGAGAACAATAGCACGCAAAGACAAAACCACGTAAATGGTATAGCAGAAGTCGTAGACTAAAATTCTAACAAGGAGATCGAATGAATCTCCGCTACAGAGTTAAGAACAAAGTAAATAAATACAATACAGAAGTAATAGAAATAAATAAATACATACACGCAAACAAATACGTACATACACAAGCATACGCAAAAACTTACCATAGGTATACAAAACCACGCACATATAAATATGTGTGTGTGTGTATGCGTGTATACATATAAATAAATAATTATATAAACGTATATAAATGTATATAAATAAATCAATACGTATATAACAAGCGCACTTAAACAGGCATGTATATAAAAAACAAAAAAAAAACAAAACAAAAACAAACCCCTTTTAAAGGGAGACTACTCTTTATCCACCTAATTTTAACTCTTTGACATTAGAGATAGAACAGATACTCTATACCATTTCCTGTCAGCATGACTTGGCAAGCTATTTAGAACGCTGGTTTGAGACCTTTATTTTCCTCTGAAGAAGAGATATTATCTCGAAAATTAAGGACATTTAAATAAATCTAAGGTAAAAGACTAATTGTCAACAATATCTTTTGCATTTGCATTCTTTATTCTATGTCCATACCTGCATTGTTTTGGCTTTATTATACATATTCAAACGTTTGTATATATATATGTATATATATATAGTTGTTATATAGTAAGGTGTATTATTGGTTGTGTCAAACGCTCCAATAAATTTTTGTTAGCAATATTAAGTTCTCCACGCTTTTGTATATCCCCAATTCCATTTATGGAAACAGCTGGATGATGTAAAACGGAGTATTTGTATCAAAATAAAGATCAGAAGGCATGGTATACATTTCCAATCATTTTAATCACGACACATATTTCAATAAGAGATAGATCGATCGTGTAGCCATGATCGATTATCACTGACCTCGTCAGGTTAAAATGAATTGTCTTCAAATCCTTGATATGAGGGAGAAAATTAACAGTGTTCTCTCACAGAGTTTAGTCCCTCATATGAAGATCAAGCAGTCAAAACACGGCGACTGCTATCGTCCTCAGTTAGGGTCATAAAACTATCAAGTCTCTATCTCCCAATAGCTGCAAAAGACGCTGGAAATCAATCAAATCTGTAGAATTACAGTCGGTCACAGTTAATGTGAGTGGGTACACACACGCTCACACACACGACGCAAGGTCAAAGAAAAAAAATATATACACATACCAACACAGCATCAAATCTGTAGAACTTTAGACGGTCACAGTTAGTGTGAGTGAGTACACACACACTCACACACCCCGACACGAGGTTAAAGAAAAAATACAAATATACCAACATAGTATTCACCGAAAGTTAGTTTACAAAATAACAAATGTTATTTTGGTCAAATCTCAATTTGACGATGTAAATTGGAAAAATTTGGTCAACCGCATCCCTAAACACACGCAAGTAAGTTCAGGGTTGGGTATTTAGGTTAAGGTGTCAGTATGTGCGATCTCCCGTCATATGGGCCCTTGGGCTTTTAAGATAGGTGTTTGAGTGGTGGAGGTGTGTTATCCAACGCAAAAGGCAAAATAAAATAACAAAGAATAGCAAAACCCAGAGAATGTGTGTAGGCCCATTAATGGCGTGTGAGTATTATTGTACAATCTGTAACCGTGAGCACTCTATGGTTAGATGAACACGGATCAAAACCTAGTGTAGTGTTCAATCGATAGGAAGGTGACCAGTAATAACTGTGGGAACTCAGTGTCTAAAGAAACCGGGTACTGTGTGTAGAGTTATGTATAGAGAGCGTAATTAGCCTTAACTGAGTGTGTAATACGCCTAGCTATAACCTAACCGAGAGAACTCAATGGTTAGGGTATCCTAAAGTAATGGCGAATGCGCGTAATCGGTCTTACCCGAGTGTGTAATCATTTAACTATTTACAAACTAGGTATTCTAATGTTCACTCAGCTGTGAGGACTCTGTGGAAACAGGCCGAGTACCGTTTGTAAGTGCGCAAACAATCTTCGCTGTCTAACTACCTGAGTGTGTGATTGTCTGTTTTTTTGCTAATTGAGATAACTCTATGGCTAAGGTAGAGAGGAGGGAGTTAGTGGTAGGTTACTTTCAAAAAATCCTGCGGAAGGTTTTCGAGGTTCTATGTTGGCAGTTGCTGAAAATATCCGCTCTCCTATTGATTAATAGGGGGCCGCCTCTAATAATATTAAAGGTTTCAGCTATACATAAATTACAAACTCCA
>OZ024740.1:266728482-266735982 GCA_964016885.1 Eledone cirrhosa | reverse complement strand
TGTGTGTATATATATATATGTATATATATATATATGTATATATATATATATATGTATATATATATATATATATATATATATATATATATATATATATATATATATATATATATATATATATGTATATATATGTGTGTATATATATATATATATATATATATATATATATATATATATATATATATATATATACATACACACACACACATATATATATACATATATAAGTAGAAGGGATATAGGGATATTTAATTTGTTGGAAATTCAACAAATATAAATGTTTATAACTGACAAGTTTTTGGTACCCTTGAAATATATATAATAGAATAAATATGGTTTTATAAATATAGTTTCCATTTATTTAATATCATTGTATACACACACACACACACATATATACATACATTTTTTTTTAGGGTAAATATTGATGCAATTCAAATCAAGCACTCAACATACTTATTCCACATAGGAGTGACGGAGTAAATATCGAATAAGGAAAAGCGAAGTAGTTTCAGATGTTCAAGTCCTTTAATAATAATTGTTTCTACTTTAGGCACAAGGTCAGCAATTACCCAGTGCATTACTGGTACTTAATTTTATCGACCCCGTAAGGATGAAAGGCAAAGTCTAATAATGCTGTGATATATATTTCAATGGCGAAAGTGGCCACACTGTTCTGTGCGCCAGTCTCGCGACATCGTCAGACAGCTTGTTACATAATAAGGTTATGTTTCCGAGGCGATCCAAATTAAATCGACATGGGAACGGACGAAGTATGTGCTTTTGGGTTCTTCATCCGTTCCCCTGTGAGCACCAATTCACCCCCACTGGTCTGCGCAGGCGCAGGTCCAGGGGGAAGTTGACCATTAGCTACCGCAGATTTAAACGGAATTCGCTTGGTCAGTTCCCTCTCTCAGCCAGACAATGACCCATTCAAGCCAGCACCATAGTTTACTGCTTCCCATCACATCTGTGGCAGTCAGCCGAAAGCCAGTGGGGATGGGAGAGTGTTAGTATTTACAGGTCTCTATACTACCTCTCACTAATAACTGACCATCAATCCCTAAGAGTATATATTTTTAATTCTATGTATCATAGTTTCATATTGGAAGTTATAAGTGAAATTAGAACTAAAAATTACAATTTAAAATCGAAAATCCTCAATCAAGTATCAGAAATTATACATTAAAAAATTAACAAATAGAAATTAAACAATTAAAGATTTTTCAAGTGAGAATCCGGATTGAGGTGAGCAGAAAAAATATAGATTGAAGTGAGGAAATAATATGGAGAGAGATGTTTAAGTAAGAAGTTCTGAAAGGGGTCCTAATGTTACAGTTACCCTATCTACATACAGAACGATGGTGCCGTACAGTAGAACTGAGGGTAAATTACAGTATTACGGGTAGTAGTCAATTGGGTACATAGTCGTAATTTCCATCACATGGAACAAAACCAACAAAACATATATAAAGTACACAAAAGAAAAGAACCAATGAATGAATAAATGAATGAGTGAATGAGTGAATGAATGAATGAATGAATGCAAAAACACAGAGTACATATATGGAAAATGATCCATATTATTGTCAATTTGTCCATGTATAGGTTGAATTGAGGGGGCTTCTGTTCAAATGCGATTTGGTGCAGAAAAATAGGGGTTTATCTTTGTTTCCGCGTATTTATCCAGCCGAAAGTTATTATTATGTCCGTCCAGTGTCCGGGGTTTCCATCCCATGGAAGAGGGAATTTCCAGGGGTAGCTCATGGCTGGTTCCTCTCTTCTCCACCATATCGGTTACATCATAGAGCCCTCAAATAATTAGAGCTAAATTCTTAGGGTAAACATTGATGCAATTCAAATCAAGCACTCAACGTACTTATTCCACATAGGAGTGACGGAGTAAATATCGAATAAGGAAAAGCGAAGTAGTTTCGCCCATGTCGATTCAATTTGGATTGCCTCGGAAACATAACCTTATTATGTAACAAGCTGTCTGACGATGTCGCGAGACTGGCGCACAGAACAGTGTGGCCACTTTCGCCATTGAAATATATATCACAGCCGTGGATTGGCAGTATCAGTAGAGGGTCGGACGCCATGCTTTCCAGCATAGTTACGTCCCTTTACGATCTGAGTTCAAATACCGCCGAGGTTCACTTTGCCTTTCATCCTTACGGGGTCGATAAAATAAAGTACCAGTAATGCACTGGGTAATTGCTGGCCTTGTGCCTAAAGTAGAAAGAATTATTATTAAAGGACTTGAACATCTGAAACCACTTCGCTTTTCCTTATTCTCTCTCTCTCTCTCTCCCTCTCTCTCTCTCTCTCTCTCTCTCTCTCTCTCTCTCTCTCTCTCTCTCTATATATATATATATATATATATATATATATATATATATATATATATATATATATATATATACTGTACATATATATATATATACTTATATTTATATACATATATATATATACATATATATATATACATACATACATATATATACATATATATATATGTATATATATGTATATATATATGTATATATATATATGTATATATATATATGTATATATATGTATATATATATATGTATATATATGTATATATATGTAAATATGTATATATATATGTATGAATATATGCATATGTATATATATATATATATATATATGCATATGTATATATATATATATATATATATATATATATATATATATATATATATATATATATATATATATATATATATATAAATATATATATATATAAATATATATATATATGAAAATAGGGAGAAAAAGACGATTATTAGGAAGAAGCATATATTTTTTTCCCTTTTATTTTTTTCTCTTTTTTCTGGGTTAGAAAATATTTAAAACAAAATATTTTACTTTATGTGAAGTGTTAAGGTATTAGTTAATTTATTTATTAATTAACAATGGCATTTATTTATTTATTTATATATTTAATAATTGTCTATTACTGGTTTCAAGCAGAAACTACCCACCATCCCTAATCAACAATTGATTCCAGCGTGCCCTAAAACTCAACATCCAGGAACTCAGACACCCCAAACCCAGTAATGAACCGCAACAGAAAACTCTACCATACATATCCACACACAACCACCTCAACAATGAGGCATTCGACACCATCCTCCAGAACTTTCCTTTACTAAAAAGAGACCCAAGAATGAACAAAATCCTCCAAACACACAACATCATATAGAGCAAAAGAGAAAAATCCATAAAAAAACATTCTCACACAAGCCAAAAGCCAACCAACCCTCACAATGAACCCTACAGTAAAGAAATACGGAAGGCCTAACTCTGGCATATGCATAAATCTAATAGAAGGTTCAACATTCCATTTTAAACAAGGACAACATTTCACAGTTAAACACAACTTTACATGTGCATCTGTAAACCTAATCTATGTTTTGACCTGCTCAGGTTGTCAAGAGCACTACATAGGACAGACAAAAAACAGCCTCCGACAACGTATGACCGTCCATAAATCACAAATCAAAATACAAGAATACAGAAAGATTGCTTTTAGTGAACATATCGCCAATTGTACACCTAACCAACATCCAAACTTTAAAATTTTCCCCTTTTACAAATTCATAGACAACGCTTCTTTCATCCATCGTACCAATAAGGAAACGTACTTCATTAACAAATTCCAACCTCTACTTAATGGACTAAACTTCGGACTAAACTAAAACTGGAACGAACAATGAACCAAAACCAAATCCCTATGATCCCTAAAGAGTTACCTCCCTTACACCCTACCTAATCCTTTTTCTTATATAAATGAATTATCCTCTCTCATTTCTCTCTCCCCTACCTGACCACTCTGAATTACCTCCCCTGCATATCAACTCTCTAAAAAGGGAAATCATATCAAACCACAGACTACCATTTTCCTCCATCATGGATCAACTAAGCACTCTTGCCATAATAACACATTTTAAACTGCTTATCTTCAAGAACTATGCCTGTAAATAATATTTTTTCTTTCCCATTACCTTATCATGTTCCACATTACCCCCTTTTTTCCTTTTTACTTTTCACTTCAAAAACCTTGTTTGTAAATAACATTATTCTTTCTTCACCATTTCCTTAACATGTTCAACATCACCAACATTTTACACCAATACAAATTCCCCCCTTTGATAATGCATAAAATGCCGAAACCGGTAATAGACAATTATTAAATATATAAATAAATAAATAAATAAATGCCATTGTTAATTAATAAATGAATTTACTAATACCTTAACACTTCACACAAACATTTTCTAACCCAGAAAAAAGAGAAAAATTGAAAGGGAAAAAAAAATATTTTTCTTCCTAATAATCGTCTTTTTCTCCCTATTTTTATATATATATTCCAACTCGTGTGCTCCTTCTCCACATTTTATTATTATTATTATTATTATTATTATTATTATTATTGTTATTGTTATTCCTTGAATCTCAGTCATTGATGTTGGTTAACTGGAAAGTCCGTTGGATTGAATATCAAGCCACTACCTGCAGCCTCAGATATTCAGGACGTATCGGAGGGTTCTTGCTGTTCCAAGCAAGCATGCCTTTTGAAGCGTTCCAAAAAGCGTGAAGGGGCCGATTTTCTTTAACCATCCCTGGAAACCTTTGGAGATAGTCCCCAGTGCGCCTATGACAATCGGGATCACTTTGACTTCATGGCAGTTCCAAATCCTTTTCACCTCCCACCTTAGGTCCTGGTATCGGTTAATTTTCTCCCTCTCCTTCTCTTGCACTCTCGTGTCGAACGGGCAGGCCACATCCACAATCAGGCACGATCTTTTTTCTTTGTCCACAACCACCAGGTCAGGTCTATTGTGTTCCAGTTTTTTGTCCGTCTGTATCCTAAAATCCCACAGCACCTTCACCTGACTGTTCTCCATCACCGCCTCTGGCCTATGCTCATACCATTTCTCAGAATGTGGTAGATTGTTTACTTTGCACAGGTGCCAGTGGATCACCCTGCCCATCACATCGTGTATCCAGCCCTTATAGTGTGTCTGGGCTAGGTGTTTACACTCGGACACAATGTGAGCCACAGTCTCCTCTCTCTCTCCACAGATCCTGCACAGTGGGCTAGCCTCCTCCTTGTAGATATGGTGCTTCAACCACTTCGTTTTGAGGGCCTGCTCCTGCGCAGCCATTAGCATTCCTTCTGTAGCCTTTTTGAGGTCTCCTCTTCTCAACCAGTTCCATGTCTGTGGATCTCTAAATTCAGTTTTCTCAAAGAAGGTACTATGAAGGGATTTTCCCTTAAGGCTGCTCTTCCTCCTTGATGTTATTTCCTCCTTGGACATCCCCTGGCCTACTGTCCCCTCCTTCAGTACAGTTCTGAGCATTGGCTCCTTACTATAGGTCACGTATTTGTATAGGTTGTTTTTCTCCATCTGAACACAGTCCTCTATGCTGATAAGACCTCTTCCACCCTCAGATCTCCTTAGGTAGAGTCTATCGACATCACTCCTCTTGTGGAACATGTTGTAGATAGTCAATAGCTTCCTAGTCTTCCTATCCATTTCTTTTTGTTCAGCAACATTCCATCTCAGAATTCCCGCACTGTACCTAATAATAGACACAGCTCGGGAATTTACTGCGCTTATGGCATTTCTGCTGTTCAGATGTGACTTCAATACGCTCCTTACTCTCCGAATGTATTCAGTTCTTAACAATTCCTTCATTTTTTTGTTCTTTATGCCATCAGCCTCCAGAACGCCCAAATACTTGTATCCTTCCTCAGAGTCAATTTCCTTTATCATCTCACCTGTTGGTATCTGGATCCCGTTACTTCTGCTCAACCTACCCCTCTTCATCACAATGACTCCACATTTACCAATACCAAACTGCATACATATATCACTGCTGAAAATACGGACAGTGTCAACAAGCACATCCAACTCCTTCTCACTTTTCCCGAAGAGCTTAAGATCGTCCATGAAGAGGAGGTGATTGATGGTAAGCTCTCCCCTTCCCAACTTGTATCCTGCTCTCACTTTTCGCAGCATAATGGTCAAGGGCATCAGGGCAAGGACAAACAACAGAGGGGACAGGCTATCTCCCTGGAAGATACCTCTCTTGATCTTCACGCTTCCCAAGTATACTCCAGTTGATGTCAACTCTGTCTCCCAGGACCCCATACTCCTGCCCAGCAACTGTCTGATGTTATCTGCCACCCTGAAGATCTCCAGGCTTTTGGTGATCCAGGAATGAGGCACCATGTCAAATGCCTTTCTGTAGTCTATCCATCCCATGGCAAGATCAGTGTGTCTCCTCCTGCAATTCCCCATTACCATCTTATCAATAAGCAACTGGTCCTTTGTACCACGTGACTTCTTTCGGCATCCTTTCTGTTCGTCCGGTAACAAGTTTTTTGTGTGGAGGTGATGGTAGATTTCCTCAGACACAATGCTCGTCAACAGTTTCCACATTACGGGCAGACATGTGATAGGTCTATAGTTGGTAACATCATTACCCTTGATTCGGTCTTTCATTATCAGAACTGTGGTACCTTTTGTCAACCACTCTGGCACCTCACCCGACACCAAGCAGTCATTGAACATGGCCGTCAGCTTCGGGTGGAGGGATGTTAAATGTTTAATCCAATACCCCTGCACACCATCTGGGCCTGGTGATTTCCAGTTGGTTAGTTTTTTGGCTTGCCCCTTAAGAGTTTCAACTGTGATACTCAAATCAGTCTGTTGTTGTGCCTGCTCACCTATCTCCCTCTGTACTGTCTCAATCCACCCTGCCTGGGCATTGTGTCTAACATCCTGCTCCCATATTCCTCTCCAGAATGTTTTAGCTTGTTCCGCCCCAGGGATCAAGTCGTTGCCTCTTTCTTTCCCCTCAAGCTGTCCAAACAGCATCTTCTGGTTGTTGTCGAACATGCGGTTCTGTTTATACTGACTGACTCTGTTCTCGTATCGCCTGATTTTGGCACTCTTTGCTACAATGCGTTGCTTCAATTCCTCTATGATAATATTTAGCTTTTTACTCCTAGTTTTGTATTTTATTTCCAGTCTATTTTTAGTGCCTATGTTTTTTAGTGTCCCATTCAGTAGTGACTCAAGCTTTCCTATGTCATTTCTCATTTCCCCGATTTGCCCACTCAGTCGCTTCTTCCACCACGGCTCTGCTCTTTCTTGTCTGTTGTTTCCTCTCGCTTTTATACCAAGTAGTTTCCTCACCGTATTTGCTGTTGCTTTGAGGATATTGTTGCACTGGTGAAGGCTCCTCGCCTCAAGGTATGGGATGACTTTGTTTACCTTAGCTGTTGTTTCTTTTAACTTTTTCCTGTCTACAAATCTTAGGTTCATAGGTCTCCCACTATCATTGTTCAATTCATCTACCACTAAATTTAGGATGTCAACCGAATCTTGTCCTAGCCCGTCAGCATTCATCTCCTCAGTGGCCGTATCTCTGTTCCAGGTATTATTTATCTCAGTATTC
>OZ024740.1:266713482-266723482 GCA_964016885.1 Eledone cirrhosa | reverse complement strand
TTTTTTCCAGGCAGTTATTGCCGAGGGGGCAGTTGTCAGGATAGGTGCAGTTACAGTTGTGTACGTTGGGTTTTCTCTGGAGTAGTATTGCGGACGAACTTAGGTGTGGTTTATTTATGTTCTGTAGTGTATTGTCTACTGTTTTTTTTTGTGTTCTTTGTACTTAAGTTTTTAGTGTTTTCGTTTAACCTTCTAGTATTGATCTTTTTATGTGTTGTTCAAGGTTTAACGCTGTAGAGTATGACAGTCTTATGGTGGTAGGGTTTAGGATTTTGTGGTATTTGTGTGATGTAGGAAAATGTCTCTTAATTATTTTAAAGAAGAGTACTGGTAAATTTGTACTAATGGAACTATTGTATTCGGGGTTATACCATGTTATAGAAACACGTGTCAATAAATTCCTTTCAACTAAACTGTATCCATTCAAATCTTTCTATTTTTCTCCGGATTACTTTTGGAACTACAACTGGAACCGTCGAGCAAACTCTACGTGAGCTGTCAATCTACTGTGTGTAATATTTATATTACAACACAACGGAAAATACTGTATATATATATATATATATATATATATATATATATATATATATATATATGGAAAGTTCGTGGTGAGTTAAATATAGTATAGACATTCTGAATAAAAGTGACAAAACAATGAGTGCATAAACTGAATGTTCTTTTGTAAGTAAAATCTGTTGTTATAAAGAAAAATGATTTCTAAACTTCAAAGGAACTGATGAGTAATAAGTTAAATATCTTTAAGTCGTTTGGAGGCCTCGACAATGCAGATGGGTAAATCTCCGGGTAACAAGATCTGGTGGTGGAGAGAGAGATGTAAGTGGGTGTACGTTGAGATGCGTGGCGTGTATAAGACGTGTAGAGGAATGAAGGAAAGAGCGTAAAGGATAAAAATAAAAATAACAACACGAGAGAAAGTTACCTTAGGAGAGATTTAATTGTCCCTATATATTTCGGATTCACATCCATCAACTGGGGTTTTTTCGGGGGGGGGGGGGGGGGGGGGTTGTCTGTCGGAAAGGTGCGAAACGTGTCCTCCGCTGTTCGTTGTTTTGAATATCTGAGGTATTCAGCAGAGCGCGCGTGCGGATGAAATGGGGTCGGTCAGGCAGAGGTCAGTGGCCGAAATAGTTCTTTCAACTGTGGGAGTGAGTGGTGGCGCTAGCTGTCAGTCCATTCTCTGCCTGTTTGGTGAATGTTACTGTGTGTGTGTGTGTGTGTGTGTGTTGCTCTCTCGCTTGTGTGTGTGTGGACGTGTGTTGCTGCATCGTTTGTTAACTTCAACCAACCACCTCATTTCGCTTCTCTCGGATCGGTTGTTTAATTGTGGCCCTAGGCGTTTGATCCAAAGTGCTTCCTTGATACGTAACGTGTCGGCGTTTCTTTCTGTCGCTAGAATTGTGACAATGGCCCTTCCGTCTTTGTTTCCGCATTTGGCTATGTGTTTCCGGAAAGACGAGGCCCTGGTTTTAGTGTGTTCCTTGATCCGGATGTGCAACGGCCGGATTGTGCTACCTATATAGTATTGGTTGCACTTGTTACATTCTATCTTATACACGACGTATGTGCGTAGGCAACAGTTCGCATGGCGCATCGGGCAGTCTCTGAGGGAGCACGCGTCAGTTGATTTCCCGGGTTTCCTGGAGAGGCATCTTCGCAGGGAGGGGCCCGAGTGGGCCAGGTGGATGTCGAGGCCCTCCCTCCGTGTAGCCTTGCGGATAGCATTGGTGGTATTCTCGCCCAGGTGTGGCATTTTAAGGAAGCACTTGCCTTGATGAGTAATGTTTTGCTGTCCACGACAGCCGTTCAAAAACTACTGATTGACAACGTTTTGATGTGCGTGGTATCAGGACCGCCGATACTGTTAAGACCAGCTAAGCAGCTCTCTAGAATACAGGCCTCAGTGAGGCGCATTACTGAAACTTAAAGGATCACAGTTTTATATAAATTCGTATGATTAAGTTAAATTGACATTAATTTCCTGCGATCAATAAATAGATAGCTAAACATCTTTGCTGCGAGTTGACATAATCTTCTTTGGAAAATTGGGATACATAACTGGGAGAAAGAGACACACATTGTAAGGGTGACTTGTGGCACTAAATACTTAGGGGCCGTGTTGTGTGGCCCCCAATACGGTAAGCGGTACAATGACCCCTACCCCCTGCATAGGAATGGATCTTCATTAGTTTCGACGATGTATATCCCAGATGTCGCTCAGTGAGATCAAAAGCAGGATCTAATAATTGCCAAGGGAACTTCTTAACTATTCGGTCATGTTCCCATATTCTGGGGCATACCATAAAATACATCTGTGTGTATTTATATAGCTACACATACACACACACACACGTATATATATATATACACACACAAACACATACACACTAACCCACAGGAACATGCGCACACATAACACAGACGCATACACACAGACACATACACTAACACACATGCACACATATCGCATAAACACATACTCGCGCACGCACACACGCACGCAGAGACATAGACACACATAGATATACACCACACACACTCACACATAAACATACATTAACTATATTCTCTTACTGGTTTCTATCAATGTACGGCGGCCTTGAGCTGCCCCCTTCAAAAGATTAGTCGACAATATCCATCCTATTGTTGATTTTAAACTCTAGTACTCATTGTATCGATCTGTTTGTCGAACTTGGTTACAAGGCATAAACAGTAGTAGTCATTAAGCTATGTAAACGTAAACCAGGCAGGCAGGCAGACAGACAGACAAACACACGCACACATGCATGAATACATACATACATACATACATACATACATACATACATACATACATACATACATGGTGGCTGCCAATTCGTTTTCGAGTATGGCCACTACTTTATATCCATGTAGGAGAACTCCTACTGATGCGCTGAACGAGTGTGACTTTTTAGTCCAGCCAGCGACTTGAAAACTCTGGTACAAACACTACACTTGTGACAATTATTGACACATAGTGCTGGGCCCATGGTACCATGTGACGACAAGTGCAGGGAGATCTCCAGATATAAAGCAATGCCTGCGCCTTGAAGCTTTTATAGTGAGCAAAGGCACTGCACAAAGTCACTCCCACTCTCTTAACCAAGATGATATTTACCAAAAAGAAGAACAAGTCAACATCATTGAATACCGTCAGGCTTGCAGGTGTTATATCAGAGTTTTCCTTCTCCTAGAATTCTGCCTTGACAAAGGCTAAGGGGTCATCTCTCCCGGTGATTTTGGATGGCCATTGACTCTTAAGAGCTGCTTTGCCCTTTGACAGGTTTTGTTTTTAGTCCTGCAGGATGTCCAAAGTCACCCTCCTCACCAAGAAACCTTGGTGGGGTTGCCAGTTTAGTCGCCAACAACCCGACCATGAGACAGGTTGTACTGGGATACATGTTACCAGTAGCACCAACTGGTGACCTGACATAATACATACATACATACATACATACATACATACATACATACATACATACATACATACATACATACATACATACATACATACATACATATTAACATCATACGAGACCCGGATAGAAACACTGAAATAACATCTTCAACAGAAGAACAAGGTCAGCAATCATCAAGCCCAGGTTTATGAGCACGAAGGAAATAAGTGTTTCTTCTTTTTGGCACAACCAGCAATTATCCAGTGTATTACTGGTACTTTATTTTATCGACCTCGTAAGGATGAAAGGCAAAGTTTACCTCGGCGGGATTTGAACTCAGTCCGTAAAGGGACGTAACTGTGCTACAAAGCATGGCGTCCGACCCTCTACCGATACTGCCAATTCACGACGTAGGAAATAATATCATTAGGATAGCCACTGATCTGGGGGAGAGATATGGAATAAGACCTGATATTAATCTCTCTTCCGGGGAAATTGGAAGATCCTATTCAATGTTCGAACAAGATAACAAAAATGAACCATTTACAGATAAGGTTGTGCATGATCCAGTATCCAAGATACACCTTCAGCTTCATACCCATCATTATTGGAGCTACAGGTTATATACCAACCCGCTTGGACCAAAGCATAATTGAACTTGGATTTGCAGACAAAGAGCGCAGCTCCCTAATTCATAAACTACAAATGATCGTGATAGCTGTGGCCTTCAGCATTTGCAAAATATTCTTGCGATTCAAGGGATGACAATTTCTTTTCTTTTACAACCTAGCCGGCTAGGAACGTTGCCGGTCAAAAATGTACTCGAAATTAAGAGAAAGAGAAACATACATGCATTCATAATGGCTGTATCTCGGTTTCGAGAATTGCCATCCCTTGACCTTTTTCTCATACATGGGTAGCACGAACATGACTTTATAGCCCTCCAAGGAGTTAGATTTCTTTCTGCATATGCTGCAGCGAAAGAAAAAAAATAAAGGGCCATGCTCACGAAAGACACGTGAAAGTGGTTAAGATCAAGTGATGCCTGTGCTTGAAGCATTTTAAAGTGAAGAATGGACTTGCACAGACCAATCCCACAGATGTACAAAAAGAACAGGTTAACATCATTGTCTATCATCGTGTTACAGGTTTCATATCAGTTTTCCTTCTCTTAGAATAATGTCCTAATAAGAACTAGAGCTCTCTCGCACCCGGTGGGTTAAGCACCCGCTCGGACACCAAACCGAATATTTTATGTACCCGCACGCGCACACACACACACACACACACACACACACACACACACACACACACACACACACACACACACACACACGCATACATATACATTCAGAGTCGGCGCCTATCATAAGATCGACAAGGCAGCTGCCGATGGCGCATACCTCAGATAAATACATTACAAAACCTTAATGGATCACGGTTGTATAGAGAAATTACTAAACATATTTGCCGCTTAGCAGCTTTGTAGGAACATCCAAAACGATGGAGACGGTCGTTTTGGTGTTACGACCTGCTTAACATAGGTGAATGTAGACTATGTAGTGGAAAACGCATCCTTAAAATTAGTGTGGTCAGAACAGGATATGTCAAAAACTAGGTTCGTCAGCTTAATAAACAGTAAATTGAAATTATTTCATTTGGGAGAAAGGGGTGCACATTATTAGCCTAGAGCGTTAAATTCCCAGGTGTCACACACATACACACACATACACACACACACACACACACACACACACGTGTGTGTGTGTGTGTGTGTGTGTGTGTGTGTGTGTGTGTGTGTGTGTGTGTGTGCGTGTGTGTGTGTGTGTGTGTGTGTGTGTGTGTGTGTATATGAAAACATCATAAAGTATAAGTGTGTTTGATGTTGATGCGTATGTATGTACATAAGCGAGTGCAAACATGCACATTTAATATTAAAAGATGGATTGTCTGCGTGCGTGTGAGAAAGATACCTGATTGGCTGAATTTTTGTTGACGTAAGAGAACAGAGGGATGTTTACTGGCTTTGAAACTCTTTTTTAAAATTGACTAGCAGAAAAACCATCCTTCGGGTGGTTTTCTGCTAGCATGTGTAGTGTGTATATTGATATTATACTATACGCAAGTATATATACATGTAGATATGATCAAATAAAATCGTTATTGATATATACACAGAAATTGAAAGAAGACTGTGTTACATTGTCTTATGTAATCAGTAACGTAATCCATGATGCATTAAAAAAAGACGATATATATAAACTGCATTAGGAGAAAATTAGCGACAGAAAATTAGTATATATATATATATATATATATATATATATATATATATATATATAATAGAATAATCGAGTATCGGAAAATCAGCTCACGAATTAACGATAAACAAATCCGTTATGAGTGGCAGAGGGCTCAATAATTTGGATAAATCAGAGCTATAACTATCGTTAAATTACCAACACATAAAGATTAAGCCTAAAATCACCCGTGCAGCCGAAAAAGAACGACCAGGAGGATTCGGGTCACTCAAATAAAATATCAATAAATCAATAATTTAAATGAATGTAAAAAACTTACCCGGACCCGCTAGAAGGGTGTTAAATCTAGCTTCTTGGGTTTCTGCAATTCCTTAATCCGTTCACTATCAGCCCACATAAAAATATATAAGACTTCTAGGGAAGGACTGGACCGGAAGAGCGTTATCAACGGGTTGCGTCCGAAAATAAAGAAGTGACCTTTAGCCAGACACGCACATGGTGCCCAGCAAGGGAGATAACCTCTATATTAGCGAAAAGTTTTCGGTAATGTGGAAATCATGTGGGGGTACAAAATATCACATATCGAATCAGAGTGCTCAATAGACATGTTAAAATAAACAGGAGCTATTCATCATTCAATAGAATCGACAAAAGAAATTATCAATAAAATTAACTGGTCAATAGCTATGTCTAGAGCTAAATATAATAGAATAATATATATATATTCAGGTTTGAGGTTCACCACTGTATAGAGCTGGTCTATTCCGTATGGTCAATCGTAATGCAATAATATAGAGAGTACTCAACGTAAAGCAGTTCAACCGTCTTTGTTTTTGTAGTTGGTGGTGCTATTATGGAGTTAAATATTATAATGAAATGAGAGGAGGCTGGATTTGTGTAAATCCTTGAAAGGTTTATTATACTATGATCATTTCAATGACCGGGTTCCGTATGTATCCGGTGATATCATCAGGTATTCGAAATATAATACGTGAATGTAATAGATAAAATCCATGGGGCTAAAAATCGAGGACCCGAGGGCAACCGCTATTCTGTTCCTTCAACCTCAGCGGTCGCCCTCGGGTCCTCGATTTTTATATATATATATATATATATATATATATATATATATATATATATATATATATATATATATATATATATATATATATATATATATATATATATATTCCTTCTTCCTCCCGTTAGACCTGTACGGAATTCCTTCCTTGCTCACATTCCAACCAGGTTTGATGGTCTTTATTCTCTCTCGTTCACGATTTCAACGAACTTAAATTCATGGAAATTTGGGACTTGACTCGTTCTTCCTCACTTTTCGTTGCTTCATCATCTTTGTTTGTTTACACTCTCGTGTCCCCTTTATTTACGTGTCCCAACGACCTTTTTAGCCGTTGCTCGCACCAACCGGAGGTATATGGTCTTTAAAGCGATGAAATACCAATGATGGTTGGAAGATCACTGATGAAGGACAAACTTTATTCATATGTAACCCATTTGCAACCACGCAGCACGTTTATTCTCATATATATATATATATATATATATATATATATATATATATATATATATATATATATATATATATATATATATATATATATATATATATATATATATATATATATATATTTATGTATATATTTATATATATATGTACACACACACGCACACACACACACATATATATATAACAAATAATTGTAGATACATATATACAGAATTGAAGACATATATATATATATACATATATTCATAAGTATATGCACACGTATAAACTTGTGCGTGAATTATAATTTTCGCTCAATGAATGAATTAACAAAATAATTAATCAATTAATCAGAGCATTATAAAATCATGAACAGGTAAAGTAATTAAGATAAAAAATTACCTCAAATACTTCTTGATCCCAACTGCAGTTTCGCCATAAAGACTAATAATTTATTATATAAGGCTAGGAGAATGGGCTCTTCGGGGAACCTTCTTATATTCAGAGAAATTTCTAGTGACCGGATGTATATATATGTCTATGCTTATGTATGTATGGTCGAGTCGTCGGCATCTAACCCGGCAACCCCACCAAACTTGCTTGGTGAGGAGGGTGAAATTTGGACACCCTGCGGGATGAAATACAAGACCCGGCAAAGGGTGGAGGAATTCAGCAGAGTCAACAGCCATCCAAATATTATTTTCTTCTTTTTTTTCACCTGGGAGTGAAAGGCCCCCAGTTGTTGTCACAACACCTTTCTCAGAGAAGGGAAACTCTGAAAAAAAACCAACAACCTGCGTCTTCGAAAGCATCCGATGATGTTGACCAGTTCTCCTTTTCGGGTAGTGTTTTCGATGCTCAGAGAGTGGGATTGGTCGAGTGCAAGGCCTTTCCCCACTTAAAAAAACCTTCAAAGCACTGGCATTGTTTGTTCTGGTTATTTTACAAGTTCGTGTGGCTGGCCGTAGCCTAAAAGTGCATTATTTTCTGTAATCTGACAAGCGACTGCAATACTCTTAGCAGAGTTTGCAGTCGCCATATATATATATATATATATATATATATATATATATATATATACTTGCCTCTCGAAGCAAGCTAACCAGCTATATGTGGGTTTCCTTTGGGCACTTATATTTCCACACATTTTACGACCGAATTTCTAAAATTCCCGACACTTTGGTTTCCCCTCATTTTAAAGGTTATTTTGTGGATTAAAGGCATTCAAGAATAAAAGAAAGAGAAAGGCGGTGACCCGCTTGAGGAGGGAGCCTCCATCATGTGGGCTGACTGTGTTTTTCTGGCCATTCATTGCCGTTTTGTCCGCGGGGTGCAGCTGAGACACAGCTCAGACTGAATTATAGTATCTGTCCCTCCCCTCTTCCTTTCTTTCCTTGCTGAATTCTTTCTCTTTTTCTTCTTTTCATTTCCTTTCTTATGTTCTCTTTAATAGTATGTTTTGTTTTTGTATAAACAGCTTTGTAAATTGTGTAAACATGAAAAGAATTTCCATTCCCAGAAAATGTGTTATGTTTAATAGAAAAAAAAAATTTAGATGAAATTAAACTATGTATTTCACTTTTACTTAATTTCATGACCGTCGGGTGGATTGTATCCGTAAATCAATGGTGAAACTTATCGCACCATGTCACACTAATTCCCCTAACAGTACTGAGGGTCTGGGAATTTGTCAAATCGGGCCAAGGAAACAATGTTTCCATTGGTCATTCCATTGGTAATACTATCTATCGTTCGCAACTTCTTCTGGCAGCAGAAGGAGCAACGTGAAATAAAGTGTCTTGCTCAAGGACATAACGCACCATACTGGCGATTGCGAATCTAATTCTGTAATTACTAAGCCACGCGCTCTCCCAATACGTATCTGTAGAATACTTCGCCTCCAGCCTTGTCGTTTCGGTTGCAGAGAAGTAAGAGTCCAAAGTCTGTTTCGAGCCAGAAGGCTCATCCGACCAGTGATTATCCTAGTTTCTGTGACGTTAAGTGATTGAGAGTACAAGACTCCCCGCTGGGTATGACACCAGTCCGTCGTAGGGTTAAACCTCCAGCTATTACTCGTGCTCATTTTCAGTTGAGTATACTGGAGCAACGTGAAATGAAGTGTTTTGCTCAAGAACACAACACACAACTCAGTCCAGGAATCGAACTCAAGTAATTACGATCATAAGTACAACACACTTACTCCATGGCCACTTCTTTCGAGCCAGTCGCTGTCGAAACATCTGATATCCTCTGTTCTCGAACTCCCGTTTTCCTCCACATAGATAGACGGGGTGCATCCTGTCTGAGGAGGATTCCCGTGAGATGGGTGGCTGATGCAGCGGTTATCACAGGCTGTTCTTCACGGCAAAACTTTCGACATTTTGTCTGTAGGGCGCAGCTGAGATATCCCACCCGCTTCCTCCATATTTTCCCTTTGTTTTCATTATTTAAAAGGGCGGTGGATTGGCAGTATTGGTAGAGGGTCGGACGCCATGCTTTCCAGCATAGTTACGTCCCTTTACGATCTGAGTTCAAATCCCGCCGAGGTTGACTTTGCCTTTCATCCTTACGGGGTCGATAAAATAAAGTACCAGTAATGCACTGGGTAATTGCTGGCCTTGTGCCTAAAGTAGAAACAATTATTTAATGTTGTTTTGTTTATTTATTTTTATGGGAAAACTTATATGATATAATAAAATGATATAATACAAATTTGTAGAATATTTACAAACTAGAAACTAGTTCAGTGAAGTGAGTGGGGAGTTCAGTTGATCCATCATTTAAAAGTGTTACGG
>OZ024740.1:266705774-266710782 GCA_964016885.1 Eledone cirrhosa | reverse complement strand
GTGTGCCGTAATTCCTATGTTGTAAACACTTGGAGTAATAATAAATCAGGAAAGAAGGTTGACATGGTTTGCTATACAAAAAAGGTTTTTAATCTCATAGCTGACAATTGTTTCTCTGAACTGGTAGGTCTAGAGATCGCTATTCGCTTAGTTTCACGTTACTCGATCGCCAATACAAAATTATAACCAATCAGTTCTTCGGAGCATGCGAGAAGGAAGAGAATACACAGGCAAGAAAAGAATATACAGGCTACTATATGAAGTAGTAATGGCATTCAATTAGAACAATAACAACAATTACAACAATGCTATTAATAAATTATTTGAGGAGACCCTGGCATTACTTAGGTGGGGGGTATAATGTATCTAACGTTACGGTGTGTAAAACTAGCTGTCATGAGGCAAAAGTAAGAGTTTGGCATGTACAGAGTATCGAAGTGTGTATCAATTTTAAATTATAAAGATAAGCCAGTGTTTACAGTCTTTCTTTTCATCTTCAATAGTATACATGAGTGCGACAACACTGTCAAAGCTAAATAGTTGTTGAGTTAATACAGAGGTTAACGAAGTAATATACGCATATATTTACACACACACACACACACACACACACACACACACACACACACACACACACACACACACACACACACACACACACACACACACACACACACACACACACACACACACATATATATATATATATACACATGCATGTGTACATAGACACATACATACACATCAATATACACTCGTACAAAAATATACATACATGCAAAGAGATAAGCGTGCTAATTGTAATTATGGCAAAAGGAAGGTAAAGTTACATTGTAGTAGTGATTTGAGAAAAACTAGGATTTAGGATCAAATGATGGCAGCAGCTGAGAAGGAATAAGTTTGTGGGTAGATGAAGTACTACTTCATATAGTAGCCTGTATATTCTTTTCTTGCCTGTGTATTTTCTTCATTCTCACATGCTCCGAAGATCTGACTGGTTATAATTTTGTATTGGCGATCGAGTAACGTGAAAATAAGCGAATAGCGATCTCTAGACCTACCAGTTCAGAGAAACAATTGTCAGCTATGAGATTAAAAACCTTTTTTGTGTAGCAAACCATGTCAACCTTCTTTCCTGATTTATAAATATATATATATATATTTATATATATATATATATATATATATATATATATATATATATATATATATATATATATATATATATATATATTTATATATATTTATATATATATATTTATATATATTTATATATATATATTTATATATATATATATATACATATATATATATATATATATAATATATATATATATATATATATATATATATATATATATATATATATATATATATATATTTATATATATATATATATATATATATATATACAAGAAATTAGAAATTATAAGCTTTCACCGTATTTTAGACTAAAGAAATTTCTAGCCTGATAGTGGGGTTTATAACCCTCGGAGAAAAAATGAAAAAAAGCTGAGTGTTGCCGTACATGGGAGTCGAACCCACATCTTTGGTTATCCAGACCACTGTGCTACCATTACACCAATACACATCCCATCTGCTTCCATTTTTTCTCCGAGGGTTATATACCCCACTATCAGGCTAGAAATTTCTTTAGTCTAAGATACGGTGAAAGCTTATAATTTCTAATTTCTTATTTCAAACTCGCGCACCGTTTCAAAAACATACTTACATGTTTACGTTTATAATTTGCTTGTTTATCATTCACTTGCTAAGTTCATAGCTTCTAATTCGAATGGAAGGAGATGGGATGTGTATTGGTGTAATGGTAGCACAGTGGTCTGGATAACCAAAGATGTGGGTTCGACTCCCATGTACGGCAACACTCATCTTTTTCCATTTTTTCTCCGAGGGTTATAAACCCCACTATCAGGCTAGAAATTTCTTTAGTCTAAAATACGGTGAATCTTATAATTTCTAATTTTTTATTTCAAACTCGCGCACCGTTTCAAAAACATACTTACATGTTTACGTTTATAATTTGCTTGTATATATATATATATATATATATATATATGAACCAGTAAGACCCCGACAGCTGAGCTCAAGCCGTTTCGACGGCTAATTCTGGACTAAATGAAAATTTATCCTGGTATTTAAATAGCCGATCTTCTCAAGGGGTAATTCCATATATGGTCAAAGTGATTGTCAAAAATCAGTAGTAATTCTGTGGTTGCAAATTAGTAGGGGAGATGGTGGCTAAACCTGCCAGTAGGAGAAAGAGGGGAGGGGGTGGAGTAGACCCAATCAAGCGTTGGTAGTGCCAGCTACAGCTGGGCATGAGGTCAAAGAAGATACAGGGGAGGGGGAGGGGGAGGAAGTCGGAACGGTAGGTAGAACAATGGGGGGTAGAAATAGGAAAGAAAAAAAAAAAAAAAATACTGAGAGTGAAGAAAGGCAAATAAGTGTAAAGAAAAGTAAAGTAAATTAAATTCTACGACCTAGGTGTCAGGCTATTGTTAGGCGAGAATAAAATAAAGAAAGAAAGAAAGAAGTAAAAAAATAAATAAATGAAAAAATAAGGAAATAAGTAAGAGAACTAGGTGGGACGGATAAGGCAAGGACCCTTTTAAGAGGTATAAGTACGTAAATGATACGGTGACGGGTCAACAAAAGGGGCCAAAATACTAAAGAGACTACCACGAAATAAACAATAAAGGTTTCCATCCCGGGCCAGCAACGACCCAGTGCAGCAAAGTGAACTTGTACGAGATAATAATTCTGAGTCCCGAGAAAAATATATACTAATGCTAACTCTAAAAGATCTAAAACAAGCTACATGAAAGTTCGTACGAAATAAAGGTAGAATACGGAGAAATAAATTCAGAATCCACCCCGCCCAGAAGAAGAGCGAAGCAAGAAATACTGAAACGAAAAAATAAGGCATGTGCCACTAAGAAATATAGAGGGCACAGAGAATAGTGGGAGCGGTCGGAAAAAGGGGGAAAGTATCCGGGGTCTAAGCCAGCTGCTATAAAGGGCGGAGTCCGCCAAATCTATCAAAGACTAGGGGAGGGGGGTGGGGGTACTAAGGCTACATGGGGCCAAAGGGCAGCCTCGGGTGGGCGAGAAAAGACGCCGACAAAGGAGAAGAGCTGGGGTAGAAGGACAAAGGGGAGAGGGGGGAAGGAAATAAAGGAAGCGATAAAAGAATACAAAGAAGATCTTACGTCTTCCTTGGCAAGCAGGGGTTACCTATTGCAAAATCGGCAACTGGGGTGTTATAGCCCTAGTCTACCCCCCCGGGTCATTATGGGGTTTGAGGGCGAGGTAAGTCCTACGCAATCTATGTTTACATGCAGTAACCAGTTCATCTTTCTTGTTTAGGAGTTGGTCCGTCGAAAACAGCATTTGTAAAGTTTCCTCCGAGCATAAATTGCACGGACGGCGTCCTCCCGTGTAAGAATTGGCTCTGGACAGTAATCTCCAAGTGAGATCATAGGTGATGTTGTTGTCCTTGAGGTCCCATATGTGGCCCGAAAGTGTAGTGGCGTGACGCCGGGCCGGGTTTCGGAAGGTATGTCTATGTTGGTATAGCCGGGTCTTGAAGTCACATGCGGTAAGTCCTATATAGGCTTTGTTGGAGGTATCCGTCCTCACGTTGCACTGGTAGATCACATTACGGTCTCTGCATCTATTGTCGAGTGGGCAAATAGATCTATCCGGGCAGTTACACCTCCTGGTCGGTTCTCCACTGCTAATTAGGTTATTTCTGCCATCGGGGTTGAGTTTTTTGTTGTTAGAGGAGACGATGTTTTGTGCGAAGTTTGGTGTAGTGCTGTAAGAGAGTTTGATGGTATTTTTGTTAATTATGTTGTGGTAGCGGTGTTGTAATGGGAAGTGTTTTTCAATGAGCCTAAAGAATAGTTTCCCGATGGGAGTAGTCACCTCTGCGTTGTGGGGAGGATTGAACCATGTTACATTGCGTGAGCGGCGGTGTCTCCTGCTGGTTCTGCTAATGGGAGCTGGACAGTAGGATATTTCCTCCCGGAAACCACTCCGCTTGAGGGCCTGGTTGTAATAAGGCGCATGTTCATCGAATATCCGCTCATTAGCTGACAAACGGGATATGCGGAGGGAGATGTTTTTGACCAGGTTGTTTGTGATGTTCCTAGGATGGTTTGATCGGCGGTGGATGTAGTGCAGATTGTCATTAGGTTTCCTGTATGGGTAGTACAGGTCGTTTTCGAGGTCGAGGGTTACGTCCAGGAAGTTTACTCGGGTCAGGGACGTTTGTAGGGTTATTTTAAATCCCCAGTCGCGGAAGAATCTGATTAATTGTTTCCGGACCCGATCTGTACTACTGGGGTTGTACCCTTTAAGGGTAAGGAGCCCATCATCACGGTACAATCCACCACCGAATGCAGGAAACATATCAGTGAGTTTGGCTATTAGGAATAATCCTATAAGATCAGTGACCTCCGCCGAATCCGTGGCGCCCATGCTGACGTCGAAGGGTGAGTCGGGAGCTCTTTTTATCCATTTAGAGTCGTCAAAGAGTAAGACTGTCTTCCTGGCGTGGAGGATGATTTTTCTTTCCTGGTCGGTGATGGGCACGAGTGTTTCGGCGAAGTCCAAGGCGGCAGTAAGTAGCGGTAAGGTGATAGAAGCATAGTAGCTCTCTATGTCGAACTGTATGAATTTAGTTTCTCGTTTATCCTCCATATTGCTGAACCAGGAGATTACTTCCTGGGTGTTGATCCATAGGCTAAGTCGGGTGTGTTGCTTGACTTTTGGTATCACGCGGTCTAGGATTATTTTGCTGATTCTCCCTATGTCGGACTTCGTTGGGTTAATAAGCCTGATGGAGGGTTTACGGTCAAAATCGGATTTATGGTCCTTCAGTGTGAAGTATGGTGTCCGTGGGTCTAGAGGTTCCGTGCGGTCGGCGACCCCGAGGCTGGAGGTGATTTGTTGTCCATCTCGATTTATGTCCTCGATACAAGAG
>OZ024740.1:266693274-266700774 GCA_964016885.1 Eledone cirrhosa | reverse complement strand
G
The DNA here is from genome assembly GCA_964016885.1 of Eledone cirrhosa. NCBI lineage: Eukaryota > Metazoa > Mollusca > Cephalopoda > Octopoda > Eledonidae > Eledone > Eledone cirrhosa. The sequence continues at coordinate 266,700,773 of OZ024740.1, read as the reverse complement.
TTTATTATAAACATACAGAATATTTTCGAATATTCTATGTCTATATTCACATATATATCGCTATTTCAGAGCATTTATTCCAATTTCTAATTTCTGCCGGACCGGCAACCGCTCTTTCAACCAGTTCCTGTACACAGCTAAGTATTCTATAAGTCTCTAGCTGTGTCATTCTCGATAAAAGCACTGGATATGTAGTCCTGATGATTTCTAACGAGAATGAAACGCGTAGATTACTTCCCTTGCTTTTATCGAGAATCTAATTGTAATACGTGACGTATTCTATTCTATAGCGATTAGGTCTTCAAAATGTTTATTATAAACATACAGAATATTTTCGAATATTCTATGTCTATATTCACATATATATCGCTATTTCAGAGCATTTATTCCAATTTCTAATTTCTGCCGGACCGGCAACCGCTCTTTCAAACCAGTTCCTGTACACAGCTAAGTATTCTATAAGTCTCTAGCTGTGTCATTCTCGATAAAAGCACTGGATATGTAGTCCTGATGATTTCTAACGAGAATGAAACGCGTAGATTACTTCCCTTGCTTTTATCGAGAATCTAATTGTAATACGTGACGTATTCTATTCTATAGCGATTAGGTCTTCAAAATGTTTATTATAAACATACAGAATATTTTCGAATATTCTATGTCTATATTCACATATATATCGCTATTTCAGAGCATTTATTCCAATATATATATATATATATATATATATATATATATATATATATATATATATATGAGAATAAACGTGCTGCGGGGTTGCTAATGGGTTACATATGAATAAAGTTAGTCCTTCATCGGTGATCTTCCAACCATCATTGGTATTTCATCGCTTTAAAGACCATATACCTCCTGTTGATGCGAGCAACGGCTAAAAAAAGTCGTTGGGATACGTAAATAAAGGGGACACGAGTGTAAATAAACAAAAATGGTGAAGCAACGAAAAGTGAGGAAGAAGGAGTCAAGTCCCAAATTTCTATGAATTTAAATTCGGTGAAATCGTGAACGAGAGAGAATAAAGACCATCAAACCTGGTTGGAATGTGAGCAAGGAAGGAATTCCGTACAGATCTAACGGGAGGAAGAAGGGATCTAGTCTGTGAATTCGGTGAACGTAAGTTCTGTGAAATCGTAGACGAGAGAGAGAAAAAAAGCGACCTGCCAGACCAAGGGTGCGAAAGAAAATAATTACGCACAGGTCAAACGGGAAGAAGGAGGAGGAGAGGTAGTAACAGAGAATGAGTGAGTGAAGGGTGAGGAAGAGACTAGACTAACAGAGAGAGTGACTGCTAGAGAGGGTAAAGATACAGAGAAAGAGGAAGCAGTAAGAATATATATATATATATATATATATATATATATATATATATATATATATATATATATATATATATTTTGAGTTTATGTTGGTTGTATACCAACACCTCAGTATGCAGGCTGGAGCACTCAACGAAGTGAGCAGGTTGGTTTGGTTACTCCGGAGTAGTGTAAAATAAAGTTAAATAAAAGTCAAATGATTAAAATTTAGCTTCGTTTATTACTGCTATATATATTTCAGTGACAGCCATCTTTGGCTGTGACCTCTTCAGGCAGTTTGAATTAGTATGGTATAGACAAGTACATATGTTGTTTAGGTGTATGATATTGTCAATACTCAGATATGCCCAGTTCCTTGCTGGGATGTTAATTCACTGGGGAACTGGAGTCAATTTATTGTAATAAATTTATTATAAATTTATTATAATAAATTGAAGTGAAAGCAACTGGTGCGTGTGTTTCTTATTGGCAACATGACCCACCCAAAGTATAACAATATCGGTTTCAACACACGATTTCAGATAAAGAATCTTGCTAAACAAATTCAGAAACGATATATATATATATATATATAATATATGTATATATTTATATATATATATAAATATATATATATATATATATATATAATATATTTATATATATATATATTTATATATATATATAATATATTATATATATATATATATATATATATATATATATATATATATATATAATATATTTATATATATATATATATATATATATATATATATATATATATATATATATATATATATATATATATATATATATATATATATATATATATATATATATATATATATATATATATATGAGAGACGTAAAATAAGAAAATTATAAAATTAACTTACTTACTAAAATATCACTTCTATCCACTGAATTATTTTTTAATAAGTTTCCAGAGTCCACGCTTTGCCTGGATACTTAGATGAGAATAGCCTTCCCTGACGACGGAATGATTCTCTGTATTTTCTTCGGAAAATATATTTATTCCATTCCAGAAACTAATTAGTTGGAAGTGATATTTTAGTAAGTAAGTTAATTTTATGATTTTCTTATTTTACGTCTCTCATATTATTGTTCTGCAACCCCATGCATTGAACCACAAAGTTACTAAGACAAAACCTATATATTTGCTAGCATTGATATGCATCTGTATGTATATATATGTTACTAGATATTAATTCTTTATATATATATATATATATATATATATATATATATATATATATATATATATATATATATATATATATATATATAATATATTTATATATATATATATATATTTATATATATATATAATATATTTATATATATATATATCATATATTTATATATATATATATATATATATATATATATATATATATATATATATATATATATATATATATATACATATATATATATATATCATATATTTATATATATCATATATTTATATATATATATAATATATTTATAATATATTTATATATATATATATATAATATATATATATATATATATATATATATATATATATATATATATATATATATATATATATATCTATATATAAATATATTTATATATATATAATATATTTATATATATATATATAATATATTTATATATATATATATAGGAACCAGTAAGACCACGACGGCTGAGCTCAAGCCGTTTCGACGGCTAATTCTGGACCAGAATTAGCCGTCGAAACGGCTTGAGCTCAGCCGTCGGGGTCTTACTGGTTCCTATTACCCACTCTACTACCCTAAGTATTGAGTACTTTGGTGCGTTATGGTCCACCTGGTTCCTTACCACATTTCCTTCGTTATATATATATATAATATATTTATATATATATATATAATATATTTATATATATATATTTAAATATATTATAAATATATTATATATATATATATATATAAATATATGATATATATATATATATATAAATATATGATATATATATATATATATATATATATATATATATAAATATATGATATATATATATATATAAATATATTATATATATATATAATATATATATATAAATAAATATATATATATATATATATATATATATATATATATATATAAAGAATTAATATCTAGTAACATATATATATACATACAGATGCATATCAATGCTAGCAAATATATAGGTTTTGTCTTAGTAACATTGTGGTTCAATGCATGGGGTTGCAGAACAATAATATGAGAGACGTAAAATAAGAAAATTATAAAATTAACTTACTTACTAAAATATCACTTCCAACTAATTAGTTTCTGGAATGGAATAAATATATTTTCCGAAGAAGATATAGAGAAACATTCCGTCGTCAGGGAAGACTATTCTCATCTAAGTTTCCAGGCAAAGCGAGGACTCTGGAAACTTATTAAAAAATAATTCAGTGGATAGGAAATAGCAAAGCGTGGACTGAATTCCTAGCCATTGAGAATAGTCTTCCCTGACGACGGAATGTTTCTCTATATCTTCTTCGGAAAATATATTTACTCCATTCCAGAAACTAATTAGTTGGAAGTGATATTTTAGTAAGTAAGTTAATTTTATAATTTTCTTATTTCACGTCTCTCATATATATATATATATATATATATATATAAATATATTATATATATATATATAAATATATTATATATATATATATATATATATATATATATATATATATATATATATATATATATATATATATATATATATATATATATATATATATATATATATATATATATATATATATATATATATAAATATATAAATATATATATATAAATATATTATATATATATATAGAGAGATTACAATAATCAAAGTTCAGTTTAAATCATTTATTTGCTTACAATTGTTTCCTCCAAACCGAGGTTTGGATTCTTCGGAGCAGCTATTTAGTGATCTATAACATACTTGACCTCCTTTTCAACACAAGAGACATATAAAAACATATGCATATATTGACCCACAGTGGGTTGACATCCATCATAATGATATAGCATGGCAATTTACATATAAAGGTTAAAGGATAAAAATAAAAATAAAAATAAAAATAAAAATAAAAATAAAAATAAAAATAAAAATAAAAATAAAAATAAAAATGAAAATAATAATAAAAATAAAAATAAAAATAAAAATAAAAATAAAAATAAAAATAAAAATAAAAATAAAACATTGGCAGTTTATGAAGATAAAGCAAGCGGAAAGTTTAGAGTAGTCAGTGTATGAAACAATCTCACGTGTGGCATGCACGCGTGTCTTATTTATACAGGATTATCCTGCGGCAGATTGTTACTTGTAGAATCAGGCAGTTAAAGCAGGCAATCAATAGTATCATGTGGGCCGTATTGTTAAATCATTTTTTCGCATACACCTGTACGATATACAATGCCGAATGGAGAGAAACACCAAAATATCAAAAATATCAAACATATAAAACATATTATAAAAGAGGCAAAACAGCACCACTGTCTTCGCACACACCACCACTCACACAATCCATGAAACGCAATATATAGACTACAGGTCTATTACACAATCCACGATGATTAGGTGTCTGGAGAACCAAGTTGTAAACCATATCTTGTCGTTTCTTAATTTGATTAATAGATCAGGTTGTTTTAGTTGTGTGAGATGACATTGTATTATATTCCGGAAGTGTGTGTGTGACTAAGGGGAGTTAATGCGTAAGGGGAGGTAACTAGTTGATTTTCATAGTTAAATTTATTATCCTAAATTACATTAATGGTGTTTCAAATGAGTCCCTATCATATGAGGTTATAACCAATTTCTAAATTAGTTTACTTATCTATAAATTACAGTGTAGTCTATTAAGAAGTACTAAAGGTGTTCATATCAGGATGATTACCTTCTATTATGGAGAGCCGCACCTGAACATTCTATAAGAAGAGTCAGACCTCCAAATCAATGATCTTTGTAAGTGTAGTCCACCCGCAGAACCTGGCAGGGTCTTATTACTATATATGACTCCCGGTAAGCTCTGGGTCATTGTATGTCTGAATCCTTGGCGAATTTAAATATCACCAGGGTGGTCCGGAGATCAATTCTCTCATATAAAGACACTAATCTGGCCATCAAGCAATACATAAACTCCCAACTCATATATAAATTAGGTTTCTTATCTATAAATTACAGTGTAGTCTATTAAGAAGTACTAAAGGTGTTCATATCAGGATGATTACCTTCTATTATGGAGTGCCACACCTGAATAATCTATAAGAAGAGTCAGACCTCCAAATCAATGATCTTTGTAAGTGTAGTCCACCCGCAGAACCTGGCAGGGTCTTATTATTAAATATGACTCCCGGTAAGCTCTGGGTCATTGTATGTCTGAATCCTTGGCAAATTTAAATATCACCAGGGTGGTTCGAAGATCAATTCTCTCACAGAAAGACACTAATCTGGCCATCAAGCAATACAGAAACTCCTAACTCATATATCATCTGTACATAATTCATTGTACTCAGCATATAGAATATATAGTCCCTTTACTAATAAATTAATTACTTAATCATCTATCTATCCTATGGTGGCACTCCATCCATAGGACTATGTTAGCACAACCAGTACAGTGCCTACGGTCTACATTAATCATATATTTGTGCAATGTAGTCCAAGTAATTCAAGGCCAATATATCAAAAATAGAAGTACATGGGGTTATCTCCAGGGTAAAAGGTACTATAAGGGTGCTACTATTTGCGTTAGAGTGTATAAATGGGTGTGGGGATGAGGTGTAAGGTGTGTCACTAATGCTAATTGCTAGAGGTGGTGACGGGTTCAAGTCTGACATTGTTATATATAGGGTTTAAAGTTTTGGAAAGAGTGTCGGAAGCGGTGCTGGCATGATGCAAACACTTCTGATTTTTTATTAAGGAGATTATGGTTAGAGAAGATGATAGTATGTGTCTCTAGTAGACAGAGGTTACAAAATTTATTAGGTGGTTTGTACGATGTCGCATTACCTACCACTTCCCATTTAAGTGTATATAGTTTATTTTTAGTTTTTAGATAGTGTATGTAGCTAGATAGGGAAGTGGAGTTGGCTAGACTGTGTTTTTTGAAAGAGTGGAGGTGCGAATTGTATCTAGTTTTGAAGCAGTTAGAAGTAGAGCCTATATAGGTTTCAGAAGAGTTGTTAGTTGTGACTGTGCATGAGTATATGATATCCTTGGTTAAGCATTTTTTATCTAAAGGGCAGGTTCTATTTGATCTACAGTTACAATTATTCTGGGTGTTAGTCTGCCAGTTAATATGCTGTGTAGAAGTCTGGATGTTAGCTATAGGGTTATGGTTATGTGGGTCGCCGTTCTCAGCGTTATTGTTTACACTAGTGCTATTACTATTATTTCTATTGATATTAGGGTTAGTTGCTATAATGTTATTTTGATGGTTTATCGTCTGTTGTGATTTAGTTTGTTGGAAGTAAGAATTAATTTTTCTTTTATTGCTACTAGCTATGTGGTATGCTAAGTTAGGTGTAGTAGAGTATGAGATTTTAATAGTGTTTTTGTTTAAAAGGCTATGGTACTTGTGGCCGGATGGGAAGTTTTTATCTAGTAGTGAGAAGAAAGCCCTAGGTAGGTTGGTAGAGACGTTTAGATTGAAAGGAGGGTTGAAAAATGTATTATTTCTTCTTCTATTTCTGTTTTTTATGTCTGGTGATTTTTTCCTTTTATGGTACTATTGTAATTTCTGTGGTGTGGGTTACTTTTGTTGCTATCATCCCTATTAGTGTGTGTGTGGTTGCTATTCTTATTACTAAATTTTCTCATGGACATGTTGTGCGAAATAATGTTGTAGCTATGCGTTTTTGTAGGTAGGAACTCGATCTCTATATTATGGCCTGATCTAGCTAATGCCTGATTATAATATTGCGAGTTTTTGTTAAATATGTTTACGTCATAGGATAGATTACAGATTCTATTAGATACTCCCTTAGAGATAGAGTTTAATATAGATCTAGGGTGGTTAGACTTGGTATCTATGTAAATGAGTTTTTCATTAGGTTTGTGGAAAGGTGCATATATCATTGAGTCTAGGTAGAGTGTGGCGTCTAGGAAGTTGACGTTTTTAGTGTTTTTGTCCATGGTAATACTAAGGTTATAGT
>OZ024740.1:266663274-266683274 GCA_964016885.1 Eledone cirrhosa | reverse complement strand
TGTGTGTATATGTTGAGTGTGTATATATGGTTAGTGTTTATATATTGTTAGTGTGGATATGTTGAGTGAGTATATATGTTGGGTGTGTATATATTGTTAGTGTGTATATATGGTTACTGTGTATATATGGTGAATATGTATATATGGGGAATGTGTATATATGGTGAATGTGTATATATTGTTAGTGTGTATATATTGTTAGTGTGTATATATGGTAAGTGTGTATATATGGTAAGTGTGTATATATGGTATATATATAGTTGAGCGGGTCCACACAAAAATATGACTGCGACAGGGCCCTGATGAATTTACATCAGTATATGGTTAGTGTGTGTATATGTTGAGTGTGTATATATGGTTAGTGTGGATATGTTGAGTGAGTATATATGTTGGGTGTGTATATATTGTTAGTGTGTATATATGGTTACTGTGTATATATGGTGAATATGTATATATGGGGAATGTGTATATATGGTGAATGTGTATATATTGTTAGTGTGTATATATGGTAAGTGTGTATATATGGTATATATATAGTTGAGCGGGTCCACACAAAAATATGACTGCGACAGGGCCTTGATGAATTTACATCAGTATATGGTTAGTGTGTGTATATGTTGAGTGTGTATATATGGTTAGTGTGGATATGTTGAGTGAGTATATATGTTGGGTGTGTATATATTGTTAGTGTGTATATATGGTTACTGTGTATATATGGTGAATATGTATATATGGGGAATGTGTATATATGGTGAATGTGTATATATTGTTAGTGCGTATATATTGTTAGTGTGTATATATGGTTACTGTGTATATATGGTAAGTGTGTATATATGGTAAGTGTGTATATATGGTATATATATAGTTGAGCGGGTCCACACAAAAATATGACTGCGACAGGGCCCTGATGAATTTACATCAGTCTAAAACCTTTGACTGAGTAGACCCATACCTGATTTCAACCACGTCTTTCATAAGCTGGATTCTCACTAGAGCAGCATCTGTTCGCTGGTAAAACTAAATGACCACGTATCCGGTCTGTTTAGCTTTGACCGTCCTCTCGCCTTTCCTACAAAGGTAAGAGGCGTTAAAGAACACCTCACACAACTCGAACATGTTGACATCAATGTCATCGTATCTGACACATGGTAAAACGAGGTGGTCGCCACAATGCTGGACGACTACAAGGATGTAACGGGAACACGCATTAACCGCAATAAGTCTATAGTGAAGTCCCATGTGGGTCGGTGGCTTCTGTCACTGGACCAAGGATCAGGTTAAAGTGCTCGGAATCAGGTTCGGAGCAGATTGTTAGGTGAACGACAATGGGAAGTAGTCACGAGTGGAGTGGCCAGTGTTACCTAGATTTCTCTGAATTGTCAGCTAACGTATATAAATTGCTTCCAGTCTCGCTCATATAGGGGTGTTCCTGGCTGGATGCCCTTCCTGACGTCAATCACATTATGATTATTGCTGACTGTTTTCAGAATATTACCACCTTTTCAAACATCATCGATAAGTACCCAATTGTGGGTACGTATGTGGCTCTTATGACTGGTCCCAGAGTCGCATGTTTTCTCACAAATATTACACTTAAAACAAATATGGCGGCCCTGATAATGTCGATTACAGTGTCTAGCCAGACCACTTTGAGAATAACAGACTTTTCCACAGACATGACAATTGGCCTCTGCGGAAAAAAGATCATCATAGACAGCCTGTGTCTGGCCAACCACATGTGATGTTTGGTGATTAACGAGACCAGCTCGAGAAAGCAGCATTCTTTCGTACATATATCTAAATTTTGAATTGAAATCTGGAATCTCTGTTTACTCCCTTTCATAAGGATCTTTTGAGCTCTGGTATCCTCTGTTCCCGAACTCCCGTTTTCCTCTACATAGGAGAGGGTGGCAGATGCAGCGGTTATCACACGCTGTTCTCCAGGGCAAAATTTTCGACATTTTGTCTGTAGGGTACAGTTGAAATATCCCACCCACTTCCTCCACATTTTCCCCTTACTTTCATTATTCAATGTTGTTTTGTTTGTTTAAAGGAAAGATCTGAATGCCCGTGTCTGTTGTGAAGATCAAACTCTCATCTTTTGATTCAATAATTATACTCATTATTATTAATTAGTACTTTTGCGCCAATACTAGCAAGAGAAGAGCTACATAGTCGGTCGAACGTTTTGTAATAGAAGAACAATTCTTCTAAATTCACAATATCATCTTTTAAAAAAAAAAAAAGGAGGGGCACGATGTTTGAAAGAAAAAGTAATACACGTAATAACGGCGATTTGATTGCTATTGAAACAAAGATCTGATCGATCAGAGTTTAATAAAATAAGTAACAGTAATATATTGAGGTCATCTCCATTACCTATACTTCTTCCAATTCAAGACGTAGATTTTGACCCTCGTCAAAGAAATATTAGTATTTACAATTTTCTGACCAAGTTGTAGATTTCTTTATAAAAGCCGTGTGCGAGAAATTTGGTAGACTGAGTGGGCTTTCCACACAGTCTCAGTCTACCAAGAAAGCCCACCAGAGAGACTGTCCCTATTCTTGGGAGGTAGACATAATTTGTTACTCAGTTTAAAACCACTACTTGGTTCTTAGATGCATTTATCAACGCACACTATATTACAAGCAATATGCTTCTCTTCTAAGGATAACTACTCTCGCAACAGTGTCGGAGGTCATGAAAAAAACCCCCAAAAAACCCCATCGAATCTATTGCTCGGTTTTGATTCTCAGTTATACAGTTTCCCTTTTTTTTTACACAGCTAACTTCTCTAGGGTAGGGGCGTGAACTTGAGGCTATCTAGCTATCTTAAACGCTCTGATTTATTATGTGATTAAAGTTGCAATCTATATTATAAATAATTTCTCCGTCACATTTATATGTACTAGCAGAAAAACCACCCCACGAGGTGTTTTCTGCTAGCATGTGTAGTGTGCATATTGATATTATTACGCAAGTATATATACATGTAGATATGATACATCAAATAAAATCGTAATTGACAATATACACAGAAATTGAACGAAGACTGCGTTACACTGTCTTATGTAATCAGTAACGTAATCCATGATACATTAAAAAAAGACGATATTATATATAAACTGCATTAGGAGAAAATTAGTGACGAAAATATATGAATGTTTATTTAAGCAATCACTAACAGGAAGTGTTGACATTTGAAAATTTTAAAGAAGTGAATCTTTTAATAAACAATAAAATATATTTAATCAAGAACTACGAAATTTAGTAGATAAATTATATAATATTCATTCGTTACTTATTCAAAGTAATCCAACTTATTTTACAAACAGGATAAAAAAATATATTCTGGACACAGTCCTGCACTCCTTTCTTTATTATAGTTAAGATATAAATAATGAAATAAATATAGTTATTATTTTGGAGAGTGTGTTTGTGTGTGTGTTTCTGTATGTCCTTCAACTTTCAGACAACACAACATAGACTTTAGAAAAATATTTTCACTATAATGACAAGTTGTGTGGTGTGGTGTGGTGTGGTGTGGTGTGGTGTGTGTGTGTGTGTGTGTGCCTTTAAAATGGGTTACTTTATTTCATAGAACCAGAACTAGTTTTGGCCAGGTTAATAACAAAAGGGTTTAGTGACTATTTCATCACTTCTTCAAATCTACTTTACTAAGGTCAAATAATACCGAAAAGAGATCAGGAAATATCTCCTGTCCGTATTTATTTTATATAGCAATTTGTGAATAATTGTTTCTGATTTAGGCACAAGGCCAACAATTTAGGAGAGGGGAAAGTCGATTGAATTGACTCCAGTGCGTTACTGGTACTTTATTTTATCGACTCCGGGATTTGTATTTAGAACGTAAAATGCCGTATTTCTATGCCGTAAAGCTTGTTATCCGATGCTTTACCGATACTGCCAATCCAATAGGTAAGAACAGGGGAAGCAATTTGTGAATGATAGTGCCATTAGTTTCAAGCTTCCATTTAGCCCACTCCTGGTTCACTGCATTTTTTTTATAGTGACTGTATACTTTGTGAAGTAACTGGCATCCAACCATAGAAACCATTAACAAAATGGAACGTGTTGATCGAAACGTGATGTAACTGCTTCGAACCACATTTTTCAGAAGTACAAAACAACACTATGACTGTATTACATTAAATATTAAAAGTCTTTTCTCTATCTACTGCACATTTTCACAGCATTTGTTAGATATTTTCTGTTAGACCATTACAGGATGTCAAGAGTTAAGTATTGACTTGGTCTGTAATGACACATCTCACTCATGTTAGCATGGGAAAACAGATGTAAATTGATAATGAAAGCATCCACATATGACATGGTTCAGCAAACTTCATCTACCAGATAGATTCCACTTACAAAATATTGCTCAAGACAAGGCTATGGTAAAAAAATACTGCATATTGAGAAGCTATCTTCTTCTTCCACTTATTCCTGAGGGTCGTGGGGACAGAGTCCTCAAACACTCTTTCCAGAGGGTCCTGTCAGAAGCAACCATCTCCACCTGATCCGACTGAACCCCATTTCGGCCACTTGCATTCACGATCGTATTCTGTCGGTCTTTACCACCTGCTTCAGTGAAACTCTATTCACATGTAGAGTGCACTGCACACGCTTCCTTGAGAGGATGAGTGTCTCAGTTTTCGAAGCACTGCTCTGCTACAGAACAGGTTGCAGGTGGCGAATAGCGATGCAACCACCAGATATGGTGGGTAGTTGTGATATAAGCAGATAATTGCCGGATGAATTGAGAACCCATGCCTGCGCTAAAAAAAAAATCAAAATACAAAAAAAAAACAACAACTAATATTCACCATTATCATTATTTAACATCCGCTTTCCCTGTTACCAAGAGATGGACGGGTCCTCATAGACTGAGTCAGCACTGAAGTAAATCCACTGACTTCGCAGACATGTTGGGAGGCACATCTCGCTTACATACAGTCTCACACTCAACTGAGTGCATGTTATCTTGGCAACAGCACTAAGGAGGTTGTCATGATTTTTGGCACAACTAAAGAGCCTCCCAACATTTAAGCTTTCTGCAGCTGGATGTCCTTCCTATCACTTTACAGCATGTACTGGGTGCATTTATCATGTTAATCGCCAACAGGGAAGTTGTCATGTCTTTTGTTTTTTTCTTCTATCTTTACTATAAATTTTTATTAATTTGCTTTTTGATGCTTTCTTCATTAATTATGTTATTACTAACAATCAAAAAAATATTGATTAATTGATGTGTAACACAACAGGTGAAGGCCTAGCTGTATGGTTAAGGAGTTTCATTTGCAACCCCATGGTTTCGGGATTCGGTTCACTGTGTGGCACCTTGGGCAAGTGTCTATTCTAGGCTCATGTTGGCCAATGTCTCTTGAGTGAGATTTGCAGATATGATGGCGATAACGTTTGTGTCGCTGTAGCTGTTTTAGAACCTAGCAGCTCAACAAATTCACAAACAATTTTTCCGAACATGAAACGTCTCCTTTCATGAACGGTGTTCCGAGTAACGAACGTGCAAGTCGGCAACAGGCTGGGAGTGCGGGCAGGAAAGTGTCACTTGCTGTGTAATTAGTTATCATGGTGATATTTATCTGTCTTTCACACACAGTCTTTTTCTTACTGTAGTTCTCTCTCAACATTTCGTTTAGGAAAATAATTTCGGCTTACGAACATTTTGAGTGTCGTACGGCCTTCAGGAAAGAATTAATTTCGTGAAACAAGGTTCCACTATACTAGGGTTGATATGATCAACTAAATCCCTTTAAGGCAGCATGGTTACAGCCAAATAACTGAAACCAATATCACACAATCATTTATAAAACAGTCACCCACTTTTAAACGGAAGTACAACACATGAACGACGGGATAAAATAAAAAAATATTTTGTGTTTTTTTTTCTTCATCATAAATAAACTTTTTTTTAACAATTGAAATAAAAAGGATATAATAGCATTAATGTAAAACAACAGTGTCAGTATTTTGAGCAGAGTTTATGAAATTTACAAATGATTTAATGGTATGGTTGGTTTCTAGAGCTTTTGAGTCATTGAAGAATCGTCCTTAAGTTTCGCTTCTATTTCCTTCTGGATAACAACATCTGTTCATTCCCTCTGTGCGTTTCATTAACTGCAGTTTTGAGCTTGTTCCGGGATAAAATCAGAATTGCCTTTTTTTTGCTGGAATATGAAGCAGACTGCGGGTTAAGAGAATGAACTGTCTCTCGCATGTCTACATGGATGTTTTAAACTGTCTCTTTGTTAAACTGTTCAGGCTTGCATGCATTTATGTCACATAATTCTCTTTCTCCATTGCTGTCTGTATTTTTCAACTTAGCAGCATCTGGAAACATACTAAAATCATTATGGTGAAAATCAATAATTTTAGTACATTTTTCACCAGATAATTTAGGAATAGCGAGTGTTGTTAAATTGTTCGTAAAAATAATTGGCAATTTGGCCATTTCAGGTGTCTTGCATTTTGTGTTCTTACTTCGGTTCCATTTTGAATGTAAATATGTCATAATATGCAAGTAAAAGGAATGTTTATCATCGGGCAGAACTGGTGATGTTTTTTGTGATGTATTATTCAGCTGCCACACCAACCGTATGTTAAAGGCCAATCTAAATATGAGCCAGCTATTGATAATTCCAAAGAAAACGATAGACAAAAAGAAGAACGCAAGAGGAATGCTTTCCATAGCAAAGGTGTGCTGTTTGTAGCAAATATAAACGAAGCTGATAATTGGACAAACTCCTCGAAATAAAATCATCGCAATCAGTTCAATGAAATGGATGGTTAAACTTGATTTGAGTTTCTTTTCTGACAAACGAAGGTTATTTGCTATTTTCGAAAATATAACCGGTGATGATGTAATTTCCATAAAAGGCCCAAGTAAACCAGCCAACATATTTTGTTCGAAACCGTTGATAACAATATAAGTACTGAGGGCTACGAAATGGTGAATAAGGATTGCTGGATACCTATCTTTCATAGAAAAAATCCGTACAAAGCAAAGATAGAAATATTTGCCTATGCTGAAATTGTAAGTCATTTTAAGAATTCTTGGAATGTGTGTATTTTCGGGGAAAAACAGCGGATATTTCAAAACATCAGTTCCAACCAGGCACCAAATTGCCATTAATAATCCAACCCATATTAGTATCTGCTCCGTTATTCTGGAAAGACAAATAAATAAATACATATATAATATAATAATAATAATAATAGTAATATATTATATAAATAATTATTATTATTAATAATAATTATATATATGATCACATATATAGATGGAAAAATTGGCTTTTAAATAATTTTTAATTACTTACACATTTCAAGAGAATTTTACATCAAATTATTCGAATAATGTTAGGCAAAAATTTGTATAATCAAGATCTAAACATATACAATGATATAGATATATTTATTCTGTGTTTACCTTTGTATGTCGGCCTTTCCGACTCTTTCTCCCTAAAAAAAACTACCTTTTCTTCAGACTAATATAATATATAAACATTGAGCTACTTCTGAAACGTGGCAATTATATACTATCATATATAACTCTCTACATACATTTGAGCTTTGCATATAGTTTTACCTTTGCTCTCTCCCTCTTTCTCTCACACACACATACATATATATACCTAAGGACGGGAACTTTCCTCAAGCTATATGGATAAACCCCGGTTACGGCCTCCCACAACGTCCCCCCCACCCTGTAGGTCCCCTACACTCCGTACCAATGACCAATGGACAACAACAACCACCCATAGTTTGTGGTCCCTATGGTGGATGGTCCATCGGATACTCTACTGGTTAGGAGTCATATAAACCACGTTTTATTGAACCTGATTTTATATATATATGTATATATATATATATATCATGTGTATATATATATATATTTTATATGTGTATATATGTGTATTTTATATATATGTATGTATATATATGTATATATTTAATATATTTATGTATATGTAGGTGTATTTTATATATATAGATGTATGTATGTTTTATGTGTGTATATATTTTGCGTATGTGTGTATTTTATGTATATATATATATTTTGTATATATATATATTTTATATCTGTGTATATATATATATATTTTATATATATATATATATATATATATACTTATACGTACATACATATATATATATACACACCTGTATGGATTTGTGTGTAGATGTGTGAGTGTCTGAGGGGGTAGGTGTGAGTGTATGTACAAGTCAACCAGCATAAACCTTTTATTTCTAAATTTTCTAAACTATCTAAGTATTGGACTCTAACCATTATTTTAAATATTACCACCCCACATTTTGTATGTGTGGAGGTGGGTGTGAGTGTACGTGCAAGCCAACCTACATAAGTCTTTTTATTTGTAAATGTTCTACTCTAACCATAAATTTCAGTAGCACCATTCCACATAAATTCCTTAATTTAAGATTGACCTGTAGTATCTATTTCATACTATTAACCTTAATTGAATATATATCTGACCAGGAATGTTTTTTGTGAAAATCAGTCATATGGAACTATTGTCATCTTGCCTGACGGTTTGAACTTTACAACACCACCTGCCTCTTTGAGGTCAAATACTAACCCTGCTACCATCTACAAACTGTCCAAAAAGAATCAAGACTATTCCTGGTGACAACATTAAATTATTCCTAACAAGGCTCTGTCCCAAGGCTCTGATACCATCAACACTATAAACACAGAGCTGGCATATCTAAGAACTGACTAACTGCCTGATGAGGTCATAGCCATTCAATGGCTATCATCGAAATATATATATCAGTAAATAAAGGATTATGAGTTCATGCAATTGACTTATGTTTCGTCACTATATATATATATATATATATATATATATATATATAAGAGACTTCAGCCGTGTTGAAGATATGACAAATCCCCTAATGCTGGTGATTTACACGAAAAACGCACCCAGTACACGCAGTAAAGGGGTTGGTGATAGGAAGGGCATCCAACCGTAGAAAACTTGCTAGACAAAAGGTTGGGCGGACCCTCCAATTGTTACTCGAGCATGACAACCTTCATAATGCTGGTGATCTACATGATGAACGCACCCAGTACACACTGTAAAGTAGTTGGTGATAGTAAGTGCATCCAGTCGTAGAAATCTTGCTAAACAAAGGGATGGTAGGACCCTCAGTTTTGTCAAATGCATGACAACCTCTCCTGAGCACTCGATGGAACGCGAGACCGGGACCACAAGGCAGACTGACCCTTAACTTTCATTTATGGTGGTGGTATGTGGAATAGATTTACTTCCATATGCATGATTAGTAAGACTGAAAAAATTTAATAAATCTCTTCCCCCTCTCTCAATAAATAAATTTCTTTCCCTCCCTCACTATATACATAACTCTCTAGTAATAAACTATCAAGTGACTACCATTTAGTTGTTGGGAAATGCTAATACAATATCTATTTTTAATTCATAAGTATAAAGCACAAATGACTAGATATGATAGGGACAATAGTAGTTGTTTAATTTATATTTCTGAGAGATTCTGAAGTGAAAATTTATCTAGTAGACAAATTTCACCTACCCTGAAAATAAATTTGTTGATTCTATATTTGTACATCCGTGTGTTATTGATGGGCGTTAGTAATGTGTCTTTCTGATAATCCTGTGAATGCAAAGGTGAAACACCAAACTAACAAGACTCACCACTTAGCTATAATAAAATGAATATATATATATACTTGTGCGTGTGTCTGAATGAATATGTATGTATGACAAAGTGCCCAGTCCACGCAGTTAAGTGGTCGTGTATGCTTCACGACAAAAAGCACCCAGCACACACTGTAAATGTGGTTGACGTTAGGAAGGGCATCCAGCCATGGAAACCAAGCCAAAATCAGTTCTGTGCGAGCGAAACATGGTCCTTCGACCTGGATATCTCACAGCAGGACAGCCCATCCTAGCGTGGAAAATGGATGTTAAACGATGATGATGATGATATATATATATATGTGTATAACATTATGTGCTGCTAGTAGTATATGGACCTAAAATAATGTTAAAAACAATATGTAAAATGCTCTCCTTTGTTGCTGCAGAATGGTCGGGCTGTAAATCCAAATTTACTTTCGAAAAGTTACCACAGGGTAAATGAAGGGGAAAAGATTAGGAACCTCTGGCCAAAAGTATACCAGTTGTAAACTGTGCCCTTTCCCCCCAGACCCCGTGTGCATTCTTTATCGATCTCGAAAGTATGAAAGGCAATGAGGACCTTGTAGGGATTTGAACCAATATAAGGCAAAGAACAGATATCCAACGCTCTAACCACTTTTAAAAGGGTTAATTTATTTAAAACTGGAAATTTTTATTTATAAAGATAGAAACATTGGATCAATGGCACAGCCTGCTCGTGAAATTAATATGCAAGTGGCTGAGCATTCCATAAACACGTGTACCTTTAACGTATTTCTGTGTGTGACAAATCTGGCCCTTTCAAGGAAACAACGCACCGCCTGGAATCGAATTGATGACTTTACGATCCAGAGCCGAACACCCTAACCATAATATTCTGTAGTGAGTGGGAGTAACATATAACCAACGTGTGTTTCGTTAGCTTCTTTGTGTTTTAAGTAAGCAACAAGAAACGAAACCACTCCAGTGTATTGTCATCCTTTTTAGAGAAATACTGAAACTCTCAAGATTTAAGAGAGAGAGGGATATCTACAACAAATAAACAGTCGTTTATTTCACAGGAAATGTCAAAAACAAGGAATGGTCCTTAAAAGTATGCAGTTCTCTAACGCGTGCACTCGTTTTCATTTCCGTTGCGTATAAGGAAATAAACATAAATACCCACATTTTAAATTTTACTTGACCACTGTTAAAATTTAACAACAAAACAATAAAGAACCAGGTGAATATTGAAATACTCTCGGGTTCCAAATAATAAGGCGGTGATGGGGGGGGGGGGGGGGGTAAAATACGCGTGGGGTTGGGGGTTGGTGTTTGAAAACCGGTCCATTTTTCTAGGCTGTCTACCTTGATTAAAAAAAAACAACAATTAGTCGCTTAGTTTACCTATTGAGATCCCAACGCATCCTATTTGTTAATACAATTTAATAAGCAGATGTAGGTGGGGATGCAGGTGGAATAAGAGTGAGGGGTTGGAAAAATCTGAGAAATTAATAAGCGGGGAAGGGGGGGGGGCACGATTATTCGAGAGCCGAGTGTAACTCGTTGAAGCATTATTGCGGTGGATTGGCAGTATCGGTAGAGAGTCGGACGCCATGCTTTCCCTTTACGATCTGAGTTCAAATCCCGCCGAGGTTGACTTTGCCTTTCATCCTTACGGGGTCGATAAAATAAAGTACCAGTAATGCACTGGGTAATTGCTGGCCTTGTGCCTAAAGTAGAAACAATTATTGGTATAAGTTCATGTTTTATCAAAAGTTTCGTTTTCGTTTTCATAACCGGATGTAATCATGTTTACACCACACAACATATTTCAGCAATTCATTAAATTAAAAATACTTTGGGATTGTGACTTGAACCGGATCTTATGTTTATATAGATTTTTAACTGGAAAATACAAACGATGATCATAAGTAGAGAGATAAGTTAGAAGCTGTGCTGGGTTAATGCTATTGTTTATCGTAAGATCGTGAGTTGAGTTCCTGTACTAGGTGGCGTGTTGTGTTCTTGAGCAAGAAACCATTTCATGTTGCTTTTCATGATAGGATGGGGCTCATATTAAAACACTCGAGAAACTTCTTATGGGATATGACCTCCTAGGACGCCAGCTAAACCTACACAGGCATGAGCTGTAACAATAACATTAATGATAGGGTTGAGGCCCCTATCATTAAAACACTTAAGAAAGCTTCTATGAAACCAGCTGAACCTACATAAGTTCGAGTTGTAAATATAATACATTTGTATTCATTTTTCATAGCCCCAGCTCAGCCCTGAAGGTCATTCTAGCTACGCTCATCCCCTTCATTAAACATAAAAGAGGTCACCTGTTGATAAATTACATGCAACTTACACACAGATATTCTCGATCTAGCCTTTGGCCCACCGACGTGCTGTCTCCTCCCTCTGCTTTTCCTATAGTTACTACAACTGTTTCATCCTCGGAGTTTGCTTGTTCTCTCATCAACCACCATCAATACACCAGGCTCCACACTAAACCACTATGTCCAAACTTTCCAGTAGAAAACGTTAGCCCTCTGTAACAGTTTAAACAGAAAATCAACGGCCTTAATCTATCCGGTCTTGGAAGGCCTGCAACGTCCACGGGTTATTTAGTTAAGACATTCTACGTTCTGAGTTCAAATCCCACCAAGGTCAACTTTGCCTTTCATCATTCTGATATGCTTAAAATAAATTACCAGGTTTGACTTAAGCATTAATATGTGAAAGGAATTATAACAAAAGAATAAGATTTCTGTGAAAACATCAGTTCAATGGATAGCAAAATCGGACAAAATCTTGTAGTTAGTTCCTGTCTTTCACTTCTAAGTTCAAATTGCACCAGTGTCAATTTTGCCAGTTTCGTTTTCACATTTGAAAAAAGGGGGCGATATCCAATTTTAGCGGCCTAAATGCCGCTTACTTGCTGTAGTTGCTGCTTACTTCAATGTATGAGGCTATTCCAACAAATTTACATTCCCCCTTTTTTAGCCGTTAAAAGAATATAGATTTATTTATTGTTTTTTTTTTTGCGATTTATTTGCCACTGGGGCATAGATTTCTTTATTTGCCCCTTTTTTGTTTGTTTGTTTGTTATTTTGCGATTTATTAGCCTTTTGGGGTCACACACACCCCAGTGGCAAATAAATCTATATTCTTTTAACGGCTAAAAAAGGGGGAATGTAAATTTGTTGGAATAGCCTCATACATTGAAGTAAGCAGCAACTACAGCAAGTAAGCGGCATTTAGGCCGCTAAAATTGGATATCGCCAAAAAGGGTATAAGCCCTGAAATATTATGCTGAAATTTACTGGGTAAATAAATACTAAAAGCATTACTTTGTTTTATTTTATATGTCATCCTTTACCCACTATATATGTCTACTACATTGTACCGGATTTTTGAAACTTAGTTATTTATTTCATATCTCAGTTCTTCATATTAACTATGCTACTTTAATAATCTATGTAATTAACTATAATCATACTGCCTAACATAGGATCATGTGATGATAGAAGTTATAAGCAATTTCATGAGGGAAGGGGAGAGAAATATTTTGTTATTTAGTTACATCCCTTTACACCATAAGTTCAAATCCGTCTTCCAACGGAAACGGGAAATGGGGCGGGAGGGGGGAAACATGTAAACTATGTACCAATCAAATATTTAGGTCGATTTCCAGTCATGTAAGTACTCTTATAATGCATCCTAGATGCCAATGGAATTATAATACGTAGACGACTATACCTGCCTCACCATTTGCCCCAATAAATCGGGCCAATGTTAGACTACCGACCCACGGACATTAATTTGAAGATAAACAATAATTTTAGACTATACTTTTCAAAAGAAAAGGAGAACCATACACAACATATACACACTGGGGTCAATATAACTGCCTACAATCAAAGTAGTGCCCCATCATGGTCGCCGTCGAATGACTGAAATCAGTAAAAGAATGTGTATGTACGGACCCGTAACTCCCGTAGGGACGCCGTATTGACAAACGGTGTTTCTAGGGCATTTAAAAAAAAACCTGTGAGAAAGAGATATAGAAGAAGAATCGGCCCAATACTAGACTGGTTCTTTTTTTATCGACCTTGGATGGATGAAAGTCAATGCTGACCTCGGCGGGATTTGAACTTAGAAAGCATTCTATCCGACTTTCTAACGACTGCCTATTCACCGCCTATCAAAAACAGAATATGAAATGTTATACAATAAGCCATAGGCATGGACACTACAAAATATTTACTGTAGACAAAAACTGAGCAATATTTCCCTAAATATTAAATTTAAATATTTGGAAAATTTTCGTTCTGGCCATATTGCAACAGGCAGGAAACCCAAGGGTAGACCCGAAAAAAACTGGTTGTATAACACCCATGATCTCGACTGGTCCCGCTTAGGGATCCAGCCGGATCAATTGGAAACGGTTGCTTCTGATAGGATCCTCTTGAAAGCGTACTTGAGGACATTGCCTACGTGACTCTACCAGGAATTAAGACGAAGAAGATTGTTTTAATTCAAATTTAAATATATATTTTTAAAAAAAATCACAGGGATTATTGATTTGTCAAAATGTGCTACGGTGGTAAAACCATTAATATAAATAAATATATATTCATTTCATTTAGAAATAAATATGTACTTTCTCTACAAATGTATTGAGTGTCTTATTTAACTGTACTTCTCTTTCGTTCCTTTCCCCCTAGAGTGAAAATCTTGGTCAATAAATGGAACAAGATTTCACGAACTCCTCCTATGGTTTTGGAGATAGATCCCCATAACCATATATATTCTGAAACTATATTGCCCAGGTACTTGAATAAATATATTTCATTTTAATCAAAGGCTTCCGCGGGGACACAAACCTCCGCTGAAAATGTTTTCCTTTCGATTTATATGAAATTTAAACCATAGGTAAATGACAAGATATGATGCCTATTCACAAAAGTTTTGAATTCTATTTTGAAAAAAATTATTTACAAGAAACAAAATAAGAATAAGATTTAATAATGTAATTTTGATTTGATATATTACAAAAGATGTGTTCCAATTTTTCATGCATTACATTTTATATTGAGTAATATGCAGTTTTTCTCCATAAATTATATCACTGATTTAAAATCAATCATCATTTTCTTACAAAAAAAAAAAAAAAGATGTGTGAAACGCAAGGCGCGTGTAATTCAGCTAGTATTTCATAATTGTTTCTAAAATAGAAACAATTATGAAATACTAGCTGAATTACATGCGCCTTGCGTTTCACACATCTTTTTTTTTTTTTTTAATATAAATCGAATAGAAAGAAACTAAACAAATAACAATAAACAAAAGAATGACAACAATGAAAATTCTCCAATAGGGGAGAGGAGCACGCGGGGTGACTTAGGAACCCCACAAATCCTAAACCATCCAAAGCTCGGTGAGCACCCGGGGGGGGGGGGGGCACCCTTCTCCTCTTCAGCCAGCCTACAGGCACATGCTCAGAGTAGGCCCATTCACACGAGCCATTCTTGCAACATTCACCCACCTTTTAACAAATGTACTGGGGTGGGGGTGGGGGGAACACACCCCTCTCCACTCTCACTTTCCTTTCGAAGTGAAACTTTCAACTTGGTTCACTACGACTACCAGACAGAAGAAAACTGCCTGCCTTTCCCGGCCAATAATAAAGATCATGGTTTCTGATATATGCACAAGGTCAGCAATTTCGGGGTAGGGGGAAGTCGATTAAATCGACTCCAATACGTTACTGGTGATTTATTGTATAGACCCCGTAAGGATGAAAGGCAAAGCTAATCTCAATAGGATTTGAACTCAGAGTGGAAAGGGCCGAAACTCTATGCCGCGAAGCAGGGTGTCCGTTGCTCTACCGATTTTGCCAAGTCACCGCCCTAATAATTGTTTCTACTTTTGGCACAAGGCCAGCAATTATCCCAGTGTATTACTGGTACTTTATTTTATCGACCCCTTAAGGATGAAAAGCAAAGTTAACCTCGGCGGGATTTGAACTCAGTCCGTATCTCCTTCCTTCCTCTCTCTCTCTCTCTATATATATATATATAGAGAGAGAGAGATAGAGAGGAAGGAGATATTAATATTATTATTATTATTATTAGGTTGGTGAATTGGCAAAATCGGTAGAGCAACGGACACCCTGCTTCGCGGCATGGAGTTTAGGCCCTTTACACTGAGTTCAAATAATAATAATAATAATAATATCTCCTTCCCTCTCTCTCTCTCTCTCGAGAGAGAGAGAGGAAGGAAGGAGATATATTAATATTAAAGTACCAGTAATGCACTGGGTGATTGCTGGCCTTGTGCCTAAAGTAGAAACAATTATTATTATTAGGGCGATATATAATATTAATATATCTCCTTACCCCTCTCTCTCTCTATATATATATATAGAGAGAGAGGGGGGGGGGGAGAGAGAGAAGTGGATCATTTAATCTCTGTCACAACATATTTTCTTTCATTCAACCTTTAATATTATTCACACATCCCCACCACCGCCACCACTAATACTATATAGGAGCACACACACACACGCTAGCACGAAACTATTGTTTCTTTCATCTAAACAACAAAGTCTATAATATATATCATCTGACCTTGTCCACTTGTGATTTGCTTTTGTAATTAAGCACAGCCAAGGCGGATGTATGTATGTATGTATGTATGTATGTATGTATGTATGTATGTATGTATGTATGTATGTATGTATGTATGTATGTATGTATGTATGTTCCTCTGGTTTTATAATTTCACAAAGTTTTACCAAGAGAGAGATAGTCGGTTTCTAACATAGACACAAGACTCTCTCATTGGAATTTACACATCAACTTTAGATATGTATGTAGATATATATATATATATATATATATATATATATAATATATATATATAATATATATATATAATATATATATATAATATATATATATAATATATATATATAATATATATATAATATATATAATATATATATATAATATATATATATATAATATATATATATATAATATATATATATATAATATATATATATATATATATATATATATATAGTGTATGAAAAGCGTTAGTGGAGTATAAAAATGAATTGTAGTATTCAAGTTTCTAGGAAGTTCTATATGATTGGCTGAAAAAAGACATGATGCAATTTATCCGGGTTTCTTCTTTCTTTTCAAATCCTGCTCTTGACTAGTCTTATTAATTACTAATAAAAACTTCCAATGCCTCCTTTACGCGTTCGCTCGACTTGCTAGAAATAACAACCACATCTCGATTAAGACTGACAACCCGGATTCGATGTAAACAATAAAGTTATAAATACGGACTTTATTAAATTTCTTAAAAGACTTGTTTTATTGTTGGGCGCCTTAAATCTGACAACTTTAACGGACCGGTACGTCTGTAATCGGTCTACATATACCTTGTACTATTATTTTGGGTTTTAAATGGGCGGTCTCAATTCAAATCCCGCCGAGGTTAGCTTTGCTTCTCATCTTTCAGGGGTTGATAAAATAAAGTACCAGTAACACCACAAAAAAAAAAAAAAAAAAATTGTCTAAATCACTAACTTTGGGTTTTAAACTTCATATTGCAGGGAAAAAAATCGCTTGGAACATTTATTAGTTATACTTCTTTTTTTTTTTCTGTTTAAAGTTTTGTTCTAGATTTCATAAGGAAACAATTAATATATAGAATGGAATGGCAACAGTGTGTTTACAACAGAGCTTTCCATATATAATTGTTACATCTAACATAGCTGTGACGACACAATATTCTTGTATAGGCGGCGTAACATGATGTGTTGCAGGGCACACTCAAAAAGACCAACTGGTGGAGTCCCTACTTAACATATTCATTCATTCATTCATTCATTCGTCGAGATGACGGATCTCACTCTCATGCCCCAGAATTCAGGAACCCTGGTGCAGTTAGTTGCGAAATCCATCATCTTTTCAAATAGCTAATAATGTGTGTGGGCGCCACTACTACACACATGTGAAAGAATTTGACAGCCAAGTCTTGAAGAAGGTGCTTTCTCCTCCGTGTGGTGGGTTACCCGGCGCCAGATACCAACCTGGCATTTATACCCTCGCCCAAATTGTTCGTGTTGCAAACACTAGAGTAGTCGCTAACCAAAGCTACAGACCCACTCTATCCGTCTGGAGATACGTTGTACTAGCTTACCAGCATACTAGTAGCAGGAAGTTGACTTTTCCGGCACTGCAGCGCCTTTCGGCGGGCCGTGCTGGTTTTGGATGGTCATTAACTCCAAGAGCTCTTAAGAGCTCCCAGGAGTTCCTTTGCCCTTTGACAGGTTTTGTTTTTAGTCCTGCAGGATGTCCAAAGTTACCCTCCTCACCAAGAAATCTTGGTGGGGTTGCCAGTTTAGTCGCCAACGACCCGACCATGAGACAGGTTGTACTGGGATACATGTTACCAGTAGCACCAACTGGTGACCTGACACTTAACATATACTTATGCAAGTTAGCTTGTTTCCTACAAGAGTGCATCTTATAGGAGGTTTCTTGGGTGTTTTAATGATAGAAACGCCAGTTCTCTCATGAAAAGCAACGTGAGATGAACGAAGTGTGGTCGTGAGGTCAACAGTCTAACCACTAAGCCACGCGTCCTACTTATACTGGGTCAAATATTACAATCCTTGCAAGTAGGGTCGTTATAAGGTTACAAACCCGGGAAAGAACCACTATATACCCCCACCCATTACCACATAAATAAAAAAACACAAAATGTCTCATTTGCACATGATGATGCAGTCGAAAATTCGCAAGAAACTGTCAATAATTATGTTATCTATGCGCACTATAACTGCATTACCGAGAACAGCTCTGTGCATCTTGATTATGTGCAGTGCGGTCTTTGGTGGTGTTGTTTATATTATATTAACAGTGGTCTTTGTAATATGTGTGCGGTACCTCAGTGCTAATTTTTGTATGCTGCATATGGTGCCTCAGTGCTAATTTTTGTATGCTGCATATATTTCTAAGTCCTGGAATTTTGGTTATGTATCTGTTTGTGTTTTTTTTTTTTTATCATTCTCAGAGCCCCTATTATTAAAGGTATTGTTCCTATCTTCATCAGCCACATTCGGGTTATTCCTATCTCTAGATATTTATATGCTTTCCAGCACAGTTACGACCCTTTACGGTCTGAGTTCAAATCCCGTCGACATTAACTTTGTCTTTTACCCTTACGGGGTCGATAAAATAAAGAAAATAAAGTGCCAGTAATGTACTGGCTAATTGCTGGCCTTGTGCCAAAAGTAGAAACAATTATTATCATTATTCCAAACTTAAATTTTGCTTCTTTCACAAATCATGCCAAGTGTCAACCTGACAATACATACATTTTGCAATCAATTGTCATACAAATGATACCAGAAGGCACAAACATCAGTTAATGTCTTTGCAATGTTTCTTTTTTGTTTTTTTTTTAGCTGTTAATGCCCTCCTCAAGACATGGGGACAGTGCCAGTCAGCACTTTCTTCTGTATCTCTTGCCGAGATGGCTTTCTAGGTATCCGGTCCAAATATTTTTCAGTTCCCTCATCTATCATTCCAAATGCACCGACTATCACTAGTATTGTACAGACCTTAAAATGCCTAATTTTCTTAATTTCAATGGATAGAGTGGATTGGCAGTAACAGTAGAGCGTCGGACACCATGCTTTGCAGCATAAAGTTACACCCACTTACGATCAGAGTTCAAATCCCGCCGAGGTTAACTTTGCCTTTCATCCTTACCGGGTCAATAAAATAAGGCACCAGTAATGGCAATGGGGTCGATTTAATCGACTTTTCCCCTCCCCCAAAATTGGTGGCCTTTTGCCTATAATAGAAATCATTATTGTCATGTGTTTTATGCTAACGTATAAATTATAAGCATTAGAGTTTTCCAACAATATCTATTTAGAGGAGAGAATAGGGTGGGGGGTAATATGTGCACTATATATATATATATATATATATATATTGACAGTCAAGTCGATCGACTTTCGTCAAATCGAACCGTTGGTCTTTCCAATTGCTAATACTATCTATCGGTCGCAACTCCAGGTAGAAGTGAAAAAAAGTGCCTTGCTCAAGGACATAGTGTATCGCCCGCTCCAGGAATCGAACTCACCTATCGATTGCGAATCCAATTCTCTAACCACTCATATATATATATATGTGTGTGGTTAGAGAATTGCCAGTTGCTAATCGCTTTACCGTGTCGGTTGTCACAAACAGTCA
>OZ024740.1:266655774-266658274 GCA_964016885.1 Eledone cirrhosa | reverse complement strand
GCGGCCCGTCTGAGGAAGGAGCCCCGTGAGGTTGGGTGGCTGTTGCAGCGGGTGTCACTGGCCATCGTCCGGGGAATGCTTTTGCCGTCTTGTCAGCGGGTCGCAACACTTCTGCTCTCTCTCCCTAGCCTCTTGCCATCCCCACTTTCTCGTTCTTTTTCTT
Source organism: Eledone cirrhosa (assembly GCA_964016885.1). Taxonomy (NCBI): domain Eukaryota; kingdom Metazoa; phylum Mollusca; class Cephalopoda; order Octopoda; family Eledonidae; genus Eledone; species Eledone cirrhosa. The sequence goes on along the minus strand of OZ024740.1, from coordinate 266,658,111 downwards.
CTTTCTTTCCTTTTTTTCTCTCTCTATTTCCCTATTCTTTCTTTCTATTTGTTTTCCCCTCCTTTTTTTTTCTTACTAAATGTTATTTTAAAAATAAGCATCTATGTATAGTTTCAAAACAAGCATAAAAATGAAACAAAATACACCGAAGTCCAGCCCGTTGGACATGATGTTTGTTTTTGGTTTTGAGGCGGTATTGCCATGTTTTTCTTTACACACAGAGAGAGAGAGAGAGAGAGAGAGAGAGAGAGAGAGAGAGAGAGAGAGAGAGAGAGAGAGAGAGAGAGAGAGAGAGAGAGAGAGAGAGAGAGAGAGAGAGAGAGAGAGAGAGAGAGAGAGAGAGAGAGAGAGATACAAGCTTTCGTCTTATTTTTGACGAAAGAATTTTTTTAGCCTGATAGAACCCTCCAAGAAATGGAAAAAGATGAGTATTGTCGTACTCAAATGGCATTTGAGTCCTGAAAGCCTACGAAACACCTGTATACTATTTATACAGTGTTTTATTTGTTTTGTTTCCACTTGGGGTTTGCTTGTTGTGTATGTTCAGATGTCTCTTCAATCCACCACCTGATTGCAAATCAAATTTCTGACAAACATAGCACTGAAACTGATTCTCTGCAACAAAGTTTGAATAGTCAACTTGTACTTTACCATCATGTGCTCGCTGGTGTGACTTCAAGCCAGCACATGAAAGGCACACCTTAGGGCACATAGGCTTTTGAAAGACAACGTTGGATAAGATTCATTATTATTACTGTTGGTCTCATTCTTCCACACTTCTCTTTTCAGTTCTGCATGTTTTGCCCTCTCCATTTCAAATACTTTAACTCTATTCCAAATGGCATTTCTCCAGGCCACGCTATCTGCTGCCCAGGATTCAAAGTTTTTGTAGGATATGTTAAAGCATTTTAAGTTAGCTTTTAGAGAGTTTCTGTATCTTCTCCGTGGCTTATTATTTAACCTTTTGCCATGTAAAACATTTTCTTGAGGATGCATCCGCCACCCATACGAATCACGTGACCTGTCCAGCTTAACTGATTCCTAATAAGCATAGCTTGAGTAGATGTAACCGTTTCCCTAGCAAGAATCTCAGTGTCTGGAATGAATGTGTTCCAGTTTACTTCGAGTATATGCCGGAGGCATTTTTAGTGAAACTGCTCCAACATTTTAACATACCGTATGTACAATGTCCATGACTCAGATGAATATACAATACCACGGAGAGTACAGATGAAGCATATACCGCAATCTTATTCTCCAATTTAATGTTACATTGTGACCAGACTTTAATTTCTAGTCCACCAAAGGCTTTTGTTGCCTTTTGTATACGAGATGTGATTTCAGTATCCAATTTGCCATAAGTTTGTATCCTACTGCTAAGATATTCAAATTAGGTCACCGTCCTTAGCATTGTGTCTATAGCGATTCACGAGTTGTGTCGGAGGATAATCGGAGTTAAAAAACATACTCAATACATTGGTAGAGTATATGTGTGGAGATAGATAGATAGATAGATAGATAGAGAGAGAGAGAGAGAAAGAGAAGAGAGACAAAGTAGAATCGAAGTGTTGCAGCATATGTACAAACTGTCAACAGTTTAGATGTGTCTTTGCATATATAAACTCGCATATTTAAGGAGATGTCGAAGAAGAGTCAGGCCGTCATTATGAGTGTACCCTGAACTGATCTATATCGAAACAATTGTAATATGCCAATAAAGTTTGTACATAACCCATGCTAGCGTGGAAGAACGGACGTAAAACGGTGATGATGATGATGATGATGATGATGATATATACATACACACAAATTTAGAAGGAACAAGGGACTGTGTGGTTACTTGATAGCGTGTATTTAGAAATAAAAGGAAAGCACAAACAAGGGTAGACCATACCAGGTAGACCATAACGCACCAGAGTACTCGATACTTGGGGTAGTAGAGTGGGTAATATGACAAGATTCAGGACCCCGACGGCTGAGCTCCGGCCGTTTCGACAGTTAGATCCGAAATATATATATATATATATATATATATATATATATATATATATATATTATATAACGAAGGAGGTGTGGTAAGGAACCAGATTGACCATAACGCACCAGAGTACTCAATACTTAGGGTAGTAGAGTGGATAATAGGAAAATGTTTGACCCCAACGGCAGAGCTCAAGCCGTTTCGACCAGTCCAGAAATAGCCGTCGAAACGGCTTGAGCTCTGCCGTTTGGGCTCAAACATTTTCCTATATATTATATATATGTGTGTGTGTGTGTGTGTTTATGCAGCATATGTGAAGAATTAGCTTACACACACACTAAAAAAAAAGAAACAATTTA
>OZ024740.1:266635774-266648274 GCA_964016885.1 Eledone cirrhosa | reverse complement strand
CAAATCAAAACAACCTGAGTTACCACCCCTTTTTTTTAATGTGGGCACGAATGTAAATTAGCACTTGCGGCCCGCCTGATGATGAGCCATATCTTATGCGGTCCGCTTCTCGAAAAAGGTTACCCATGCCTGGTCTAAAGTCTGTTTCAAGCCAGAAGGCTCGGCAGGCCGGTGCTTATCCGGATTTCATGGCGTGCAGCGACTGAGTGTACAAGACTGCCCCCTCCTCCCTGACAGGACGCTTGTCCGTCGCAGGGTTATATAGATCCCCAGCTATTGCTGGTACTCATTTTCAACTGAGTTTACTGGAGCAACGTGAAATGAAGAACACGCAACTCAGCTCAGGAATCGAACCCACAACATTATGATCGAAAGTCCAACACCCTGACCACTAAGCCACGCGGTGGAGGTGGGCAGTTTAATAATAGGAGTGGGCGTGAGAAGACAACGATGGGAATTAGAAGTCTCTTAAAAGGGGAATATCCTTTTTTATTCTTTTACTGGTTTCAATCATTTAGACTGCGGTCATACTGGAGTATTACAGTCTAGAAGGGATTTTATATTCAATTATATTGATCACAGTATTTTTTTTCTTTTCAAGTCTGGTACTTATTTTATCGATCACTTTTTGTCGAACTGCCAAGTTACCGGACATATACGACCTAGGTATAGAATCTGTCACCCTCTCCCCTTCCACCTTTCTTTATTCCTTTGATTAACAGTCTTTGCTCTTTTCCTCCTTTTCTGCTCATTTTGGCACTTTATAAGTGCTGCTTTCCAATGCTGCTTTCTTTTTCTGTGTTTTTATATAGTTGAATTTATATATTTGAATGTATTTAAATATTTATTTATTTATTTATTTTCCCTTAACAATATCCTTATTTACAGAAATATTCATACAAAGCAATGAAGAAATGAAGAATAGAAGATAAACAAGAAAAAGAAAATGAAAGAACAAATTAAACATCTTTTGAAATCAAATATCAGGAACTAGAAATAGAAACTATTTACAAATAAAAATAAGGAAGTTATTTATTTATATAAAGGTGGTATGGAACCCAAAGGCGTAACTAGGGTATGGCAAGCTTGGCATGTGATATGACCGCCACATGAAGGTGTGTGTGGGGGGAGGGGGTGACACATGGACTAGGAGCAATTTCTTGTTAAAAGTCAGATAAGTTAATGATGGAGAGAAAAAAAAAAGAAACTTTTTCAAATGTATGATCTGCCTTTGATTATCAAGGGTAAGAAGCAGTATAGTGGCTGGATCATTTATAAATTATTAGGCCTGTAGGTCCATTGGGCAGCGACGCAATTCCACTGCTTGCCATAGGGTCTATTTTCCCTTGTTAACCTCTGGGTAAGTCTTCTACTATAGTCTCAAGTTTATCAGTGCCTTGTGACTGGAATACAGATGACGGAAACTGTAGCAACACATCCTACCCGTGTTTTTGTTTATGTTTGTATCTGTGTCTCCGTTTATATCTCGTCGTATAACGAACGTTTCGACAAAGTACCATGCTTTAAAAAGATATGATGGACTAAAATCTTAAAGAAATGCCACAATATGTCCACAGACAGTCTAATGACTGAAACTAGTAAAAGAAGAAAAGAATATATATATATATATTGTATATATAGTGTGTGTATATATATGTATATAGTATATATATATATATATAGTATCATCATCATCATTTAACGTCCACTTTTCCCTGCTTGCAAGGGTGGGATGGGAACTGACTCTGGTTTGATTTATACAGCTGGATGCCCTTCCTAACACCAACCTCATTTTCAGTGAGTGGTGGATGCTTTTTTGCCGTGGCACCTCCACGACCACTTTGCAGTGGAATGAGTAAACTGGAGCAATGTGAAATAAAGTGTCTTGTTCAAGGAAACAAAATCATCCGGTCTGAGCATTGAACTCACAACCTTTCGATTGCAAAGCCAATGCTCTAACCACTAAGCCATGTGCCTATATATATATATATATATATATATATATATATATATATATATATATATATATATATATATATATATATATATATATATATATATATATATATATATATATATATATATATATATATATATATATATATATATATATATATATATATATATATATATATATATATATATATATATATATATATATATATATATATATATATATATATATATATTAGTTTTACAATAGATTGGAAGCACTCAACAGTTATGGTTTTACGGAGTTATTAATATTCATTCAAAATATTGACAAAAATAGAACTTCATTGTGATCAAGTATATTTTATTATACATATTTCAGAGGTACTGAGCTAACTTCAACAGTACGTCCTCATCAGATAAAATAAGATGATGCATGACATACCCTGACATAGTAGATGGTTAAGATTCAGTCATGGTAGTGAATCTTAACCATCTGAATCTTAACCATCTACTATGTCAGGGTATGTCATGCATCATCTTATTTTATCTGATGAGGACGTACTGTTGAAGTTAGCTCAGTACCTCTGAAATATGTATAATAAAATATACTTGATCACAATGAAGTTCTATTTTTGTTAATATTTTGAATGAATATATATATATATATATATATATATATATATATATATATATGTGTGTGTGTGTGTGTGTGTGTGTGTGTGTGTGTGTGTGTGTGTGTGTGTGTGTGTGTGTGTGTGTGTGTGTATAAGACACACACAAGTAAGTATGTTTTGAAACAGCGAGCGAGTTGGAAAATAAAAATAGAAGCTTTCGCCGTATTTTTGACTAAAGAAATTTTAGCTTGATAGTGGGGTTTAGAACCGTCTAAGAAATGGAAAAAGATGAGTATACATACGCACACTCACGCACACACACACGCGCGCACGTACACATACGCACACACACATACGCACTAACACACACACGCACACACATTTCCGTTTACCAAATTCCATTTATTGGTCAACCAAAGCTAAAGTAGAAACACTTGAAACAAAAAATTTACAATTTCATTAATACGTATTTGTTTTTTTATTATTTAGCAGTATCGGTAGAGGGTCGGACGCTATGCTTTCCAGCAAAGAGTTACGTTCATTTACGGTCTGAGTTCAAATCCCGCCGTCAACTTTGCCTTTCATCCTTACGAGGTCGATAAAATAAAGTATCAGTAATGTATTAGGATAATTGCTGGCCTTGTGCCAAAAGTAGAAACAATTATTATTAGTATTTATTTAATTTTTATTTTGATATTTTTGTATAATAAATTTATTTATTCCTGTTGGCAGCTAAATGTTAATCAGCAAATAGCCACTCCTTATTCTCTGCGTCCATCCGGCTGATCAAACTGAAATGCTTGACCAAAGGCACCCCACTGGTATTTAGTATTGATTTATCCATCCCTATTAAGACCGCTCCCTGCAATTGTTAAAAAGATAATGAATCATTTGAGAAAAAAAAAATTGACCTCTCAGTGTCACTAATTCTTGACCCAGGGGCGAGGTTAAGAGCCATCGTTGACCTTGAGTGAATTTGAACAACAGCATGTTCTTGATTTAACCCTTTCGTTACCAAGATTCGAATTAAAGACAGCCTAGGGTTTTCGAATAATCCTGAAACACACCGTCCCGACTGGTATGTACAATTTGTCGCCCCTCCCATTTTCCTTTTATTTCGTTGCTTAATTTCATTTTTATTTTTCTTCTTTTCCTTCTCTTTCCTTTTCGTTTCCTTATCCCATTTATATTGTACAGTTTTACCACATTTTCTCTTTAGTTTAATAAAATTAAAAATTAATTGTAAACTTCGAAAAATACAAATTCTTTTTTAAAATATTCAAGAATCTGGAGGGAATTAGTAACACAAATTTTCTCGTTAATATGCTGGCGTTTGAAATATAATCTAACAAAGACGGTGCACATACTGGGGCGCTTCTTTAAGATGTTTGTCTTTCATATCGACCCTAGTACTTATGTTTTAAAGCATGGTATTTCTTTTTGTCGAAAAGTTAAGTTGCAAGAGACAGGCAAAAACATCATCATCATCCGGCGGCCTCAGCCGAAATGAACTCAACAATTGATCTCCACGTGGGTCTGTCGTTCATTGCCTTTGCCAAGTCCTGGATTTCAATACCAGAATCTCTGGAGATGACATCGGGGTAGGAGAGCTTGCGCCCCCTGTTATTAGTGACTGCTTGTGGTTTCCAAAGTACTAATGGGGACACAGCCTCATAGGTGGCACGATGGCAGTGGCCAGAAAATCTTACTCTCCTTTTACGTACAACGACAGATATGCGTGGGAGGCCGGCATATATCTCTCTCAAAAGCAGATGTCGCCAGCTTTCTGAATGCATTGAAGCAGGCGAGTGTAAGTGCCATCAAGGTGCTTTTGTTGTTTCACTTCTATATAGCAAGATTGGTTGAATTGTTACTTGGCAAAATAATAAATATGAACACTAACACAGATATGACGGGCTGCCGCGGTTTCCGTCATAAAATTGATAGAGTGTTTTGAGATAAACATAAATACTTTAAACCAAACAGTTGTTTTTCTTATTGTAGAACCAGAGGCAGTTTGGGATCAAAAGGGTTATGACGACAAAGTGAGATTTGACTACCTTAAACCAAATCTGTGACAAATTTGATTAATGGAGTCATATATCTTTAAAACGATAGGATGGTCATGATTGGAATGCCTTTGAGAATAAGTCTTATCAATCCCGATTAGTCCCCAGTATTTAACCATGATTTAGATTTTGACTTAGACGTAGAAGCCCGCGCGTCTTGAGACACATGAGGCAGCCAGAGTGTTCCAATAACCACAGTCAGTTGCATCTATCAATACATCCCGCGTCTTGAGACACATGAGGCAGCCAAAGTGTTCCAATAACACAGTCAGTTGCATCTGTTTGGACGGTGTCTGCAATTCAAAGAACCAGATCTATCACACAGAATAATACAGAATTCAGCCTTTTTTCTTTGAATCTCTCTGGCTAATTACGTTAAAGGTACACATGTTAGTGGAATGCTCAGCCACTTACATGTTGATTTCGTGAGCAGACTGTTTCGTTGACAGAATAGCTAGAACGCTCATCATCGAAACCGACGGAGATCCATTTCATTACCACATTTTTACGGATATAAATTTCTACTATTTTAAATGAATTGTATTTTATAGTATTTGAATAAGACGTTACGTATTTTCCCATGACCTTTACTAGACAAAATGTGTCAGATTTTCTCCTGTGAATTTATATATCATTAAAAAAAAAAGCTAATTTATTTAAAGCAGTAAAAATCTAAGAAACAAAAGTCCCACTAAAACATTTAAACTTTTTTTCTTGTCACAATTGACATTTTTTTCACGTTCCCCTAAATTTGAGAACTCACGTGCGTATAACAAATCGGGTTGAGGTCATCAAGCTTGAGGAAGGAATCCCGTGAGTTATATTGGCCGAAGCTGAAATATCCAGGTTCTGCTGCACTTCGGGCTGAGGAGGGCAAACTCTCCAAGTAGCGGTTGCTCTCCGACAGGTTTGCGGTCGTGCCCTTGGCAGTGGAGGCTTCTGGCATCCTTGGCCCTAGGGCTACCTCCCTACTCACCACCATAGGCGCTGAGCTGACCAGCCGCAGGTGTGACCCTCGCGAGATGGAATGGCTCTTCCAGCGCATCTCCCTTACCATCCTCCGGAGAAATGCCTTCTCCATTCTGTCCGCCGGGGTGTGGGGCGGCCAGTACGTGGGTCCCCATTTGCTTATAATACAGAGAGATGGGGAGGGCGAGAGAGATGGAGGCAATGACAGTGGGAGTTCGGCTCTTCCGTGTGGATCATGTGATATATTTGTTTCTATAACATCTAATCAGTTCAGCTGCCTAACCAAAAATGTAAAATTTTCCCACACGTCATTTTTTTCCTTTTCTTTTGTATATTTTTCTCTTTTATTTTGTCATTATACACATAAAATAAAACATATATGTGAAATTTTGTTTATTTATTCTGGTTAATCAGCAGATAGCCACTCCTTATTTTATTCGTCCATCCCCTTAGTCAAACAGAAATGCTTGACCAAAGGCACCCCACTGAGTATTTAGTGTTGATTTATCCTCCGTTGTGGAGGCCACTCCTTGCAATTGTTAAGAAGATGATGAAATGATTTGAGAAAAATACTTTATTTTATTTATACTTTATTAAGCTGATCTGAGTGGAGGTTGGGGTAAAGTTGAGGAATTGACCTTAATAGGAATTTAGAAAATAAATACTTTAAATTTAAAAAAATAATTTTTACAGATAGATGTAGAGATAGATTTACACACACACACACACACACACACACACACACACACACACACACACACACACACACACACACACACACACACACACACACACACATATTCATTTTATAAAGGGTATATAGTGAGTCTTGTTACTCTGCAGTTTCGCCTGCTTCTCACAGAATCATCATGACGCTATGAGAAGTAACAAGACTCACTATTAGCCTTAAAATAAATATTTAAACTCTATTTTGGTATTGAGAACATTTTTCTCTAGGCTGCCAACTACATGCGGATATATATATATATATATATATATATGTGTGTGTGTGTGAGTCCTGGGTTCAATAGGAGGTAACGACAGAAAGTAAGGTACTCAATACATTAGAGTGTATACAACAAATTTAATATAGAAATGGTTTCTACAGGGCTAGAACTGTTTCTTCAATCGAAGGAAATCATCAGGAAAGCCCACTTACATTGTAATGCGGTGGTATTTGTATGTTTTCTGGTGGTTGGGGAACCTGGTGATTTTAAGGATTGGCTAAGGGATTTTTAAAGAACTGATTTAAATCATACAAATACCACCGCATGACAATGCAAGTCGCCTTTCCTGGTGATTTCCTTCGAATGAAACAGTTCTAGTTCTGTAGAAGCCATTTCTATATTAAATTTGTTATATATATATATGAGATGTGTCTGAAAAGTAACAGGACTTGGTGTGCTTGCTGTGTGGGCTATGTATGAGGTGGGGATATGCCTCACCATGTCGCATAATATTCGGGGAATATATAATTGCGATCTCAGCTTTCTGCAGCCATTGTATATTTTTTTGGCGTGCTTTTGTTAACAGCTACTCAATTTTAGGCTGTCGAGCAATGGGCACAGAGCAACAAACTAGCCTGATGTTTCTGGTCTGGCAGGGGAAAACTCCGCCAGAAGCACTTGGAATACTGTAAGTGTACGGAGATGAGACGATGTCACGCTCACGGATTTTCGAGTGGCACAAAAAGTTTAAAGGAACGCGAGGATGTGGAAGACGACCCCAGGAGCGGGAGGCCTTCAACGAGCATGACAGTGGCCAAAGTTGAGCGCGTGAGGCAGGTGGTGTGTGATGATCGTCGACTGACTGTTTAACTGATCGCAAGTGAGCTGGGTTTGAACTGCGACAGCATTTGGTAGATTATCACCAAAGATTTGGGCTGGCGGAAGATCGCCGGCTCACAACGCCCAGAGAATCTGGCAGTTCCTGGCCGAGAGAAACATCGCCATACTGGAACAACCTCCTTATTCTCCTGATCTTACTCCGTGTGACATTTTCCTTTTCCCCAAGCTCAAGGTAATCATCAAGGGAAACCCGTTTTGAAGGCATGGAGGCCATCAAGAGGGCCATAATGAAGGAGCTGAGGGGCATCCCAGAAGAATCCTTCCAGCAGTGTATAGAAGGATGGAAAAGTGCATTAGACTTGAAGGGGAAACCACGTAGCTGGTAGTTTGGAATTGAAATAAATTGTTTGTGACACCAGTCCCGTTACTTTTCAGACAGACCGCGTATATATACATGTGTGTGTGTGTGTGTGTGTGTGTGTGTGTGTGTGTGTGTGTGTGTGTGTGTGTGATGGAACATAACAGTCCCAAATACAATATATCGGGAGAGAGAGGTGGGGTGCGAGTGAAAAAATGGTAAATCAATAGATATATTATTTATCAATAAATTGGCTCTATAGTTGAAATGTAAAAATTTGCACAGAGAAAAACTAACGTATTGTCGAGCCAGAGAAGGCCACTTTAGATACCAGAGTACTGTAGATACTAGAAAACTCTAGATACTAGAAATAGTAATCCATCTTCCCTCACCAACATTTTATTTATTATCTAAATTAAAGACATTGTTTCATTAGATAATGTCCTACATGCCACCAAAAGACAGGATTTCACTACTGGAATAACCCTCAATCACGACACACCTCAGGTATTGAACAACAGTTATTTATGTTTTAACCAAGAACTTTTTTATGCTAGAAATAGAATTATGAGATTAGACTATAAAAGGTTATGGGTTAGAGTGAAAACATCTCTACAATCATCCTCACCCCAAGTAAAAAAAAAACAAAAAAAAATACTGGCACTCCGTCAGTTACGACAACGAGTGTTCAAGTTGATAAATCAACGAATCGGCTTGCTCGTGAAACTAGTGGCTGTGCATTCCACTGACACGCGTACTTTAATGTAGTTCTTACTGAGATTCAGCTTGACACAGAATGTGACAAGGCTGACTCTTCGAATTTCAGATGTAACTAATTTTTGCTAGTTGAATGGACTGGAGATACATGAAATAAAGTATCTTGCTCAAGGACACAATGCGCCGCCGGGAATCGAACTAAGACCTTACGATCGCGTGCCAAATATCCTAACCCTTAAGTCACGTGCCTTCACATCTACCAAATAAGAAATATTAATATTTAAAGTCAACTATATTTTACAAACAAAAGTTATACGATGATGGAAAATATTAAAAAAGGATATAAACAAAATTAAGTAATGAAAACACGGGGGAAGGAGTAAAGAAGGGCAGAGCTGGCTGTATAGGAAAGTAAAGGAAAGGACTATAAATACCACGAGAAGAAATGGAGGGAAAGAGCAAGAAAAGGGCGGGGGAGAAAGAGAGAAAGGGTGACAGACTCTACACCTAGGTCGGGGCAATAGAAAATACAAGTAACATGTATTACTTCCTTAAAAATTATAAGTTAATAATATTTGTAAAGAATTTATGGCATAGTGGTGGTTATAGTTAGGAAACAGCAGTCGGCATCAAACCTAACAAGTGCATGTCGGAGTGAGTTCACCTGTTGATGAATTAAGGAGTACCACGTTGTCTGCAATTTCCAACCGACTAATCCTACATCGGCCGGAACACATAACAGGTGAACACAATTCAATGATTATATATGTTTTAATGTTTGAAATAACCGGGAAAGTGCCATTACGTTCACGCACACACACACACACACACACACACACACACACACACACACACACACACACACACACACACGTTCACACACATACACACACACATATGTATACATATATATACACACACACACACACACATATATATATAAGCAGGTGCAAAAATAAAGTGACTTTGTGGAAAGCCGATAGTGAGTTAAATCCTTTTTTAAGCCAAGCTGATATACATTTACAATATGATAAATAATATGCAAATCTATCAGTAAAAAAAAAGCTACTTTATAGAGAATTGATATGTTAATCGTAATCATAATATAAAGAATAATATGCAACTAGATAGTTCTAGCAAGCTAAGCGATTACATAGTGCAGTGGGTCTAAAACTTATTTTACCCTGAAACTTATAGCAGAATACTTGTATGAATGTAACAAGGAGACATGGTTTGTGTGTATAATATTTAATTAACAATCATGGATATATATAGAACAGTATAGTTGTCATGTCAAAGAAATAGATGAAAGAATGAAGCAAAGTTATTAGTTACCGTTTGATTGCCAAACGAACGTGGCTGGCAGAAGACGCCTGGGTAAAGACTCCTGGCGAAAGCCAGGAGGCGCCTGACCGAAAAGGCGAATGAGAGAGTGAGAACTTAAAGTTGTCAGTTTTATAGGGTTCTGACCAGAAGTTACAGAAAGGGTTCTACTTCCTGTCTAGATGGTGTTAATCTATTGGGGTTGTGAGTGTCACAACAAGGGAGGCAACTCCTGCTACAAACTCTTATAAGATTTTTTAAAACACTGCTTCCACCATATTGGATTCGAACGTAAATCATCATCATCATCATTGCGACCACAGTCAAACATTCCTCACAAAACCTCTCCACAATTCACGATTTTCCATTGCTTCTGGTAATTGTGCCCTATTGAGGTTTGTGGAATATTGAGACATATATATATATATATATATATATATATATATATATATATATATATATATATGTAAATATGATAATAATGGAGCTGCGGCGTTGCAAATGGGTTACATATGAAAAAGTTTGTCCTTCATCAGTGGCCTTCCAACCGTCACATGCATTTCATCGCTTTAAAGGCCATATACCTCAGGTTGGTGCGAGCAACGGCTAAAAAAAGTCGTTGGGACACGTAAATAAAGGGGACGCTAGGGTAAACAAACAAAATGGTTTAAGCAACAGAAAGTGATGAAGAAAGAGACAAGTCCCAGATTTCTATGAATATAAATTCGGTGAAATCATGAACGAGAGAATAAAGACCATCAAACCTGGTTGAAATGTGAGCAAGGAAGGAATTTCGCACAGGTCTAACGGGAGGAAGAAGGGGTCTCGTCTGCGAATTCGGTAAACATAAGTTCTGTGAAGTCGCAGACGAGAGAGAGAGAGAGAGAGAGAGAGAAAAAAAATTCATAGAGAGAGAGAGAGAGATACACCACTAGAACAATAGGATGACGTCAGTCGTCGAAAAAAAGTCACACGCACGGTGTTATGAGGCCGATTACTTGCAAACGACCCGAATATTAATAATTGTTTCTATTTCTGGCACAAGGCCAGCAAATTACCAGTGCATTACTGGTACTTTATTTTATCGATCCCGTAAGGATGAAAGGCAAAGTTAACCTCGACGGGATTTGAACTCAGAATGGCAAGGGCCGTAACTCTATGCGTCAAAGCATGGCGTCCGACCCTCTACCGATACTGCCAATCCACCGAATATTAATAATATTATTATATTATTATTATTCACATTATGTATGCGTGTGTGTATGTATGTGTGTATACAAGCATGTATATATGTATGTATGGATGGATGGATGAATGTTTGTATGTTTCTCTCTCTCTTAATTTCGAGTATGTTTTTGACCGGCCACCTTCCTGGTGGCAGGGTTGTAAAAGAAAAGAAATTGTCATCCCTTGAATCGCAAGAATGTTTTGCAAATTTCAAAGGTATCAATTATCGCAGCCATTTGTAGTCTATGAATTAGGGAGCTGCGCTCTTTGTCCACAAATTCAGGTTCAGTTATACTTTGGTCCAAGAGAGTTGGTATATAACCTGTAGCCCCAATAATAATAGGTATGAATCTGAAGGTGTATCTTAGATACTGGATCTGCAAACTCCTTCCTCATCAATGGTCCGTAAATGTCCCCCTTCTCCTGTATTTTTCTTACAACGTTGACATCAAGTGGGCAGCTGATCTCTACAACAGCACGGTTTCAATGTGTGGTCCCAAGAGGGTTCTAGCTATTACATCGTGCCTCATGGGGAGGTAGTAACGAGACGACATTCTTTCCCAGTTGGCAACAATGTGGCTAACATCTTCGATCTTTGTTTTACATAGCCTACATTTATTGTCGACTGATGGCCCTCGTCTTTTGTGTAGCAAATATTTGGTAGGGATTTCTTGTTCCTGTATTGCATAGAAATATCCTTCAAGGTGGGATGTCGTAAACTTGTCGGAACTTCATGCTAGGCTTTTTGAATGATTTATCCCCTCTATGGTCTGTGTTTTTCGTCTCAGGTACCCATGCACAACTTTCTCTGTAAATTGGTTCATGTATGTATGTATGTAGGTATGTATATATGTATGTATGTTCTGGGTTCATTATTTTATTGGCAGTATCGGTAGAGCGTCGGACAACATGTTCTGCAGCACATAGTTACGGTCCTTTACTATCTGAGTTCAAATCCCGCCGAGGTTAACTTTACCTTTCATCCTTACGGGGTCGATAAAATAAAGTACCAGTCACGCACTGGGGTCGATTTAATCGACTTTCCCCTGACCCCATTATTTTATGAATTTTTACCAATAGAAAGCCGGTATCTGTCAAAGACACATGACTTTTTCATTGTAATTAGACATCATCAAGGTAACTATGCCTGCATTTGTGCGCGCGTTCCTTATTACAGATACCATTATAGGATATGTTCTAATCTATCCCCAAGTATCTGTAGCAGTCCTCATAGGATATCGGTGAAACAGTTAAGCCATTGATGACAATGTTGCTAGATTGGGTTGTTGTTTTTCCCGTTTTACAGTCATATATGAACATTTATCTTGTCCAAATTCCATTCCTATATCCTTTGAGAATGTTGTAACCAGGTCAAGATTTTTTTCATCCCATCTATGTTCTTGGCATAGAGTTTCAGATCATCCCCCCCAAAAATTATGGGTTAGGTTCGTATTTCTGTCTTCCTATGAGCCAATGGTGTATCCTTCACATTTCTTGAGCA
>OZ024740.1:266623274-266630774 GCA_964016885.1 Eledone cirrhosa | reverse complement strand
TGATGCATATTCCTGCATAAATACATATGTATTAGTATATAAATATATGTTTGCGCTCCAAGATGGCCGACTGAATACGTACGTGTGTTTTTTTCTCCCACATTTTTTCCTCATTTCCCTCTCTTCCTTATTCGTATCACCCTTTACTTTCTATTTATCTTCTAATTCTAACTCTATCTTCTGAGGAAAAACTAGTGTCCGAAATGTTAAGACTCTCTTCCTGCTATTTCAAGCATTAAACTAATATATTTCTTCCATGTACTGTACCGTTTGTTTTGTTATTTCTGTTTACCTTTTACATATATACACATAATATATGTGTATATATATATCTGTGTGTGTGTGGGGGGGGGGGGGTAATATGCATGTATATATAAATGTATGTTGACAACAATAACAAACATCCAATGTTTACTACTTATCTCAGAATATCGATGTGTTGACAAATGTGAAGATGATGTAAGAAAACTATACAAAATTTTTTTTTTTGTAAACTCTTCTGCTTTATCATTTCCAGGTTACTCAAAGTGGCTGTCAAGTGACCATAGCGTTGTATATATATTTAGTTTGTTTGGGACTCCATCAGTTCTAGAGATAAGTCTGAAAAAATGAACAAACCTAAAGTCATGTTCAAACTTCAATGTAGGGACTCAACTCATGTTGGCAGGGAAACAAAAAATATCGACTGAATGTTGTAGTTCTGACAATAATCCTCACTGAGAGCGGCATGGCATTTATAAGTAGTGAACAGATCATAAGATATAAACACAATGAAAAACTAGAAAGGATTTATCAACTTTGGAAGTAGTAAGCAGTCACATTTATCACCAATAATCTGTGAAGAATAAATTGTTCTGTTGATGGCAAAATAGGATGAAAATATATTCCGCAGAAATTAAAATTCACAAATTTATCTGATAAGAGATAAGAACTTAAGCTGAGAAACTTATCACTGCCCTATTAGTTTAGTTATGTGGTGATGGAAGACTCTGTCCATTTTGCAGCCTTTCTCAAGCTCTGGTCTTGTCTCAGGCCATCTCAACGGGCAGTGTTACACCATGATGAATAGCTTGCTGATTCCTTTTCAGGTGTTGATGTAGTTCTTATATATTTGAACTCCATAGTTAGTAAGTGTTCAGGAGAGAGATCATCCGGCTAATTATCAGTCATAATGATTTAACTGAGGATCATGAAGACCCACAAAACACTAAGTGCTCTCTGCCTACAGGATGCAGGGAATTGTGTCCTGAAGATGATGCTGTTTGATGAGTTCATTCAAGATTTTTCAGATGTGGAAAGAAAGATTTTGTGTAGGCATTGAGCAAAACACTTTATTTCTCGTTGCTTCAGTTTACTCAGCTGTAGAAATGAGTTGTGACGTCACTGATGCCAAGCTGTTTCCCTTGGACAACATCGGTGGTGTGGTGGTGGTGGGGGGACTGCCATGCAAGTGTCACTCCTGGTTTTCCACAAAAAAACCTTTCCCAGACTTGTGCCTCAGAAGGGAAAACATTCTTCTTCTTCTTCTTCTTCTTCTTCTTCTTCTTCTTCTTCTTCTTCTTCTTCTTCTTCTTCTTCTTCATGTTGTGACACGTTCTCTGCCTCCAACTTATCGCTTGGACCACAAAGCCCGGTACCGCAGTCCGCCTTGCAGAGGAAAGGAAGATAACAAATACCGGGAGGTGTCCGGCCGCTTCCGCTTTGCACCAGTCGCCGTCGAGACCTCAGGAGTAGTTGGAGCCGTACTGTCGAGCTCCTCTGCAAGATTGGAACGTCGGCGGCCCGTCTGAGGAAGAAGCCCCGCGAGGTGGGATAGCTGTTGCAGCGAAAGTCACTGACCATTGTCCGCGGGAATGCTTTTGCGGTCTTGTCCGCGGGACGCAGCCACATTACCACTGCGCCCTAGTCCCAGAGCCCCCCTTCCCTCCCATTCTTCTGTGATACTAGAGTCCTTGCCATTCCCCCCCTTTTCGTTTTTTTTTCTTTTTCTTGATATTTTCCTATCTTACATTCCATTCTTTCTTCTCAATCTAAATTTTCTTCTTTCCTTGTTCTATTAAACTGTATTTACATGATATATTCCATAAATAAATCAGATATTGTTGATTAAGTATGAAAATAAAATAACTGTCAATCAACTTGGAGCATTGTTGATGGTAAAACTTCCGGTAATTAAAATATTTGTTTGGTGTTCTCACAAAACTTTACGATCCGATTATCGGGAAATCGCCAAAGCAAAACTACTGGAAAATAGAATGAAATATGAGTAAAGTTGATCTTTTAAATATTAATAGAAAGTTATTTATTTTTCCATGATAAATAATCCGATTTCAGCGATACAAAAATATGACATCTAAAAGGGCCAACGGATAAGCCATTGGTCTTCGCTCCTTCTTGTAGAAATAACAGCTAAATCTCATTAAAATTAAAATTCTGTTATCTGAAAAAAAAAAGAACAATAAAAAAAAAAATAAGCCAAAAAAAACCAACAACAAAAAACAAACATGAAGGACATATAGAACAATGTAGTCCAAGATGATCATGGCTAGAAAGCTTTTGGGCATATTTTTAGTATTGGTATTTCGAATGCGGAAGTAAATTCAAAACCACTACAACGATAAGCGAACGAAAACATTTCGTCCGGAGTCTTTAGCGTTCAACGTTAACTCTACCATATGCACATAACTGGAAGAAGGGAGCTCAAAAGCTGACATGCATAGCTTTTGGTACTTCTTGCTAAGAAAATTATAAAGCCTACATGGTTAAATCATGTAACAGGCCATAATACCATACAACCCTCTTCACCACTTTCGATATTTCACCAATATGTTTAGTGATTAATTTATTGAGCGCAGGAAATTATTATATATCTAAGTTGATTAAACCAATTCATATAAAACTGTGATGCTTTAACGTTCAGTAATGCGCTTTGTCCGAGCTCAGCGCCTTAGATGGGCAACCTGCGGCTCGCGAAGCTTTCTGAATGGTTCGCCTAAGTCACCTAAGTGAAGTCTTTCTGATTTTTCTACCCCAACTCGTAATTTATCTTTCTATCATTTTTACAACCGAGGAAAACAACTGTTCGAATTCTGAAGAAACAAATCAAAACAACCCGAGTTTTTTAATGTGGGCAAGGATGTAAATTAGCACTTGCGGCCCGCCTAATGTTGAGCCATATCTCATGCAGCCCGCTTCTCGAAAAAGGTTGCCCATGTCTGGTGTAGAGGAAGGGCCAGCCTGGGTGAGCCAGGGATATGAATAAATATATCAGTTTTGAAACCTCAACCCATTTTCATCATAGATTTTAACCCGACAAAGAATGATAGTTAGTTGAATGCAATGTATTAGTAATTAACTCTTTGGTAACATGCAATCAACAACGCTATTGTCTATCAATTGCAATGTAAAACATAAAAGCACTTAAATAAATGTATCATTTTAAAAGCTCTTTTAAGCACTTAATGTTTGTTTAAAAACTAACACAATAAAAATTGAAAGATTTATGAGAGAGTTGGTCATCGAAGTGTGGGGCATCCCACGGAATACGTCGGTATGCCCCACGCTTCGATGACCAACTCTCTACCGAGGACTTTGCCACAGCCCTCCAGGGTTTCTCCAAATCAAAGCTCGTCAACCGGATCCCGGAATAGCTTTGCACGTGCCGTCTCTAATTTATAGAAAAACGTTTGCTCGTCCAACAATAGATCTGACTGGCAGAAATTGTTTTTGTTTCCTCCCATCTCTCTTCACGTGCACAATGCGAATTCGGGGTCCCTCACGTCCTCTCTCAAGCGGCAGTTCCCAACCACGCTTCACTTCAGTTCGACATCGAGCCCGGTGTCCACCAGCAGACAACCGATAGATCTCAAGCGAACGGTCAATGCCAAATTCAGCGAATTTAACATTAAAGGGGCTGTTCGTCTCTCCTCTTCTCTGTCCTCGCTCGCTCCGTGCAACTCTGATTCTCTTGAGCGACTGAAAGAGAAGCACCTATCGGCACCCCGAGATGATCAGCTACACTGGCCCGAACCACCAGAATACTCGAGATCTGTTTACACCACTGATATCAACAGAAAGTCGATTTCATCCTTCCCCGCTGGGCCAGGCGCGGGGATTGACGGCCTTCATCCTCAACACCTCAACGCCGGACTCGAGCTCTTGGAGAGTCTGACTCAGTTTGTGAATCAGTTCTCTTCAGTGAACGTTCTCCCCTATATCCATCCACTGTTCTTCGGCGCGAAGTTATTTAGTCTCACCAAGCACAACGGAGACCTGCGTCCCATTGCGGTTGGCTGCACCCTTCGTCGCCTTACTGCAAAGGAGTGTTTGCTGTCGATCTCTGACTCACTGGCAGGGGAATTTTCCCCCATCCAGTTGGGGGTGGGTACCAAGTTGGGATGTGAGGCTGCTGCCCACGCTACCAGAGCCTTTACCAACTTGTCCTCCTCGTCCCCCAAGGTCATCCTCAAACTTGACCTCAATAATGCATTTAATTCCGTCAGCCGCGGCGTCGTCCTCGGCTCAGTAAGAGAGAGCGTCCCACAACTCTACCACTTTGCTTGGCAGGTTTATCGGGAGCCCTCCTACCTCTCTTTCGATGACCAAATCATCACCTCAGCTTCGGACCCGCTCTGTTTGCTCTGGACATTGATGACGTCACCAAGATGGGGGTTGAGTTGGACCTCAATGTCTGGTACCTCGACGGCGCTTGTTTGGGGGGAACTCCGGATGAGATTCTCGCCATTGCCAACAAAATAGTTGAGGAGCTTAGCAGCCGGGGCCCCCAGGTAAATAGTTCCAAATGTGAGCTCTGGATCCTCAACCACCCGGCTTCTCAACACCAACAGCTAATCGACCTGTTTACGGAGTCCTTCCCTTCCATTGCGGTCTCTCCCCCGTCGGCTTGGTTCTCCTTAGGAACCCCAACCACAGACCTTGCCTTCGAGTCAATCTTCCAATCGAAAATGGTTGGCCTTGAGCAGCTGCTGAAGAATATTGAAATTATCGAACCTCATCAAGGTTTCTTTATATACTCAGGAACTACCTGTCTATTCCTAAGCTTCTGTATCTGCTCAGGGTCAGCTCCCCTCATATATTTCCGTTCTGCCTCCAACGCTTCGACGACCTAATCTTCGAGAGACTCGAGTGCCTGGTCAATGGTAGACTCTCTCCAGAGTTCCGCGATCAGGCTGCGTTGCCCAAGCGATTTGGGGGTCTTGGTCTTCGTAAGTGCTCGTCCCTCGCTCTTCCCTGCTTCCTTTCTTCCACCCAGGCTTGCTCCACCCTGGTGAGCAGCATCCTCTCCTCTCCAACATGGACTAGTTCCAACAGGGAGTTGGATAAAGGTCTCCAGCAATGGAGTGAGTTGGGCTTGTCTCTTCCAGAGTAGGTGGAGAACAGTCGAAGTCAGAGAGCTTGGGACAGCATAACTTCGAGGGCCACCTTCGACTCCCTCTTCGTCCAGTCGGATCAGTTTGCAAGGTGCCGCTTACTATCTGCCAGCGCCCTACCCGTGGCCAACGTTGGTGGCCTACTCAGCCTGGACGAACTTCGTGTCTCCATTGCCCTCAGAGTGGGAGCTGACGTCTGCATGGGTTTGAGGTGTCGATGCGGTAAACTCCTCGACTCGACTCCACGGTCTGTTTTGCCGCCTGAATGCCGGCCGCTTCGCGTGTCACACGGAGCTAAACTTCATTCTCAAGAGAGCTTTGACCCGGGCCAACATCCCCTCAATCTTGGAACCCTCTGGGTGGTCCAGAAGTGACGGCAAAAGACCTGACGGCCTTACCCTGTGCCCCTGGTCGAGAGGCAGGTGCCTTGTCTAGGACGTCACTGTTAGTGACTCCTTTGCTTCTTCCCACATCCTGGATGCTGCGGTTAGGGCGAGAGCCACAGCTCCCGCAGCCAAGCGGTGCAACACCCTCAAATACAGTAATCTGTCGGCCAGCTACATTTTCCAGCCTGTGGCTTTCGAGACGTTTGGGGGAGTCGGACTGCTGACTGCGAGTTTCCTCTCTTCACTGGCGGCTTGCCTAATAGAGGTAACTGGCGAATCTCGCGAGGGCGCTTGGTTGTTTCAGCGCATCAGCCTCGCTATCACCCGAGGCAACGCTGTGAGTGGGCTGGCTTGCCTAACAAATCATTAAAGAAGTTGCCCAGTACTCCTCGCGACGCTGCTGTCTTTTGCTCTGGTGGTGGCTGGTTTGTTCACGCCTTCCTCTATATTTTCTTTAATATTGCAACATTAAAGGAATATATCCTTCTGAAAGAATCGCGAGCAATTTATAATGTTATTTAAACATTTGTAGTGTTATTCATGTATATATTTAAAACATATTTGTTATGTTATTCTACTTTAAATTTATCTATATGCTTGGTATATTAATTGTATTTATTTATATTTTCATTCTGTAAAGAATTATAAACAATTTGTAATGTTATTTAATATTTATTAAACTCTAAAAATAATTTATAACTTCACAAGGTGCGGCTATGCCAACTTAACTTGATATCGTCACACATCTCTCCATCTCTCATGACCTTTGAAAATCAAGAAACTTATGAAACCACTAAAGTTATAAATTATTGCAAATAAACCTTCTGAAAGACTCCATTTGCATTTTCAACTTCTTTTTCCTACATTTTTACCCGTGTGGGATATATAAATAAACTTACTTTCGAATATATATGTATACGTATATATATATCTATATTCAAAATTAAGATAAATCAAAATGAATTTAATCTAAATCAAAATTATGGGTGTCATGCCAGAAAGACATGCGCCATATCACCCGCAAAATAAGCTCTAAGATTCTAACGAATAGGTCCGAGCATTTTATAATAACTAGAAATTGATTAACATATAAATAAACATGAATAATCACAGGAGATAATTTTTACAAGTGTGTAACCACACATAGCTAGGTTGGTAACTAGGGAAGATTAATCATATCATAAGGTATCTATTTATGAAGTTCTGGATAACTTTATTTAGTTACCTACCTAGCTATGTGTGCTTACCCACTTGTAAAAATTATCTCCTGTGATTATTCATGTTTATTTAAATGTTAATCAATTTCTAATTATTACGTATATATATATATATTTATTATAAGAACAGATTAAAATTTAAGCAAAGAATCGCTGCTTTCACCCTTAACGGGATTTTCTGAAACTCATATATATGATCCTTATCGAGCCCTCTTCGGATTTTAGTCTTCACATTTATTATTACTATATATATATATATTAAAGTCTCAAACAAGGCGTGAAACCACTGTAAGGGATTATGAAAAAGGAGAAATTATGAGAATTTACATAAGACTTGGAAGAGTTCAAGTCATAAGGAGGAGGAAAACAATGAGATGGAAGAGAGTTCCAAAGTCTGGCAGTGCGAGGGAAAAAAGCTAGACATTTGCATACACCTGTGATCCTTTAAGGTTCAGTAATTCATCGTTTCGAGTTCTGCACTGTAGGTGGCTACCCAGTTGGCCTAAA
>OZ024740.1:266598274-266613274 GCA_964016885.1 Eledone cirrhosa | reverse complement strand
ACATGTCTTTCCTCTATACCATGCGTGTTTTCTTAGTTATCTGATATATTTTTTATAGAAGTGTTGATCATATTGCTAGGCACCCACCGATGAGCTACATCTACAATATGGATTCTTCACTTATTATAGCGAAACATACTCTTATTTGAGCATGTCCGGATGTTATTGTTATAATCGAATGGTTAGTATACTTTAATATATTCTTTTTATTGTTTTATATTCACCATTCCTTCCGTAGGTAATATGTTCGTCACTCTGGTGGTTTCTGATGCCCTATGATTGAACACATATCTCTATGTGTACCCCTCTCTCTCTCTCTCTCTCTCTCTCTCTCTCTCTCTCTCTCTCTCTCTCTCTCTCTCTCTCTATATATATATATATATATATATATATATATATATATATATATATATATATATATGCAGAGGTTATATTTAATTTGTTGGGATTCAACAACCTTAAACATTTTTATAATTGTTATAAAGCACTCAACAGCTTAGTGGAGTAAATACACAATATATTAATAAATGGAAACTATATATATAAAACCATATTTATTTTATTATACATATTTCAAGGGCAACCAAGGCAAAATTATGGTGCGCTTTCATCAGATAAAATACAGATTTGTTTTATAAATAAATAAATATTGACATACCCGGAAAAAAGACAACCTTAACGGTTGGAGCTTCCTGGATAGCTATCCAGGAAGCTCCAACCGTGAAGGTTGTCTTTTTTCCGGGTACATGTATGTATATATATGTACATACTACTGTACGTCTATATACATATATGTATGTACGTGTACATACTTATATTTAAGTAACAGCCCTACTCAGAGTGGGAAATGAAATTTCGTTTCATTTTTTCCGTTTATCGTTTTCGGTGCACCCGGCCGATTAACCCACTGGATATGCAAATTGGGCTACTCAGCCGTTAATATGCATAAGGTAAGTATATACGTTCAACAATCTGGCAGGAAGGTATACGTTGCTGACGATAGCTAATAAGCTTGAAACTAGTACAGCGTTCCTTTGTCAGTGTTGAACAAACGAGCAACGATGGTTGCTTGACACTACGGCTTAATACGGGATGTTTGTTTACAAACACATCGAGCATTATATAATAAATGTTCGGTGAATCCATACGTACATATATATATGTGTGCATGTATGTATATATATGTATATACTACTGTACGTCTATATACATATATGTATGTACGTGTACATACTTATATATATATATATATATATATTTAACGAAGGGTTAAAAATGAAAAGTTAGATGGTTATATGTGGTTATTAGTTGATATGATAATAACAAAGTATAATAGGAATAGGTGTAATAACGAGAATATAAAGAATAAATTATTTGGTTATATATATAGTTTACTTCACGTGAATCAATTAAAAAGTACATATGAAACAGTTACCAAGAGTTGTTAATGTAGTTATTGCTGCTGATGTGAGGTTGTTGTAGTCTGTTGTTAGTGTTGGTGTGAAAACAGCGAGTGACAGATAATTGTTGTTGTTGTTGTTGGAGTGAAAACAGCGAGCGACAGATAATTGTTGTTATTATTGGAATTTGGAGTCCGTGGTAGTAGTTGTGAGACCGTAGTTAGTAAGAGAGAGAGAGATATGGTTTGTATATCTCTGAATGGTCTGTAATTGGTGGTAGACCATTGTGGCTTGTACATGGTCTGTAGTAGTAGGGCTCCAATCTCTGTGTGTGTATCCTATCGCTCCGATATCTTTGTGTGTAAAGTGGGAAAATATAGGCTTTATATAGCTATCGCTTCCTGTCTCCCCACCTTGAGGGGATAGCCAACGCATCAACCTGTCCACACCAAAAGGGTGTTGACCTAGAATTTAACCTTTAGGTATCACCAAAAGTTCAAGGCGCGGAGAGATTTCGCTACATATATATATATATATATATATATATATATATATATATATATATATATATATATATAGTAGTAGTAGTAGTAGAGATGCAATTGAATTGCGTTCACAGGAGGTATGATAAGATGAGCACTCGATGCTATTGGGTAGCAGAGTATCAATAATAATAAATAGGGAAGAAAGAATCCAGAGTCAGGAACGAACATAATTCGATCGGTCTTCGAAACATGTAATATGTAATTAAATATGTATATGATGCAATACTGATTCTTTAGTTCCTATATATATATATTTATGGTTGGAAAATCACTGACGAAGGACTATTTTTATCATATGTAACCCATGTGCAACCACGCAGTATTCTTCTTTCTTCTCATGTTTTTTATATATATTTACCTCGGCTGCGTTTGTCTGTTTCTCTCTTACTGCTTCCCCGCTCTCTCTGTTTCTCTCACCTTCTTTCGCCCCCTCTGTCAGTTACACTTTCTCTCGACTGACCGCTTCCTCGCACTTCCACTCATTCACTCTCTCTTTCTCTCCTTCTCACTTCCTCCCGTTTGGCTTACAGTGGGCCTCTTCTTGCTTACATCTCACTCACATCGGACGGTCTGTTCCTTTCGCTCATGAAATCCACCCAGCTTATGCTGACCGGACAACTATGTTGCTTGTTTTTTTCTTATCTTCGGTTTGCTTTTATCCTTCTATGTTGTTTACTTGTCCCCCTCGCTTTACGCGATTTACTGGTCCCAATAGCTTTTTTTAGTTATTGCTCGCACCAACCTGAGGTATATGATTTTTAATGCGATGAAATACCAATGATGGTTGGACAATCACTGACGAAGGACTATTTTTATCATATGTAACCCATGTGCAACCACGCAGTATTCTTCTTTCTTCTCATGTTTATATATATATATATATATATATATATATATATATATATATATATATATATATATACACACACACACACCCTAAGGTGTGGTTGCTATAATGACTGCCAGTAAGTACGTCAAATGCCAAGCTAACAAACCACCTAACCCAAGAATATAAACCATGGAAACATTTCCCATTGGGGTTATGTCAATCTATTCTGCTTCAACAACAAAAACAAAAATACACAGTTATTGTTGAAAGCATAATCATGCATGCCGCCCCCATCCACAAACATAGCAGAAAATGGAAGACAGGAGGCTGCATTAAGTGCAAGAATTGTTGGAGCTGATGCAGTGATGTACCAGCTTCAGCATTCGGTAATCAGAAAAAGGGAGGTAGGTGTAAAAGCCAAACTTGCTAATCTTCAATTCGGTATTCGTGCCAACCCTTACCTATGGTCATGAATCTTGCGCAATGACCGAAAGAATACGATCGCAAATAGAAGCGGCCGAAATGGGGTTCCTCCAAGCATGTGGTTAGAATGTCTCAGGAAAGAATCGGTGGACAGATTTGATGGGCAAAACCAACAGACAGGAGGCCCAGGGGTAGATTCCGAGCAATATTGTTGGAAAACATCCATGAGATTGGTTGGTCTCACTTGGGGATCCAGCCGGATCAGTTGGAGATGGTTGCTTCTGACAGGACTCGCTGGAAGGAGTGAAGAAGAAGAAGAAGAAGAAGAAGAAGAAGAAGAAGAAGAAGAAGAAGAAGAAGAAGAAGAAGAAGAAGAAGAATGATTTCTTTATTAACCACAAGGGTTTACATAAAGTAGACATTAAGGACAGTGCAGGACAATACAGGACGGTACAAATGGGCATTTATGCGTGTAAAAAACAAAGACAGAGGATGTAACAAAAAATAACAATGAAAAATTCCCCAATAGGGGGGAGACTTCGGAGGGATATTTGTGAAGAAAGCCCAGTAAAAGGCCACAGTGACCCTGACTACCAAGGCAAGTGCCCTCTCCCAGTTTTCCACCTTTAATTTACAGATACGTACTCAGAGTAGGCCCATTCACTCGGGCCATTCTTGCTTCTGTCACCCATCTTTCAACAAAATGCTGGGAAGAGAGCACTTCCCTCTCTACTCTGATTTTCCTTTTCAAATGAAATTTGAAAAAGTCAATCAGGGATTCACCGAAGAGGTAAGTGCTCGTCTTCAGTCCTTTCAAACGTGTCCACCATACTATCTCTTTCGCCATGGCCACCAGACAGATAAAAACTGCCTGCCCTTCCCGGCTAAAGGAAGAGGGCGGGGCAATCCTCACAATGGACTCAGATGATGGCCGGATCCGTCCTACACGCGACAGCAGGTGTTCGACATAAACACACAAGTCAGCAATTTTCGGACACTGGACGAGTGAGTGCAGGACGGTTTCGTTGCCCTGCGCGCATCTCGGACATGCCCGGCTGACGGCACCTCCATGCCTGTAGAGTTTATCCCGAACTGGCAAGGCTCCTCGGTAGCACTGCCAGGCCTGAGATTTCTGGAAGTTGTCCATAGGTCCCGGCCAGAAAGTTCTTCCGAAGAGATTGGCTAGTTGATTTTCGTCGACGCCTAGAGTTTCCCCAAGTACGTCGTCGCTCTACCCCTCCACTAATCCTCTATAGAACGCCAAGGTGGAGTTTCCACCGATCACATTGCCCGATTGGTCGAGGGCTCTGAGCGCCTGAAGACATTCCAGTCTCCAGGCGCTCCCTCTCGGTCTTCGCTTGACCCAGGACTGCAGCTCCGTTAAGGAAACGAGCTGGGGAAATACGTGTCTAGCAAACGGCGACCACACCTGATCACCGTCGAGGAAGAGGTGGAGATGTCGTAGCCTGAGCGCGTGTCTGCGCATCATCAGCCACGGCATTCCCAGCCCTCCACGTAGCGGGTGTTGACAGCAGATGGACCGCCAGACCATCGGAGCGCGTCCCTTCCACAAAAAGCGAAAGAGCAAACGCTCCAGCGCAGTCAGGCGGGGCTTAGAACAAGGTACGACGGTCAGGCGGTAGCAGATGACGGACGCGATGTACGCGTTAGCCACCTCCGCTCGAACTTTCAGGGATAGCTTCCTCTCCGCCCATTTCTGGGTGAGAGAAGCCACCCTGCTCGTCACCTCGTCCCAGTTTTTGTCCGTCTGGAGGTCCGGACCCAACCAGACCCCTAGCAATTTAACCGGTCCGTCCGTCCAGCGTCCGACGACGAGCTGCAGGCCCACTGACTTTTCCTGGTTGATCATTGCTCCTGTCACCGCTTCGTATTCTCTTAGTGTAGTGCCAATCGCCTCGATGTGTTTGGCGTTCGACACAACTACGGTGACATCGTCCGCATATGCTGACACGGATCTTCCGCATCCTAGTTCGCGCGGGACGCCCCTCAACGTCTCCAGTTTGTGCAGTAATGACTCGAGAGTCAATACGTACAAGAGGGACGAGAGGGGATATCCTTGGCGGACCGAGCGCATGATGTTGAACGGTTCCGAAAGGTGACCGTTCACTCTCACCACAGAGCAGATGTCGCTGTGCATGGCAGCGATCCAGCCTCTGAAGACGGGCCCAAAGCCAGCCGCCCTCAGGACTGCCGCTAGGAAACGATGGTCGACCCTATCGAAAGCTTTCGACTGATCTAAATTGATCAAGGACCCACCCGTGCCAGGTTCCCTAGCTACCCTCTCTACGATGTATCGCATGAGGTGGAGGTTGTCATGGATGGATCTGTCGGGAATGGCGTATGTCTGCGCCTCTCCCACCAGACCACCAACGACAAGCGCCAACCTCTTTGCTAGCACCTTGGCCAAAATCTTGAACTCTGTGTTTAGCAGAGTTATGGGCCTGAAATTATCTATGTTATCCCCCTTGTTCGGATCCTTTCTCAGCAGTGCCACCACTCTTCGGCTCACAGAGCTGGGAATTCTCCCGTTCTGTTGCCAGTTGTAGCAGACGTCCGCCAAGAGGCCTCCGAACAAGTCTGGCATCTGTACGTAAAGTTCGTAGGGCAGATCATCCAAACCAGGCGATTTACCCCTTGTGCAGCCAGTCATTGTCTCCCGTACTTCAGCGGCTGTTATCGGCTTTTCGCAACACTCCGCCTCAGTGTCCGAGAACCGCGGCAGTCCGTCGAGGTAGACACTAAAGTCCATCCCTCGACCCGGCCCACCGCTGCCCCCGAACAGCTGAGCGAAGTGTCGCTGAAAAGCTTCACACATTTGCCCTGGATCGAGTAGCATGCGCCCGTCGTGGTCTACCAAAGACCGGATCGTGGCTTTGTTGCCACGACGCGCCTCCGCCAATCGGGCCCATTGAACGGCTTTCGTCCCCTCGTGTCTGAGAGCACGCACCCTAGCTCTGACAACGCAGCCTTCGTGCTTTGCATTGAAGAATTGGTCAAGGGCCAATTTCGCCGCAAGCACGTCGATCGCGATGCCTTTGCTAAGCGCCTCGTCTAATTTTCTAACTAGTTCTCTCGCTGCTCTATTTTTCTCTATTGCTAAAGCCTTAGTAAACCTAATGGATTCTATTCTAATCACTCTTTTCAGAGCAAACTACCACTTGTTGTTGACGATGGCCCCCGTTAACGCCCGCTTAACTAGTTCGCTAATCCGGTCTCTGTAGGCCTTGTGCGCTGGTAAGGACGCGTTTAGCTTCCAGTAGCCGGGTCCTCGTCTATGAAGCTTATCTAAGTCAAGCACACAGATCACGAATTTGTGGTCCGTGTAGCTGACTATCTTGAATTGTGGACAGCCTATGCTAGACCTATCTATTTCCCTACAAAATACTCTATCTAGATATGATCTGGATGACCCTATGCGATTTGTCCAAGTCCACATTGGCACATTCGGGAAATCCAATCGGTACCTGTCAGACAGTTCAAAACGCCTGAGCAGGTTGGTGAGGCTCTTGCACCCTCCACCCCTATCCGCTAATCCCACACAGTCCCAGCGTGCATCTAAGATCCCGTTCCAGTCGCCCACTAACACTAAAGAGCGGGACGTTCCTAGAAAGATCTCCAGACGCCGGAAGAAATCAGGCCGCCCTGCTCCTGTCGGAGCATAGACGGCCACTAGCCTGAAAGCTTTCCCGTCTCTGCTGGTCACGTCTAGCACCACCAACTTACCTTCTGGGTCCAGGAAGATGGCCCGTATGGCGAGATCCAAACCTCTCCTAAAAAGCACAGCAACTCCTCCCCCCGATCCAGGACGGCTGGGAGATGCGTACACATCGTAGCCGCCGAAGATCGGTGCGAAGGCCCGTGCTTCGGAGATTCTGGTCTCTCTGATGGCCACTACATCTATGTTTAGTGACCTGAAGTCGTTGAGCAGGAGACCCTGCTTCCATGACGACCCCAAGCCACGCGCATTTATGCTGCCTATTCTGAGTGAGGTCATGTTGGAATGGAGTGGAAAAGATGGGAAAGACCACATACCTTACTTCTCGTAGAGGAAGGATGGTTTCTCCATCCTTTTAACTGCTTGTGGCCTCCTCCGGAAGGATGTCCTTATAAATCCTCCTGGAGAGTGTTTGTCGGAAGTCTCCGATATCTTTGGGGAAATTTTGTTTTAGTGTCGTGTACGTTTTCTGTGTGATGCGAGTGATTTGTATGTGTAGAGGTGGTGTGAACTTTTGGGTTGTTGTGTAGTCTTTTTCTGTGATGCTGGTGTTGTGTTGCATGTAGTGTAATAATTGGTTGTTGTTCAAATTTAATTGTTTCTACTTTTGGCACAAGGCCAGCAATTACCCAGTGCATTACTGGTACTTTATTTTATCGACCCCGTAAGGATGAAAGGCAAAGTCAACCTCGGCGGGATTTGAACTCAGATCGTAAAGGGACGTAACTATGCTGGAAAGCATGGCGTCCGACCCTCTACCGATACTGCCAATCCAGTTGTTCAAATTTAATGATGTGTAGTGTGTATCGTTTTGTTTGCGTTTGTTGTGGGTTTATTTCTGTTACGCTTTTTGGTGACTTTTGTGGTGTTGGTGATGGTGGATGTTGTGGTGTTGGGGTTAATGATGGTGATGGTGTTGGTGTTTGTGGTGATGGAGTTGGTGATGCTGGTGTGGATGGTGGCATATCTGTCTTAACTTTCTTGTTCGATAATTTATTTGTTTCCCTCTGTATTTTGTTTTTTGAGGGGGAAGGAAGAGAATTTTTTCTTTTTTTTTTCTTTTTTCCTGATACCATTTCCCACTCCTCGTCGTCACAATCTGTCTCCAGTTGCGATAAGCCGGGGAGTGGAAAATCCTCCACAGGCGTTGGTTTTGGTTGTGGCGTGGTGGGTGGTGTAGGCGCTGGTGCTAGTTCTGGGGCGTTGGGTGGTGGTGGTGTTGGTTTTGCTACTGTTGCTGGGGTTGTTGCTGTTACAGTTGCTTCTGTTGTTGCTGCTACAGTTGTTGCTGCTATTTCTGCTGCTGGTGGTGTTGATGGTTGAGTCACTGGGGTGGGTAAGAGAGGTGGCCTCAACCTTTTAGCCTGAGGGCAGAAAGCCCTTAGGTGGGTTCCTTCACCACAAACGACACACCTAGGTCTTCTGCCCTCGACGATTACGGTGAGGTGGCTGCCGTCAGTGAGGTCTCTTACATCTGGGATCTCTTCAATGCTTTTATGGTCCGCTTGGATCAGGAACTCCATCCCAGATCCTGACCAGTTCTCCTGCTTTTCTTTTGCTATTTCTATTATTTTGGTGCTGGCCTCGATGCCGGCGAAGACGGCAGCCATTAGCCAGGGAATTTCGATGGCCGGTGGAACGTGGGTCACCCTGATCTTCACAAGTCTCTGGCCACAATAGCTTGGGATGAGTGTGAAGTCATCACTTCTTAATGGGGCCATGGAGTGTTCTCTGGCCTCCTGTGGTGTTTCAAAGAACATGTCCACGGTTCCATACTTCTGCCCACGTCTGATGTGGCTTTTTTTTGCCCACACATGTCCCAAAGCTTTTTGGATTTGGGACTCAGATGCCCGTTCCACTCGGCGCGATTTTATGTTTATTGTCCGATAAGACACGGTGCATAGGCGACGTTGCTCCATTTTATTAGTGGGGGGGGGGGGGATGAGGCTGACCCTGTACACATCTTTCTTTACTATTCCTTTGGCTTCGTCTAATTCTTCCTGAGTTACCTGAATCGCTTCGCACGTTTTTGCTACTCTGGCAAAACTCAGGGTAGTTTTCTTAATTTCATTGTTGCTGTTGTTATTATCGTTATTTTTGCTATTGTTAATTTTAGTTTCAGTTGTGGTGGTGGTGGCGTCAGTGGTGTTCGGTATGGAACAGTTCATTTTGGTTGAATTCATTTCGATATCATGAGTTAATTTTTTTTTCTTTTGTTTCTGTTGTCGCTGTGGTGGTGGGGGTGGTGGTTGTCGCGGTGGTGGTGGTGGCGGCTTTAACACCTGCAGTTATTGGTAATGGCGGGAAATGAACGTCTGCCTGAGACAAATTTAAAATATTGCTACTGCTTACAGTTCCAGTGTTGGCAAACGTAGCAATGTTTACAATGGTGGTGTCGGTGTGAAGTATTGGATTGTGAGGAAGGAGTGAATCTGAGTCATCCATTATTTTTCAAAGAAAAAATTTTTTGTTTGATAATTATAAAAAGTTTAAATTTTGGGCTCAAGGCCCCAATATTTTGAGTGTCCTTTTCAGAAATCAATGTATGTGCACTTATATATAGTTAACAATAAACATTTTCCATAAATGGCAATTTTAAATAACTGAAAATAACAAACCTTTGCGGAGCTCACGATGACACGATTTACTACGTACGTCGCCAATAATAATAATAATAATAATAATAATAATAATAATAATAATAATAATAATAATAATAATAATAATAATAATATCTTTACTGTCACTGAATATCTCTTCGGGTGATTGTAAATCTCCAATATAACAAAGACGAGAATTCTTCTTCAAAGTCAAAAAGATACTCCAGTTCACAACACCTACTAACCCTCTACAAAGTCCAGGGATGATCTAGCTGAACATACGGCTGACCATTTTAGATTACATCCAAAGAAAGGTAATTCAACCGAAGGGCAGGAAATCGATCACTAACAGATTCTAACCTCTGGTCCACGTAAGTTGAAATCTATGTTTTGTCCCGTCTCTTCCCTCTGACATTTCTACAATTCCCATGGGTGCTTTCGCTCTACCTTCACTAAAATAAAATCTCGTCTCACTCGTGTTTCTTTCCACTCATACTGTGTACACCACCCCAGTCCTTGCTTTCCAGAACGGTGGTCTTCTGGAATGTATGCCTGGTCCCATAACTCCTTAGGGAATCGTAAGGGCACCGTATTGACATACAGCGTTTCTAGGGCATTTTTAAACCTAGCGGAGCCCAATCCTCTCAAGTATATATATATATATATATATATATATATATATATATATATATATATATATATATATGTAGATAAATCTACCAAGAGTTTACGGTAGTGTCCAATCCGTATGAAGAACTCAATGTATTCCGGATATCATGGAAAGAAGAGATGTAATGAAAAATCACTTTCGGTGAAAGATAAACGGTATACAGAGTCAAGATAAAATATTAAACAAATAATGAATAAACAATGAAAACAGTTCCTTATATTAAACAAAAAAAGTTCATTATTTAACGATCGTTTCTAGGATATATATGTGTTAGAATTGGCATGCATATTCAACAGATCTATGTACAAAATTATACAAAATTATACAAACTATCAAGATTAAATATACATACCAACACATATATACGCCGTCTTCAGAAATAATGAAATATATTTATTGATAATAACAACAATTCAAAATTTCAGGTCCGTTTGGGAACAAAATTGACCAATGAAAATACAAAAGGTTTAATGCAGTTCAGTGTGTGTATATACATGTAACTACCCTTACACATATTTTACAAAAATGTATGCACTACTTGTATACGCATATCAAAAGGATGGATGCAAGTACAAAATTTCAAGGTTAATGTCTCTGTAAGTTTATAATGCACAGATAAGATGCGTATAGACATATAAATATGAAATAAGTGTATACACATATTCACATACTCAGACATATCCGTACAATCACACACACACGCGCGTATATGCATAAACATACACATAACTACGAACATACAAACACACACACACCCCCACTCACATATATATATGTGGATATAAAATCCTAAGCACATGGATATTAATTCACTCACATAAACACTGGCACACACATTTAGATCAAGATACAGAAATTAGGTGGGAGGGGGGGAGAGGTCAGTATTCAACGGTTTGGGCAGACTGCTTAATATAGATGTATCTATAAACTAGAAAAATAAAAAATAATAAATAATAAATAAACAATAAAAGGAAAGAAAAGAAAAAGAAAAAAGAAAAAAGAAATATATCAAGAAAATATATATATATATATATATATATATATATATATATATATATATATATACATATATACACATACACACATATACACACATACACATATATATATACACACATACAAACACATACATACATATACACACATCCACACTTAGAACATACATACACACACATATATAAACATATACATATACACACATACATACATGTATGTGTGTATATGTATGTATGTGTGTATATGTATATGTTTATATATGTGTGTGTATGTATGTTCTAAGTGTGGATGTGTGTATATGTATGTATGTGTTTGTATGTGTGTATATATATATGTGTATGTGTGTATATGTGTGTATGTGTATATATGTATATATATATATATATATATATATATATATATATATATATATATATATATATATATATATTTTCTTGATATATTTCTTTTTTCTATTTTCTTTTTCTTTTCTTTCCTTTTATTGTTTATTTATTATTTATTATTTTTTATTTTTCTAGTTTATAGATACATCTATATTAAGCAGTCTGCCCAAACCGTTGAATACTGACCTCTCCCCCCCTCCCACCTAATTTCTGTATCTTGATCTAAATGTGTGTGCCAGTGTTTATGTGAGTGAATTAATATCCATGTGCTTAGGATTTTATATCCACATATATATATGTGAGTGGGGGTGTGTGTGTGTTTGTATGTTCGTAGTTATGTGTATGTTTATGCATATACGCGCGTGTGTGTGTGATTGTACGGATATGTCTGAGTATGTGAATATGTGTATACACTTATTTCATATTTATATGTCTATACGCATCTTATCTGTGCATTATAAACTTACAGAGACATTAACCTTGAAATTTTGTACTTGCATCCATCCTTTTGATATGCGTATACAAGTAGTGCATACATTTTTGTAAAATATGTGTAAGGGTAGTTACATGTATATACACACACTGAACTGCATTAAACCTTTTGTATTTTCATTGGTCAATTTTGTTCCCAAACGGACCTGAAATTTTGAATTGTTGTTATTATCAATAAATATATTTCATTATTTCTGAAGACGGCGTATATATGTGTTGGTATGTATATTTAATCTTGATAGTTTGTATAATTTTGTATAATTTTGTACATAGATCTGTTGAATATGCATGCCAATTCTAACACATATATATCCTAGAAACGATCGTTAAATAATGAACTTTTTTTGTTTAATATAAGGAACTGTTTTCATTGTTTATTCATTATTTGTTTAATATTTTATATATATATATATATATATATATATAATGAAAAATTGAACAGGGACAGAACAGAGAGGCAGTACAATAAATGTTTATTAAATTCACGCTCAGGAGAGTGGGGGGTAGGTGGGGGACGACGTTTCGGGCATAAGCCCTTCTTCAGGTGAGAAATGTGTGGGAACAGAGTTCAAAAGGTGTGTAGGGGAGTGGTGGAGAGACATATAGCGAAAGGAAACGGTGCGAATGAAAAATTAACAAATAAAGACAAAAAATATAATAAATAAAAATAAAGCATGATCAAAATACAAGGAAGGATATATATATATATTTACTTAGTTTCACGAACAAGATTTATGGTGATCTGAGGCTATAAGATTAAAATGTGATACATGCCTTTAAAGTTCCGCTTGAACTATATATATATATATATATATATATATATATACATTATGAAGAGAGAAGACACATTTAGGTATAATTAGTAATAAAATGTATCATACCTAAACTGCTCCAAGATTCCTCGACTACGTAGTTTCGTGGCATAAACAAAAACAATACATCATAAAGATATAGAGTCCTTGCGAGGTCTACCGACTTATCAAGAGGATACCTCATTTTACTAGTCTCAAGAACGCGTCTACACGACGTGAGAAAGAATCCCAAAAGGCGGAGGGGGAGATAGTCACGCGATATAACGGTCGAGAAACAGAGCTAAGCCTCTTATAACCCCGAAGAAAATACCACGGAGGCGGAGGGGGTATTTATATCGAAGCCGTAGAAGAGGTGGTGAAGGAGGAGAGAAGTATGAGTAATGGAAGCTTTCCAGCAGTCCCCACACTTCAAAGATTGCTCGACCAGAGGGAGTTATTAACAATATATTTAGAAACACACAGATACATGCGGACGCACACATATACATGAATGCATCCGCACCCAACCGTGAGTTAAGGGTGCCAACTTCACCGATGTTGCTCAATGAATGACTGGGACAGACCAATCCGGTTGAACTAGACTGAACCAGTATCAGAGTTAAAAATACATTATGAAGAGAGAAGAAACATTTAGGTATAATTAGTTTATGCCACGAAACTACGTAGTCGAGGAATCTAGGAGCAGTTTAGGTATGATACATTTTATTACTAATTATACCTAAATGTTTCTTCTCTCTTCATAATGTATTTTTAACTCTGATACTGGTTCAGTCTAGTTCAACCGGATTGGTCTGTCCCAGTCATTCATTGAGCAGTTGGCACGTAAAGTGAATCGGTGAAGTTGGCACGTAAAGTCATTCGGTGAAGTTGGCACCCTTAACTCACGGTTAGGTGCGGATGCATTCATGTATATGTGTACGTCCGCATGTATCTGTGTGTTTCTAAATATATTGTTATATATATATATATATATATATATATTTTCATCGATCGACTTTCGTCAAATCGGACCGAGGAAACAATGTTTCCGTTGGTCTTTCCAGTTGCTAGTACTATCTATCGGTCGCAACTCCAGGTAGAAGGAGCAACGTGAAATAAAGTGTCTTGCTCAAGGACATAACGCATTGCCCGGTCCAGGAATCGAACTCACAACCTCAAGATTGTGAATCCAATTCTCTAGCCACTTAGCCACACGCCACATGCATATATATATATATATATACATATATATATATATATGTATATATATATATATATATATGTATATATATATATATATATATATATATGTATATTTATATATATATATATATATATATGTATGTATATTTATATATATATATATATATATATATATATATATCTCGTCTGCGACTTCACAGAACTTATGTTTACCGAATTCGCAGACCAGACCCCTTCTTCCTCCCGTTAGACCTGTGCGAAATTCCTTCTTTGCTCACATTTCAACCAGGTTTGATGGTCTTTATTCTCTCGTTCACGATTTCACCGAATTTATATTCATAGAAATCTGGGACTTGTCTCTTTCTTCATCACTTTCTGTTGCTTAAACCATTTTATTTGTTTACCCTAACGTCCCCTTTATTTACGTGTCCCAACGACTTTTTTTAGCCGTTGCTCGCACCAACCTGAGGTATATGGTCTTTAAACCGATGAAATGCCTACGACGGTTGGAAGACCACCGAAATACGATCTCGCTGAAATAATATTTATTTATGTATATATAGTTCAAGCGGAACTTTAAAGGCATGAATCTCATTTTAATCTTATAGCCATAAATCTTGTTCGTGAAACTAAGTAAATAGAAACGTGAGCGCATGACATGCATAATTCGATACCTTTAATACTGAGGTAACAGAAGTGTAGAAAGATGTCAAATGGAGACACATCACGTATAACAAGAGCACGAAGCGGAAGTGAACCGCACCGTCACTGTATCAAGATGTAATCTTTTATAGCAAAGGTTTTCAACCCATTTTTTGTACGCCCCCCCCCCCCCCCCCCCTATTTTTCCATTTTTCAATATACTACTGATTTTGATATCAGTAGATTACTGGGCCAAATCAAGTTATCTTAGATTCTTTAAAAAATACTCG
>OZ024740.1:266580774-266593274 GCA_964016885.1 Eledone cirrhosa | reverse complement strand
AATTACATTATTAAATCTTATTCTTATTTTGTTTCTTGTAAATAATTTTTTTCAAAATATCAATTCAATACTTGATCATTTCATTTTTGTGTAAAGCATTATTTTCTTTGGGCTTCCAAAATGTTCACTAGAGGAGGTTTAAACTCCCATTAGGGTGTTTTAATATTATTGAAATTTGCTGAAATTTTGTGAATAGGCACCATATCTTGTCATTTACCTATGGTTTAAATTTCATATAAATAAAAGATAGAACATTTTCAGCGGGGGTTTGTGTCCCCGGGGAACCCTTTGTTTAAAATGAAATATACTTATCCAAGTACCCTGGGGAATGTAGTTTCAGAATATATATGGTTATGGGGTGGGGTGGGGGGTCTATCTACAAAACCATAGGAGGAGTTCGTGAACAAACAGACAGGAAATACAACTTTATATATATATATATATATATATATATATATATATATATATATATATATATATATATATTTATATTTATATATATATATATATATATATATATATATTTATATATATATATATTTATATATATATATATATATTGTTATACTTGGGGAGGGTCATATTTGTGTAATATTGCCAGAATTAATAACAGAACACACTCACTGTTTGGTTGGTTTTCGCTTCTCGCTGTCTTTTATATCTGCGATCTAACTTAATCGGTCCTCAATGTTGCCATTGACTGACCGACGGTCAAAAATAATACAGATACAATATAGACACAAACACATATATATAGTTTACATAATTTACATAAATCTTTCGTTGCACATCTGCAACATCGTCAGTGGTGTTATATTTTTTCCTCCTGTTGTGTTGAATGTCTACGCCATTTTTTATTCAGTCTGTCTATATATTTATTTATTTATTTGCTTGTTTGTTTATTTTATTTTGTCTTCTTTGCGCATGCGTTTGCGTGTGTGTACAGTGTTGTGTGTGCTGTGTGACTAGTGTGTATAGTGTTGTGTCTGCTGGGTGACTAGTGTGTGTTTATGTGCTTGTTGTTATTGTGCTTGTGTATGTATTTATTTATCTTATTTTATTTTATTTTATTTTATTTATTTACTTATTTATACTTCTCTTAGGTCAGTGTTGTTTGTTTGGGTGTTGTTGTTGTTCCACTCATTCTTTCTGTTTAGCTTTGGTCTTCTAATTTCTATTTCACTGGCCTCTCTGATTTGCCTATCTGCTGGGTCATTCCTATGTTTAGATATTATTCTAATTTCTATGTTGTCTATGTTACCGTCATGTTGTTGTCTAGCATGTTCGTATAGTACTGACCCGTTTTTTCGTCCTTTTAGTTCCCCCCAGTGTTGGTCTATCCTTTCACCTATGCTTCGAGCTGTCTCACCTATGTATGTTGTTGTCATGTTTCTCCAAGTACCCTCTGTACATCTTATGCTATAGACTACGTTTCTAGTTTTACAGTTTATCCGGGGGTTCACCTTACATATGATACATTTCCTATTGGTACAGTGGGTTTTCTTAAAAGGGTATGTTTTGCTGATCAGGGATTTTATGGTGGTTCCTGGCTTTTCTACCACCTTTATTTTTAAGTGGGTCTTTCTCAGGGCCTTTCTACACTGGTTAGCTAATTTCCCTCCAGGGGTGGCGTCCACAAACATGACACTCTGATATCTCTGGTTGTCGTACCATGATGTGGCCTTCCCTATCTTATGTCTAGCCCTATCTAAGCTATTCCATGATTTGCTCCTGTATAGTGGGCAAATTCCTTTCATGTCCAGTTCTATGAGGGTCTTATACTTTTCCATGGCTCCTTCGTATACTCTGACTCTGTCTCTTTGGTTGTAGCCAGAGAACTGCATGCGGTTGATGAAGTGTTGGATGTGTCTTTCCATTTCTGTTGGGTCGCACATGCTGGACACATTCTTCATCACTCGTACCAAGTCTGCGATCAGAATATTAAACTTAGCACTACTGGACATTGCTGAGTTTTTGAGTATCAGGTATTTGGAGGCCATGGGTTTAGCATAGTGTGAGTGGAGAATTTGAGCTCTCTCGTCTATAGTGTTAATCCAGAGTTCTGTGTCTAATACAGGTAGTCTATTGTTAGGGTGTTTGGAAGGGAAGTCGATAGTTACAGTTATACTCTGGTGTATGGAATTAGCTATCTGCTGGATGCTTTCCATCGTGCTACGTTCTAAATCAAACTTGTTAGTGCTCTCTAGTGGGAGTGTTCTTATAACTATATTGATATCGTCTACATAACGAGAGTACATGATGAGGTCTATGGAGCTTTCATTAAGGAGATCTTTAAGTCTCCTTTCTCACCATACCATAAAAAGGTTGGCAACATCACCAGCTATGCTGACGCCGATGGCCGCTCCCTCATTTTGGGTGTAGATTTTCTCATTGAACTTAAATATGTGGCCCTTTAGGGTAGTTTTGATACTAGCCCCTATTGCATGTGCGACCATTTTTCTTACCCGATCAGTGTTTTGGGGGGTCCGTATAGCTTTGGTCCACCCAATCCACCTTCCTATGGGAGTCTTTTTAGCCATTGAGGTTATGGTGGGGGGTCTACCTCTTATAGGTCTACCAGGGCAGAAACATCTAAGGTCATGGCTGTCTAGGTAGTCAGTGTCGTAGGTAAGTCTAAGTAGGAGGCCCAGTTCGTCTGTGTCAACGTCGCAGAACTCCACCTCACTCTCAATGATCATCTCCACACATCTTTTCACAGCAAAATCAATGTTAATGGATGGGTACAGTGACACCACATCCATGCTGCCTATTATGCAGTTGGATAGGCTCCTGTTTTTGTTGCACTCACTGATTCTGCTGAGGAGGTCCTCTGTACTTTCACATACATCTGGGGACATCTTGATTATGGGGCGTATAACCATTGAGAGGAAGTAGGAGATCCTGTAGTTGCTAGCTATATTAGCTCCGCATACGGGTCTTGTTGGTGGTCCTGTTGTCGGGTCGTTGACTGTCTTGTGGTCTTTGCGGAGCCCATACAAGGGTGGTATGCCATTGTTAGACGCCTGGAAGTTGTTGGCAGTGCGTCTGCTTGGCTTTAGGATGTCAGTCCACATCATCATGTGAGCGTTGAGGATTTTTTCCCTCCCATCGTGTGTTTGTTGTGCAACTTCGCTCGTGTTGGTGATGTGGGGTTGCATAGCCTCGATGTAGTTCGGCATGCTATCTATTGACATCCTACCAGACTTATCTGTGGGTAGACACACTACCTCACCATCCCTTGTGCGCTGCTTGAGGCTAACCAAGCCTTCTACAGGTTTTCTCCCAAGTTGTTGGGCCTCTGGTCTGCTCTGTCTCTTAGTATACCTGTCTACTACTTGTCTAATCTTATTTCTAGCTATGGTGAACTGTGCCTCCGTCTCGTCATCTATTTGCTGTGGTATGCAAACTCTTTTATTAAAGGGTAACCTCGTAGGATAGATATTACCCATCTTATATGTTTTGTCAGCTGGGTTGAAAAATAGTTTCTCCAAGGGGTTGTCATTATATCTATCGTCATAGTTGTGTGTGTTGTTATTGTTGTTGTTATTATCAGGGTGGTTGTTGTTGTTTCTATCATTAGCATTATTATTATTGTTATGATTGCTAGATGTATTGTTGTTTACTTCGCCGTTATTGTTGTTGTTGTTACTGTTATTTCTACCATTGTGGTTGTTACTATTATTATGTTTCTTGTTTTTGTTGATGTTGCTACATGTACTATTTCCATTATTACCACTGTGGTTATTGTTGTTGTTGTTCGTATTGTTACCGTTATTACTACTGTGGTCACTGTTGCTGTGTCTGTGGTTAACGTTTCTATTATTATTATTATTGTGGTTGTTGTTGTTCCGTCTATCGCTAGTATTATTGCCATTATCACTATTTCTCACTTTCCTGCCATTGTTATGGTTATGGCTGTTATTTCTATACCCAGAGTTATTGTTTATATTACTACTACCGTTATTATTGTTGTTGTTGTTTACCTTTGCATTCCAACGTATTTTTGTGAAACACTTTTCCAGCTTCGTTTTGCACTCCATAGGGTTAATCTTTTTGTAGATGGCAAATTTTGGTGGTAACCGTAGGATTTGTTGTTCTTGTTCGCTGATTAAAGTGTTCCC
Source organism: Eledone cirrhosa (assembly GCA_964016885.1). Classification (NCBI taxonomy): domain Eukaryota; kingdom Metazoa; phylum Mollusca; class Cephalopoda; order Octopoda; family Eledonidae; genus Eledone; species Eledone cirrhosa. Next base: position 266,589,153 of record OZ024740.1, on the reverse strand, counting down.
ATAGATATTTACTGTGTGGTCATTGGTAAATTCTTCCGGTAGTTTTACATCAGTCATACGGATATTGTCGATGTTATCTGGGTATTTTTGAGAATATTCGGTTTTCCTTTCTTGTAGTTTTTTCTTATTCATCCATTCTAATTTCTTCTTGAAATGCCTATTGCATTCGTTTTGAGCATATTTCGTTTCACGTCTGATGGCGCTCATGAAGTTATCTCTCTCGTTTGGTGTGATGAGATTTCGGATTTCCTTACCGTTAATGCGTTTCTGTTTGTAGAGTGCGTTGACTTTTGTGTATGTTGTTCTTTTCATATTAACTGTTATTGTGTGTTTTAGTCGTTCGGCTTGTGTTTTGTTCAATAATAAATTATTTACTTGAGTGTGTTCTGTTATTAATTCTGGCAATATTACACAAATATGACCCTCCCCAAGTATAACAATATTTGTTTCGACACACGATTTCATATAAAAAACCTCGCTAAACTAATTCATCGCCGCTATATATATATATATATATATATTTATATATATATATATATATATATATATATATATATATATATATATATATATATATACGTTTGTGTGTATGTATGTGAGTGTGTGCGTGTGTGTGTGTAAGTCTGTGTGTGAGAGAGTGAGTTTGTGTGTGTGTTGGGGGGTGGGGTGTATATAAAGGAAGGTATAAACCTGACCACGACGCCTAGCGGTTTCGGCTAGTATATGGCCAGCCTTCGCAAGCCTTAAGAAGTCTGGCCACATATAAGCCAAATCGTTAGACGCCACGGTCGGATTTATACCTTCCTTTACATACAGTCTGTTCCTTCCCATGAATAGAGTACTACTCTGATTTGTGGTCTCCACGGTTTCGTTCCCGAAGACATTATGTATATATCCGTACAATAGAGTCTACCCATATAACCGTTATTACTAACTCTGCTGGCAACATAACTGTTTGACTACAAATTTGTCATTCTTTAAGGGAACATCCGATGCTATAAAAAGAGACTCCTTGCACAACACAGAAGCCTTTTTGAACAGTATATTTATTTTTTGTGAACACTATAATCAACGATTGTATTTATGATTTGAAGTAGTCATAGTCTTCTCTTTTTTTTTAGGCGAAGTAAAGCTTTATGTTAAAGCAGAATTGTTAGTATTTGTCGTGTTTGTCATTTCTTCTTCAACAAATAAACTTCGCTTTATATGTATACAAAAACAAAATTTCTCAAGATAGATGAAAGGAGCATGTCTGTTCATGACAAGTGTGCCTATATTGTCTAAGTCTGTTGTGTCTCCCGATTTAGCTTATACTTCATACGACAATTTTAAGTAGATTAGATAGTTGAAAGACGACATCCTCTAAGGATGCGTAAACTAAAGTTGATCGGTTAAGTTAACCGGTGACAAAATGAGATATGCGGAAAAATACAACAGATGTTGCTAAAAATATACAAGACAGGAAAGATATTTTTATATTACGTTTCCGCTTATTAGTTAGGTTGTCATGGAAATACTTTGAGAAAAGCACGATTTGTGAGAAGATAAAACCACCTACGCAAAGAGAACGAGTTGTAACGGTACGTTTGTGTGTGGTTGTGAGTTGAAGTTCTCACTGTAGTAGAAGAATGAATGATGTTGATGTGTGTTGGTTGTAGATAATTGCGATAGGTAACCACTGTGTACATCTGTGGGAAAACGAATGTGTTTTGTCGGTAGGGAAAATGATTTCCCCGATCACATTGCGGGTATGACTGGAGGAGATAGAGGAGAGGTAGACCAGTAGTGCGAGATCCGAAGCGGGCGCTGCCAAAACTGACATTGCAGTTGAGTTACACAACGACGGATGGTGGCTTCAAGTTCACTGACGTGAACTGCGTGGGGATGACAAGGTGCACCGCGCAGCGTGAACAAAATTTTGGGTAGGGTGAAGCAATTCCTTAAGAGGAAGAGCGCCGGGTTAACGTCTATTAGACGCAGACTCTCTGCCATTTGGGACATGGCTGCGCGCTTGATCTCCAGGTACTATGGCTTTCGTGAGAATTGGAGAGCCGAGAATGCAGGCGGCGTCTTTTGGCTTTAGCTGAGCCCCAGACAAGACGGGATGGATGCTGAGTACGGCGTTGTGGAATTCGGCCTCTCCCTAACGTTTATTAACTCGGACTTGAATGGGTTGACCTCGAATCCGAGGAGCTTTAGAGCTGGGATGATTAAATGAAGGTCCTCAACTACCGTCTCAGCCCAGCCAGACAGTGTCGCCAAATGTTGAAGGGTGACCAAACCGAGCGGACAAGTCGTCAATTGGCAACGCAAAGAGGAATGGACCGTGTGGGTCTCTTTTTTGGACACCCGTAGCGGAAGTAACCTTGTCGTCAGCGACCATGGGTATGATGGCTCTTCCGAACGAGAGGTGAGTGAGAGGGTAAATTGAGGGGAATCGTCTGGGACACGTCTCTAAGATGTAATCCTGCCAAACGCTGTTGAAGACGTTTCTCATGTCCAGCTTCGCAATGAGGTGTGGGACGAAGGAGGCACATGCTCTATAAAGTGTCTGGCCGCATGAGCTTCAGCCTCACATACGCACATGATTCCCACTCCTTGCTCAACAAGATTTAGCGCCTCGCTCAGGTCATCTTTGACTGACTTGCAAGCTATCTTGGCTGTAAGTCGTCAGAAAAGGTTGCCGTCTGCGATGGGGTGGTCAAACTGGCTAGCAAGAAAAGATCGAGGGCATGGCAGAGAAAATTGGCACGCAGAAGACAGTTCGTGGGGGCTGTTATCGACTGGAGCAATCTGTCCCCTCTCTCGCAGCCGGATCGGAAGTGGTATCATGACCGGCGGGTGTAAAATCAGTCGGCTGGAATTTGCAGACATGGTGAAGGTGATCTCCGACTTTCACTCGTCTTCTCAAGGAAGCCTGCGCAGTGCATCTGCATGTGAATGGACTACCGCTGAAGCATGTAGAGATATTCAAGTATCTTGGGGAAGAGTTCGGAGATCAGAGAGTCACTCCAGGTATAGCAGCTACTTCTCCGAATTGAGTGATCACAGCTCTGATACTATGGGCATGTGGTTAGAATGCATCAGGAAAGAATCAGGAGGCTGAATTAAGTGCAAGAATTGCAGGATCTAGTGCACTAATGCACCAGCTTCAGCATTCAGTAATCAGATGAAGGGGGAAGGCTTAAAAGCCAAACTCGCTATCTTCAATTTTTTATTCTTGCCAACCCTTCCGTATGGTCATGAATCTTGGGTAATGACCAAAAGAATACGATCGCGAATACAAGCGGCCGAAATGGGGTTCCTCCGAAGGGTTTTTGGAGTAACGTTACTTGAGAGAGTTCGAACTCGGAGATCAGAGAGTCACTTCAGGTATAGCCGCTGCTTCTCCGAATTGAGAGATCACAGCTCTGATACTATGGACATGTGGTGAAAATGTCTCAGGAAAGAATCGCTGAACAGATTTTACGAGCAAAACCAACCGGCTGTAGACCCTAGGCAAGATGGTTGGATAACATCCATGAGCTTGGCTTGTCTCGCCAAGGGATCCAGCCGGATCATTTGGAAACAGCTGCTTCTGACAGGACCCGCTGGAAGAAGTTTTTGAGGACTCTGCCCCCACGACTTTCTTAGGAATAAGTGGAAGAAGAAGAAGAAGAAGAAGAAGAAGAAGAAGAAGAAGAAGTCCCATTCAATTACTGGGGTTGATGTGATTGGTTGTTTCTTCTCTCCCCCTCCCCTCTCGAAGTGTGTGGCCTAATTTATGTAAACCAATGCTGTTGTTGTGGTGGTGGTGGTGGTGATGGTGATGATGGTGTTGGTGTTGATGGTGGAGATGTTGGTGATGGTGGTGGTGTTGGTGTTGGTGATGGTAGTGGTGTTGTTGTTATCGATGGTGTTGGTCACAATGTTGCTGCTGTTGTTTTTGTTGCTGTTATTACTAGTGGTGGTATTGGTGACGGTGATGGTGTTGGTGTCAATATTGCTGTTGTTATTCTTATTGTTGGTGGGAGTATTGGTGACGGTGGTGGTGGTGGTGGTGATTGTTGATGCTATTACTAGTACTGGTAAAGGAGGTGGTGTTGTTTTTTTGGGGGCGGTAACATTGTTGATAGTGTTGGTGGTAGTATTTGGTGATGGTGGAAGTGATGTTGTTGATGGTGGTGATGTTGCTGGCGATAGTATTGGTGACGGTGGTGGTGATAGTGTTGGTGGTAGTATTTGGTGATGGTGGAAGTGATGTTGTTGATGGTGGTGATGTTGCTGGCGATAGTATTGGTGACGGTGGTGGTGATAGTGTTGGTGGTAGTATTTGGTGATGGTGGAAGTGGTGTTGTTGATGGTGGTGATGTTGCTGGCGATAGTATTGGTGACGGTGGTGGTGATAGTGTTGGTGGTAGTATTTGGTGATGGTGGAAGTGGTGTTGTTGATGGTGGTGATGTTGCTGGCGATAGTATTGGTGACGGTGGTGGTGATAGTGTTAATCACATCCTTGTTAAAAACTAAATATGGTGTATTTAGTTTTTAACAAGGATGTGATTAAAATTTTCCCACAAACAGAGTGAGTGCAAATTTCTGTAGAATATATATATAATCTACACTATGTTTTAAATTGCCTTGTCCGACGAACGAATGAGGACGTTTTTCGTATTCGTCTTATTCGGGAAACCTCTGGTAATGAGGTAATTATATTGTATTGTTTATTATACATTAATTTTGCTCTGGTACTTACATAAGCACTCTTCACTCCTATGACTTTTTAAATTTTCAACGGAAACTTCAATACGAATATATAGAAGAGAGAACTCACGGCAAACCTGTCAATGACAGTTATGTTATTTATATATCCGCCACGTGGTTTTCGTTTAGATTATCGACTCCTGAGGTTGCAATCCATTCACAGTCGGGTGTGACCCCTCCTGGGGTCGGCGGGAGTTCAATATCCAGTGTTGCACTTTGCCTTGAGTGTGGTTCTATAATTCATCAAAGCTGGATCACAATTCATATTCAACTAATTCCAACTTTCAAAGGTTAGTCTCTCGCTAGTAACACATAACGGTAGTCCGAATATAAACACTGGAAGGCGTAGTGTGCCTATGAAAAGTATGGGAGGCAATTCGCGTCATAAAGGACGGATTCATTAGATATCCAACGGGATGCTAGGGGCGAGTCTTTTGTTTGAACTACCCCTTCCCCTCGGGGCTTGATCGATTCAGCGGCAACTAGCCACACGATTTGCTACCATAGTTCACTATACTAGGTTAGATCTATCACACACTTTAGGGTTAAGGTTAACTGGACCCCGGGTGCCCAATTCACCCGCTTTATAGCTGCGGCGGGGTTTTCTGAGCTTTCGACAGACTATTATGCTGTGCTATCAGTTAGCGCACAATGGGTGTGTTTATAAACCATATTAATATGGTTAGTGTGGGTATGTGCCTATATAGGGTCAAACTGTGCTAAGTATGTGAAAAGCCTTAAGTAGGTTCTACCCTAAGGGTTCTTGGCTTGTGGTCCAATAAGATGAACTAAGGAAGAGAGGAAGAAAAGTAAGAGAGGGGGGAGAAGAGAAGAAATATTAGAGTAGTCTATATACACCCGAAGGGCAGTTATTGTCACAAAGGAACCAGGATTCAGTGCGGTGTGGTTTTACGTAGGCCAGACAGGATGGAGGTATGCAGGTCCTACAGCGTTAGCTAATTGGTCTAAAATAATAGGAGTTAAGATTTATGTGCGGGCAAGAAGAAAATATCTCCGACTTCCTATTTAGCAGGTTCAGTTTGGAGTGTATTATGGCGTGTGATTCAGAGAGACAAAGTTCACAGGTCTTGCTAGGGGGGTCTGTACTGCGATGATTTAGTGATGATTCTCCAATCAAGCGTGTATTGAATATCAGTATTCTTCAGGAGGGATATGTAACTAGCTAGGGATGTGGTATTCTTAAGTCTATCATGTCTAAATGTGTTTTTATTAATGATACTATGGTATTTACTACCGGGGGTGAGGGGGGGGGGTTTCCAAGATTGAGAAGAATGCCTTTGGTATATTGGTTGATACCTCCGAGTTGTAAGGTGGATCAAAGTAGGAATTAGATCTTCGTCTATTTTTTTCTATTTTTCGTACCAGGGGAAGAGTTGGCCCCGGGCATAGACAACCCATCTTCCGTGGTAGAGAGAACCTGGGGTGGTAACCTTACCCGGAGGGCTTCACAGGCTTCCCTGTCTTACCTATTGTACTTCAATTTTCTAGCTTTTATCCTAGTGTTAGTATTATTGCCATACCGATGAGGTGTGTTAAATGGAGTCCCTTGGGTTGGTCAGAGCCTCCTACAGTACCCGTGTAGTTCCTATTTTTGTGTCTGCTTCTATTAGGCAAAGCCATATTGGGTGTGATTACATTATATTGTCGGACCTGGTGGTTTGGGCGTTGTTATGTATGTAGTATATTTTTTCTCGAAAACCGGACTTTGCTAGTGCTTTATTATAGTACCTTGCATTAGACCTAAATGCATGCTCATTATGTGATAGTCTGATAATCCATTTAGGACGGGTTTAGGGTGGTTGGAATTTGCATTCACGTATGTTAGTGTTTCATCTGGCTGTGATAAACATTTTATGACATTATGTGCATCATGTATTCTGTCTTTTTCCATATAGCGCTGGCCTCGGGACCCCCCTGCTGGTCCTTTAACCTTATTCTGGTGACGCAGGTCGATGGAGCATGCAACTAGTGATCTACTCTTGTTTATAGGCTCTGATGATAACTGCCATGGGGTATGGATGAAACACTGTTAGCTAATAAAACAATGTATTTCTAAGCACTCTTTGGTTATTCCTATAACTATATATATATATATATATATATATATATATATATATATATATATATATATATATATAAGGTTTGGTGCTCTGAAATAGCGATGTATACATGAAGCAATGTATAGTATATTTGGCAATATACCGTATGTTTAATTAAAAACATTTTGAAGACCATACGCTATCGGTTTTAAATTAATGACTATGTCACTTATTTCTTTTCGGCGAAAGAAGGGAGAGAAGCTAACAGTATGTTTCACGCTGTTTGCCGATCATCAGAGCCACGCACTCCCTGCTTCCGCCGAAAATTATAGAAGCTGGATTCTTATAGAATTCCATTACATATATATATATATATATATATATATATATATATATATATATATATATATATGTGTGTGTGTGTGTGTGTGTGTGTGTGTGTGGTGTGTGTGTGTGTGATGGCTGCCCCCTCGTTATCGAGTATGGTCATTTCACGAGCAAAAAAAAAACAAAAAAAGAACATAATAATAACAATATAATAATAATAACAACAATAATCATAACGACAACAACAAAAATAATAATATACATATATATACACACACGCACACACACAAACATATCTATATACACACACACACGATAGCAATAAACAGCGCTGCGATCGTCGAATGTGGCTTTTTAGCCCAGTCAATGATCTGAAATGTCTTGCACAGAGTCGGCAACCAAAACATTCGGCAACCAAACATATATATATATATATATATATTTAGTACAAAACAAATATATATATATATATATATATACACACACACACACACACACACACACACACACACACACACACACATATATATATATATATATATATATATATATATATATATATATATATATATATATATATGCAAAAGTTCTATTTAAAATTGTTGGGATACAACAAGTAAATATTTTTATACACATATATATATATAAAGAAAAAGAGATGAAATCGAAAATGCAACTGGAGTCTTATAGTAATAATAATAAATTTGAAGACTAAAATCCAAAGAGGGCTCGATAAGGATAAATATATATCAAATATATAAGAACCGTAGAGCAAATATTTATTAAAATAACAGATTAAAGTTTAAGCAAAGAATCGCTGCTTTCACGCTTTACGGGATCTTCTGAAGATCCCGTAAAGCGTGAAAGCTTTATCGAGCCCTCTTTGGATTTTAGTCTTCAAATTTATTATTATTACTATAAGACTCCAGTTGCATTTTTGATTTCATCTCTTTTTCTTTATACTTTCACTCGTGTAGGACACCTCGGTTATTTTTCATTTTGTAAAAAAAAAAACAACCTTACTTTCTAATATATATATATATATAATATATATATATATATATACATATATATATATATATATATATATATATATATATACAAATATATATATATATACACATATATATATATAAATATATATATATGCACACACACACACATATATATATATATATATATATATATAATGTAGGAGGTGAGTTTTATTGTAGTACAATAAAGCAATGCAGATATCGGATAAGAAGCACT
>OZ024740.1:266563274-266578274 GCA_964016885.1 Eledone cirrhosa | reverse complement strand
CGCAATCTATGTTTACATGCAGTAACCAGTTCATCTTTCTTGTTTAGGAGTTGGTCCGTCGAAGACGCCGTCCGTGCAATTTATGCTCGGAGGAAACTTTACAAATGCTGTTTTCGACGGACCAACTCCTAAACAAGAAAGATGAACTGGTTACTGCATGTAAACATAGATTCCTCGGCGGGATTGGAACTTTTTGAAATAATGAAATCTAAGGATATCCTATTAAATAAGCGACAAGAATTAATTATATCGTGTAATCATAGAATTAGAAGAACTTTCAAATATTATAAACCTAATTAATATACACCTTACACTTATATTTTACAAATTATTATAATTAGTTTTTTAAATTTAGTGAACCTATAATTAGTATTTTACTACTAAGAACTTTATAATTTTATTTCCCTTTTACAGCTATCTTTTCCTAAAATTAATACCTATAAGTATACATATAAACTATTTTAATTTCCTGTTATGAATCTAAATTCTTTGTAGTCTATATAAGTTTGTTATTTCTCACTAATACATTTACCCCCCCCCCCCATTTTTTTTTTTTTCTTCGTTTTTTTTCCTTCGTTTATAACACCATTCTTTAATTACATCTAACTCTTATTTATCACATCTATTTGAATTAATATAAATTTATCCCTATAAGTATACCTATCAATTAAATTAATTTAATTTCTTTTTATAGATCTAAATTCCTTATGTTTTAAATAAGATTGGTATTTCTCACTAACACATTTATCCTAAAATGTTATTCTCCTTCGATTTTAACATTAGCATTATTCTTTAATAACATCAAATTTACGTGTACCTTTCACCGGCTTGACCTCTTTTCATCCCAAAAGTAATCTTTTCATTCAAAGCATTCCTTCTATTCAAAACTGAAGTCTGCATTCCTCTACCCCTAAATTAATTTCTACTACTACTATTCTATCAACTTGACCACTTACTACTTTTCTATTGGTCAATTCAAAACCTGTTCTCAAACAGACCTATTATATTAAATCTTTGTTGTTTTTTTTTCAATAAACAAATATCATTATTTCTGATTGGCAGTATCGGTAGAGAGTCGGACGCCATGCTTTCCAGCATAGTTACGTCCCTTTACGGTCTGAGTTTAAATCCCGTCGAGGTTAACTTTGCCTTTCATCCTTACGGGGTCGATAAAATAAAGTACCAGTAATGTAATGGGTAATTGCTGGCCTTGTGCCAAAAGTAGAAACAATTATTTCTGAAGACAGCATATATATGTGTAGGTATGTATATTCCCTCTGATAGTTTTGAAAATTTTTACATAGATCTATATGATATACATACCAACACACATATATATATCCTAGAAACGATCGTAAAATGATGAATTTTTTAATATAAGGAACTGTTTCTTTGTTTTTATTCATTGTTTTTATTAATTTATCTTGACTCTGTTTTCCTGTGATTTTCATCGAAATAATTTTTGAATACATCTTCTCTTTTCATGATATTTGGATTACATTGAGTTCTTCATACGGATTGGACACTACCGTATATTTTAGTAGATTTTTCTCTCTCTCTCTCTCTCTCTCTCTCTCTCTATATATATATATATATATATATATATATATATAGAGAGAGAGAGAGAGAGAGAGAGAGAGAGAGATAGAGAGAGAGAGAGAGAGAGAGAGAGAGAGAGAGAGAGAGAGAGAGAGAGAGAGAGAGAGAAAGAAATATTAATTATATAAAAGCAATAGGAAATTTCCATTTGGCACCGATAAATGGGGAAGTTTTCTAAGCATTTGTATATGCGTAGAATTTACAGATTTGTTATCTTAAAATGTAAAATAAATGTGCATGTGTTTGGGTTTTTCACGTAACTCACTGTTCATTCATTATATATATATATATATATATATATATAATTAAAAGTTTAACAAGGTTCAATGAATTCATCAATGAATAAAGTTTCACAATAGATTAGAAGCAGTCTACAGAGGTTTTCTGGAGTTATAAATATTACTTCAAAATATTAATAAATATAGACATTCATGTGATCAAATATATTTTATTATACATATTTCAGAGGTACTGAGCTATTTCAACAGTACGTCATCATCAGATAAAATAAGTTGATGCCTGACATACCTTGACTATGTTGATGGTTATAATTTAGTCATGGCAGTGATTAGTTATGACAAAACTCAATATTTATATACCTTAAGTTGAAACATGAAAAATTACATATAATATAGAGGGTGCGTATGAGAATGTGTATAAATATATATAAATAACTAATAATATATAATACATAAACTTATATAACTGTTAAAAATTTAAATAATAATAATATATTCATACCTCATTATTGTAGATAGTAGAAGTGAGAGATCAAGATAGCAAATCAGGAGGAAAGGGAGAAAAAGAAGGAGATTTGATCGTAGGAACAAGAGAAGGGAGAAATGGTCAAATGATAGAGAGAGGAAAATAAGTTAAATTGTATAAACAAAGGGAGGAAGATATGCATTGTAACATATAAATAGCGTATAATTAGATAGAGGGGGGGGGGGGGAGTATTTAGGCACATGATGCGTGACCGTTTATTTTCAAATCTTAAGTTAATTAGAAATAGTCAATTAATCAAATGACATAAGATTTTAGACTATAAAATTTTAAAGGATTTATATTGTATTATATCAGAGTTCAAGCAAATGTAACGTGAAAGAGATAAATTTATGTTTATCATAACGCCAAAGGTAATCACTAGTATATTTAAAAGTATATTAAAATTAAGAATATAATCAATATATTAGTAAAAAAACATTAAAATTAAGATGTTATTAATAAGTCATAAAGCATTATAAATGTATTTAATAAGATATTATTAAACCAGATTTATCTAGATATACACATTTGTATAATTTATATATAGACTATAAATTTTAAGGTTTAAGACGATATTAGTCACTTATATATAGTATAATTACTGTTAAGAGTGTTATAAATTTGATTCAACTATATTTTACTGTATTTAAAATTTTACATCAATTTAAGTACAACAAAAAAATTTATCAACTTGGATCTAAGGAGACTTTTATACTATAAATATATAATCATATCCTCGTGGATCTTAAACAACCATTCAAGTAATTAAACGGTTTACAAGTCTGAATACATTAAAGGTATCGAATATATAAGATATAAGATTTAGAAAATACAAAAACCAAAATTAAATAAATTTAAACAATCTAAAGGTCATACGTACTCAACAAGAGATCAGGTTAACAATTTCAATGTTAAGGTAGAAACCCTTAATCTAATGTTAATAATAGTATAAATAATAAAAGCATTACAAGAATTTTTAATCTGAGACAATATTGTTTCACGCTCAGAGTTATTAATAAACGTCTAATTAATAAACGTCTTATATTCAATGCAGATTGTCTCTAGTTTAAGTTTTGATATATCTTAATACACACTTATGTGTGTATGGGTATATTTCATTCATTTTCTTATAATGATTAAGGCTCGATTTTATTCTCTGAATTCTATCTTGTCTGTTTTTTGGGACAAGACATATGTTTGATATTGTATCATTCATGATATCTTTACTTTGAATGTAATAATAATAATAATAATAATAATAATAATAATAATAATAATGATTTCTTTCAAGGGCTGACATCAAGAAAAACATTACAGACGGCACAGGATGGTACAGGACGGTATGATGTGGGTTTTGTGCGTGTAAAGATTTTTATTATTTATATAAGAAAAGAAAAAAAGACATAGAAACATATATATATATAAACAATAAAAATGAAAATTGAAACAATGAAAAATTCCCCAATAGGGGGGAAACCTCCGAGGGTTACTCGTGGTGAAAATCACACAAAAGACCACGGCCACCCTGACCACCAGGGCAAGCGCCCTCTCTCAATTTTTCCATTTCTCAAACTACAGGCGTATATTCAGAGCGGTCCCATTCTCGCTACATTCACCCACCTTTCAACAAACTTGCTAGAAGGCAGCACTTGCCTCTCCACCCTGATTTTCCTCTTCAAGTGAAACTTGAAAAAGTTAATTAGGGATTCGTCGAAGAGGAAAGTGTCTGTATTTAACCCTTTCAAACTTGTCCACCACACAATCTCTTTCGCCATGGCCACCAGGCAGATGAAAACTGCCTGCCCTTCCTCCTCGAAGGAAGACGGCGAGGCCATCTGCACAATGGACTCAGTCGATAACCGGATCAGTCCTACACGCGAGACCAACTGTTCGACATAGCTCCACAAGTCAGCAATGCTCGGGCACTGAACGAGTGCGTGCACGACGGTTTCGTCGCTCTGCGCGCATCTCGGACAGGCTCGGCTGACGGCTCTTCCGTGCCTGTAGAGCTTATCTCGAACCGGCAACACTCCCCGGTAGCACTGCCAGGCCAGGGATTTTTGGAAGTTATCCATAGGCCCAGGGCTGAAAGTTCTCCGGAAGAGAGCAAACAGCAGATCTTCGACGCCCAGGATCTCTCCGAGAACGTCGTCGCTCTTCCCCTCCACTAGTCCTCTATAGAACGCCGAGGTGGATGCTCCACCAATACTGGTGCCCAGCTGGCAGAGATACGTGAGCGCCTGGAGACATTCCAGTTTCCAAGCGCTATCCCTCGGTCTTTACCTGACCCAGGACTGCAGCTCCACCAAGGAGACGAGCTGTGGGAAAACGTGCCTGGCGAACGGCGACCACACCTGTTCACCGTCAAGGAAGCACCAGAGATGTCGCAGCCTCAGCGCATGTTTGCGCATCATCAGCCATGGCATTCCCAGTCCTCCACGCAACAGGTGTTGACAGCAGATGGGTCGTCTGACCATGGGAGCGCGTCCCTTCCACAAAAAGCGGAAGAGGAGGCGCTCCATTTTGGTGAGAGTTGGGCCGGGGCAAGGGACGACGGTGAGGCGGTAGCAGATGACGGATGCGATGTACGCATTCGCCACCTCCACCCGGCCTTTCATGGACAGCTTCCTCTCGGCCCATTTCTGGGTGAGAGAGGCCACCTTGCTCGAAACCGCGCTCCAGTTTTTCTCCATCTGGAGGTTCGGTCCGAACCAGACCCCGAGCAATTTAACCGGCCCGTCTGTCGAACGTCCCACGACGCTGTCGGACGGCATGGACTTGCCTCTCCAGGTGCCGAACTGCAAGCCCACCAACATAATAATAATAATAATAATTGTTTCTACTTTTGGCACAAGGCCAGCAATTATTCCAGTGTATTACAGGTACTTTATTCTATCGAGACTCCCCCCCCGTAAGGATGAAAGGCAAAGTTAACCTCGGTGGGATTTGAACTCAGAATGGCAAGGGCCGTAACTCTATGCGTCAAAGCATGGCGTTCGACCCTCTACCGATGCTGCCAATTCACCGCCCTTAAATAATAATAATAATAATAATAATCGTTTCTTTATTGGCTACAGGGGTCTAACATGAAGAAAAAACATTACAGACCGCACAGAACGGTACAGGACGATACAAAGCGGGTTTGGGCCGTGTAAACAGGCTATAACAAGATAGAAATAAAAAAAATTAAAACAATAAAAATTCCCCAAAAAGGGGGAAACCTCCGAGAGTCACTCGTGGCGAAAACCACACAAAATACCACGGCCACCCTGACCACCAGGACAAGCGCTCTCTCTCAGTTTTCCCACTCCTCAGTCTACAGGCGCATACTCAGAGCGGGCCCGATTACTCGGACCAGACTCGTCACTTTCACCCACCTTCCAACAAACTTACTAGAAGACAGCACTTGCCTCTCCACCCTGATTTTTCTCTTCAAGTGAAACTTGAAAAAGTTAATCAGGGATTGGCCGGAGAGGAAAGTGTCCGTCTTCAACCCTTTCAACCTTGTCCACCACACAATCCCTTTCGCCATGGCCACCAGGCAGATACAAACTGCCTGCCCTTCCTCCTCTTTAAAGGAGGATGGCGCGGCTATCTGCACAATGGACTCAGTCGATAACCGGATCCGTCCTACACGCGACAGCAACTGTTCAACATAGCTTCGCAAGTCAGCAATCCTCGGGCACTGAACGAATGCGCGCTGGATGGTTTCGTCGCCCTGCGCGCATCTCGAACAGGTTCGGCCATCTTGATGAGGATCTCGTTGACGAGAGCGCGACTTGATGAAATTAATGAAAGGTAGGCCAGTAGTGCCAGATCCGAAGCAGATTAGAGGCCGAGGCCACGAAGCCTCGCTGGGAACTTCGCCTACTGCCAGCCGCAGCTGTCGAAACTAACATTGCAGATGAGTTCTGCACAGCGTCGAATGGTGGCTTCGAGTTCACCGAGAAGATCTACATGGGGGTGACACACCGAGTGAGCGTCAGTGAGATCCAGTCTCTCCGCCATTCGGGACAAATCTGCATATTTAGTCTCCAAGCATTCTCTTTTGGTTTTCTAGAGAATTGGAGAGCCGAGAATACAGGCGGTGTCTTTGGACGTTAGCCAATCCCCAGACAGGACGTGGTGTGTGCTGAGTACAGCGTCGTGGAATTCGGTATCTCCGTAGCTAACGTTTGTCACCTCTGACTTGGATGGGTTGATCTCGAGTCCGAGGAGCTTTAGAGCTGAGATCATTTGCCGAAGGTCCCCAACTACCATCTCGGCTGAGCTACCCAGGCTCACGTCGTCCAGATACTAAACGTTGAGGGGTGACCAGACCGAGCGGCCAACGTCATCGACTGTCAACGCGAAGATATGTGGTCCGAGTGGGTCTCCCTTTTGGACACCAGTAGCGGAATTAACCCTGTAATCAGCAGACATAAGTAAGCTGGGTCTATCGTACGAGAGGTGAGTGAGGGGGTAAATGGAAGGGCGGGTCGTCAGAGACACGTCTCTTGGACGTAATCTTGCCTGCCGCTGTTGAAGGCGTTTCTCATGTCCAGCTTCACAAGAAGGTGTCTGGCTGCATGAGCTGCAGCCTAATATTCGCACTTGATTCCTACTCCGAGCTGGACAGGGCTTAATACTTCGCCCAGGTCGTCTTTAACTGACTTGCAAGCTATCCTGGTGGCAAGTCGTCGAAAGACGTTGCCCAGCGCGATGAGGCATACCCCTCCGTCATTATTCTGAGTTCAAATCCCGTCGAGGTTGACTTTGCCTTTCATCCTTACAGGGTCGATAAAATAAAGTACCAGTAATGCACTGGGTAATTGCTGGCCTTGTGCCTAAAGTAGAAACAATTATACTTCAGGGTGGTCAGACTATCTGAGAAGAAAAGATGACAGGCAAGACAGGGCAAGTTTGATTTTTGCATTTTCAAAACTGCATTATTTATTACTAAACTGAAGGAAGTAAATATAAGAGAAATTGGTTGTATTCAGACCTGGAGAGAAGATGGGTACCGTCAGGTTTTAAAATGTCTAAGACGGCGCCTTACGACACCATCAAAAGTTATCAGTCCATACATAGCTTATACAATGGTAGGATGGACACATATAAATTTGCTCAATCAGTGTTCAACGTAAATAGCGAAAAAGTGAGAGGAGGAAAAGAAGAATAAGAAAAACAAAAATGAAACTAAGCAACGTAAAAAAGGGGAAAGAGGGAAGGAGTGTCAATCTCTACACCTTAGTCTGAGCAGTATGTTTCAGTGTAAACCGCAGACACAATGGAGAAGGCATTTCCGCGGAAAATGACCAGCGACACCCGCTGCAACAGCCACCCCACCTCACGTGGCTCCTTCCTCAGATGAGCTGCTATCTTTCCGATTGTACAATCGGAAAGATAGCAGCCCATCAACTGAAGTTTCGATCAAATAACTGTTTCTAACATAGACACAGGGCCATACATTTTGGGGTGTGGGAAGTGAATGTCGACTATATCGACCAAAGTCCATGACTGGTACTTTATATTATTGATCCAGGAAGGATGAAAAGCAAAGTTGACCTTGGTGGGATTTGAACTCAAACAAACACTGCCAAGCATTTGTCCGACGCTCTACCGATTCTGCTAATCAACCATCGTGACCGTGGACTAAATAACAATATCAGTAACCATTATGTCATAGAAAAGGGCGATGGATTGACAGTATCGGTAGAGCATCGGAGACCATGCTACGTGGCATAGTTATGTCCCTTTGTTCTGTGTTCAAATCTCGCCGAGGTTAGATTTGCCTTTCATCCTTGCGGGGATTGATAAAATAAAGTACCTGTAACGTACCTGGGTCGATTTAATCGACCGACCCCCGCAAAGAAAAAAAAAAAAAATTGTTGGCCTTATGCCTAAATGAGAAACCATTATTTGATATTTCAAGACCCCAAAAAGAATTAGTAGATAATATCCCAGTAACATCATTTTATTCCGAAATACTTCATATTGGTATGACAAGGTACCACTCGGTGACAGAGGCATAACTAAGGTATGGCAAACATGACACGTGTCATGGGTGCCACATGAGGGGGGGGGTCCCTATTATTAAAGTCAGATAAGCTGTGGTCGGAGAGTGTAAAAAGAAACTTCTTCAGATGTATGATCTGAGTTTGATCATCATGGGTGAGAAGCACTCATGTGGCTGGATCATTAAACCATATAAATATAAATTAATAAACACATGAATAAAATGTTTGTATTTTTTACAATTAAAAAAAAACTAACGAACATGATTGGTAATTTTGAGCTGAGTTTATGGCTATCTGAAAGTTAGGTCTCAGATGTTTGGGCAGAGGTGCAATTTCCCTGCTTGTCTTAGGCACTATTTTCCAAAGTTAAGCTTCTGCTTGGTGGTGATCATGGCATGGCATGGTCCCATAATTCCTTAGGGAGTAGTAGGGGCGCCGTGTTGACAAATAGCCTTTCTTGGACACTTTTTAAACCTGGTGGAGCCCATCACCTCTCCAGGACTGAATACAGCCAGCAGATTTCTTTCAGAGGAGGATATAGAGAATGAGAAAGAGATATAAAAGGAGACTCGACATTAGTGCTAGTCTGGTACTTTTTAATCGACCTTGAATGGATGAAAGGCAAAGTTGACCTCTGCGGGATTTGAACTCAGAGATCAGAGAGCCGAAACGACTATGGTGATGATGATAGTAACTATATATTGCGAATGTTGTGTAGATTTGAAGAGTGTTTTAGTAGTTAGCAGTGCTGATTTCCAGGCTCCCTTTGTGTATCGCTTCTAGAGAAATGGGGCCTCTACTAGGATATTTACAATTCACGAAGAGGAAGTCTTCAAGTGGTTCTTTTCCTTCCCTAATTCCACCACTCCTGCCTTAGTGAGTATAGCCTTACATGGTCATTAAGGAGAAATAACACTATAGCAATTACGCCATTAGAAGAAGAAGAAGAAGAAGAAGAAGAAGAAGAAGAAGAAGAAATAACAAATAGCTGCAAATTGTGTATGTGTGTGTGTGTTTAGTATGTGTATATATAATAATATATTTCTTCAATGTGCTGTGTCGTTTGCTTTGTTATTTCTGCTTACTTCTTTGCGTACATACACACACAGATACACACACACACACACAGACACACACAGACACAGACACAGACACAAACACAGATACACACACACACACACAGACACAGACACAAACACAGACACACAGAGACACACACAGACACAGACACACACAGACACACACACAAACACACAGACACAAACACAGACACAAACACACACACACACACACTCATACATATATATATATATATATATATATATATATATATACTTATATAAATAGTCTATGTGTGTATGAGAGAGAGAGAGAGAGAGAGAGAGAGAGAGAGAGAGAGAGAGAAAGAAAGAGAAAGAGAGAGAGAGTTGGGGAGAGTGAGTGAAAAATAGATAGATTTCTTTATTTACCATAAAGGCATAAAAAGAAGGGACAAATACAAAGGGGGAGTTTACATATAATCGAGTAAAAAGGGTGTAACATGAAAATAATCGAAAATAACCTCAAAAGGGAGGGGACGTGATGGGGGTTGCACACACCCCCGAAAAAGTGTGCAATCCTTTGCCCGGGGAGCACATGGAGAAGGTGCTCCCCTCTCCTTTACTTCTTTACCTACAGGATGGTATACAGAGAAGGCCCATTTACACGAGCCATTCTCGCCACTATCACCCACCTTTCATAAAACTGCCTGTGGCCAAGCACCTCTCTCTCCATTCTTATCCTTCTTCCGAAGTGATATCGGAAGAAGTAGACCAGACTATGGCCAGAGAGGAAGTTGCCTGACCTCAGACCTTTCAATCGTGTCCACCAAACAACCTCTTTCAACATGGCTATTACGCACAGAAAAACCGCCTTTGCTTCCTTTGTGAAGAGGAGAGGCGGTTTGATTGTCATCACGGACTCGGCTGTCAATTTAATCGGCGCCACCCGCGACAGCAGTTGTTCGGCGTAGCCCCACAGATCAGCCACGCCCGGACATTGCACCAATGCGTGCGCCACGGTTTCTTCGTGACGCACGCATCTAAGGCAAATCTTTTTTGAGGGATCCCTGCCCGGGCGCCCGTGTCTGTAGAGCCTCTCTCGAACGGGTAGAGCCCCTCGGTAGCACTGCCAGGCCAGTGACTTCTGGAAGTTGTCCATTGGTCCTGGGCCGAAAGTCCTACCGAACAGGCTGGCCAGTTCGTCTTCTTCCATGTCCAGCGACTCTCCAAGGGTGTCATCGCCCCTGCTAGCCACCAGCCCTCTATAGAATGATGAGGTGGATTCTCCACCGATGGCCCGGCCCGCTTGCCAGAGAGCCCTGAGCGCCTGAGCACACTCAGTGTGCCAGTCTCCCAGTTTTCCGGATCTTTGCTTGACCCAGGACTGTAGCTCGGTGAGTGAGACGAGTCTCGGAAAGGCTCGTTTCACGAACGGAGCCCACACCGGTTGACCAGTGAGGAATACCTGTAGGTGCCGTAGCCTTAATGCGTGCCTACGCATCATCAACCACGGCATCCCCAGCCCTCCTTTCGAAGGTTGTTGGCAGCAGATGGATCTTCTCACCATAGGAGGACGCTTCTTCCAAAGAAATTGGAAGAGCATGCGTTCCATGGTGGTGAGTGTTTCCTTAGGGCAAGGCACGACAGTCAGGCGGTAGTAAGTGACGGACGCTATGTAAATGTTCGCCACCTCCGCCCGGCCTTTTAGGGACAGCTTACACTTGGCCCATTTCTGGGTTAGTGCAAACACCTTGTTCGTAACCTCGTTCCAGTTCTTTTCCACCTGGAGGTCCGGTCCAAACCAGACCCCAAGCAACTTTACCGGGCCCTCCGTCCAGTGTCCGACGACACCATCGGGAGGCATCGGTCTGCCTCTCCACGTTCCGAGTTGCAGCCCGATGGATTTTTCCCGGTTCAGTTTCGCTCCTGACAACCTTTCGTACTCCTCCAGTAAGGTACCGATCGCCTCGATCTCCGAGTCGGTTGATACCATTACTGTTACGTCATCGGCGTAGGCCGACACCGCTTTGCTCAATCCTGGTTCCAGGGGGATACCCTGCAACAACTCCAACTTCCTCAGTAAAGGCTCGAGAGTCAATACGTACAGAAGGGAGGAGAGATATGCTGAAGGACGACTGCCTCATGAAAGCAAATATGGAATTTTGTGTTTGTAAAAATTTGAACAACGTGCTGGTGGAAAAATACTAACATCCTTGTTGGATTAGAATTACTTGGTCAAAATACAAGGATATGTTTCTAATAGACTCTTGTGTTACTCTTCAATAGTCAACTGATAAAATACATGTCAACAGAGTGATATTTAATAAAACATTCCAGAAGGAATATATGTATGCATGTATATATATGTATGTAAAAAGTAAGCATAATAAACAAAGCAAACAACACAGTACAATGAAAAAATATATTAGTTTTACGCTTTATATATATATATATATATATATATATATATATTGTTATACTTGAGGAGAGTCATATTGTTGTAATAATATTGCCAGAAATAATAACAGAAGACACTCACTGTTTGGTTGGTTTTCGCTTCTGTGTCTTTTATATCTCTACAGTTAATTCATTCGGTCCTCAATGTTTATCATTGACTGACCAACGGTCAAAAATACAGATATAATATAGATATAAACACATATATATAGTCTAACAAAGTTCTTTCGTTGCACATCTGCAACATCATCAGTGGTACTATTATGTTCCTCCTATCTACGCCATTTTTATTTTATCATTATTTTATTTTATCTTTATTTATTTATTTTATTTTATCATTATTTTATTTTATCTTTATTTATTTATTTATTTATTTATTTATTTATTTATTTATTTATTTATGTCTTCTCTGCGCATGCGTTTGCGTTTGAGTGACTGTGTTTTGGTTATTGTATTCTATCTTAGTTTACTAGTGCGTGTTTATATGTGTTTGTTGTTATTGTGCTTGTGTATATATTTATTTATTTATTTATTTATATTTCTCTTAAGTCAATATTGTTTGGGCGTTGTTGTTATTCCATTCATTTTTTCTGTTTAGCTTTTGCTTGCTAAGCTCTATTTCGCTTACCTCTCTGATTTGCCTACCTGCTGGGTCATTTCTATGTTTAGATATTATTTTAATTTTTATGTTGTCTATGTTAACGTCATGTTGTTGTCTGGCGTGTTCGTTTAGTACTGAACCGTTTTTTCGTCCTTTTAATTCCCCCCAGTGTTGGTCTATCCTTTCTCCTATGCTTCGAGCTGTCTCGCCTATGTATGTTGTTGTCATGTTTCTGCAAGTACCCTCTGTACATCTTATGCTATAGACTACATTTCTAGTTTTACAGTTTATCCGGGGGTTTACTTTACATATAACACATTTCCTATTAGTACAGTGGGTTTTCTTAAAAGAGTATGTTTTGCTGATCAGCGATTTTATGGTAGTTCCTGGCTTTTCTACCACTTTAATCTTTAAGTGGGTCTTTCTCAGGGCCTTTCTACATTGGTTAGCTAATTTCCCTCCAGGGGTAGCGTCCACGAACATGACACTCTGGTATCTCTGGTTGTCGTACTATGAGGTGGCTTTCCCTATTTTATGTTCAGTCCTATCTAAGCTATTCCAGGATTTGATCCTGTATAATGGGCAAATTCCTTTCATGTCCAGTTCTATGAGGATCTTATACTTCTCCGTGGCTCCTTTGTATACTCTGATTCTGTCTCTTTGGTTGTAGCCAGAGAACTGCATGCGGTTGATGAAGTGTTGGATGTGTCTTTCCATTTCTGTTGGGTCACACATGCGGGACACGTTCTTCATCACTCGTACCAAGTCTGCGATCAGAATATTAAACTTAGCACTACTGGACATTGATGAGTTTTTGAGTATCAGGTATTTGGAGGCCATGGGTTTAGCATAGTGTGAGTGGAGAATTTGGGCCCTCTCGTCTATAGTGTTAATCCAAAGTTCCGCGTCTAATACAGGTAGTCTATTGTTAGGGTGTTTGGAAGGGTAGTCGATAGTTACAGTTATACTCTTGTGTATGGAGTTAGCTATCTGCTGGGTGCTTTCCATTGTTCTACATTCTAAATCATATTTGTTAGTACTCTCTTGTGGGAGTGTCCTTATTACTATATTAATATCTTCTACGTAACGAGAGTACATGATGAGGTCTATGGAGCTCTCATCAAGGAGGACTTTGAGTCTTCTTTCCCACCATACCATAAAAAGGTTGGCAACGTCACCAGCTATGCTGGCGCCAATGGCTGCTCCCTCATTTTGGGTGTAGATCTTTTCGTTGAATTTGAATATATGGCTCTTTAGGGTAGTTTTAATACTAGCCCCTATTGCCTGCGCGACCATTTTTCTTACCTGATCATTGTTTTGGGGGGTCCGTATGGCTTTGGTTCACCCAATCCACTTTCCAATGGGAGTCTTTTTTGCCATTGAGGTTAAGGTGGGGGGTCTACCTCTTATGGGTCTACTGGGGCATAAACGGCTAAGGTCATGGCTGTCTAGGTACTCGGTGTCATAGGTAAGTCTAAGTAGGAAGCCCAGTTCATCTGTGTCGACGTCGCAGAACTCCACCTCACCCTCACTGATCATTTTTCCACAAAAAAAATCAATGTTAATGTATGGGTATAGTGATACCACGTCATTGATTCTGCTGAGGAGATCCTCTGTACTGTCACATACATCTGGGGACATCTTGATTATGGGGCTATAACCATTGAGAGGAAGTAGGAGATCCTGTAGTTGCTAACGATATTGGCTCCGCATACAGGTCTTGTTGGTGGTCCTGTTGTCGGGTTGTCGACTGTCTTATGGTCTTTGCGGAGCCCATACAAGGGTGGTATGTCATTGTTAGACGCCCGGAAGTTGTTGGCAGTGCGTCTGCTTGGCTTTACGATGTCGGTCCACATCATCATGTGAGCGTTGAGGATCTCTCTCCCCTCATGTGTTTGTTGTGTAATTTCGCTCGTGTTGGTGATGTGGGGTTGCATAGCCTTGATGTAGTTCAGCATGCTGTCTATCGACATCCTACCAGACTTATCTGTGGGTAGACACACTACCTCACCATCCCATGTCCGCTGCTTGAGGCTAACTAAGCCTTCTACAGGTTTCTTTCCAAGTTGCTGGACCTCTGGTCTGCTTTTTCTCTTAGTATATATATATATATATATTTATTAAAATAACAGATTATCTAGGGTTCTTTCTAAGTATTCGCTACACATTTAATATTTAATATTTACTGTGATTGTCGCATATAAGACAGTTGCGGGTGTGTATCTGATTGGTGTGGGTGTATAAGTGCCCATATCTAATACGCCTGCGCTATACATGGACATGGGTGTGGGACCCTCCAGGCTGACAGGGCTGCGACAAGACACGACGGGTTCAATCATACAACCCCTTACACCCTACAGTAGTAATTCCGATATAAGAAACAACTTTGATTGACAGGTGGCAATTGAAAGGAACCAAATATACTACGGCCGTGAGGGCCAGAAATACCGATGACGTGTACAATTCTTGACCACTCATACGATGAAAACAACAGGATCTAAGCTGCCGAGTGAAGGCCGCGAGTGTAACTGGACATTTG
>OZ024740.1:266558274-266560774 GCA_964016885.1 Eledone cirrhosa | reverse complement strand
ATCCGACAAAGGTGGGCGGGCACCGATTTGGAGATTATGTTGCAAATGAAACCGGAGAGAATCTCCAAAATACCCGAAAGAGTCGTTATTGATAATAGCAACAAAATAAACATTTCGGTAGAAGGAAGAAAATTTCACTGCTTTCGCTGTGGTAGCACATCTCACCTAAAAGCCTCTTGTCCACAAACACACAACAGCAACATCATAAAAAAAACGCTATTACCAACACCAACACCAAAACAACCACCACCACCACCACAAGTACAACGACAGACGAAACGAGCAACCACACCAAAACAAACAGACACTCAACCAACAACAACAGAAAAAACAGAGACAACACCCCTGAAGAACACATCCCCACTCCATCCCACCCCATCAAACACTACCACAAACACACATACCGAAACACCACCACCACCACACAACATACCCTTACCCCACACACCTGACGATGATTATTCATCGACGGATGAAGCTGCTTCTCCTTCTTTAAGTGAAGAAGAGGGAGAACCGCGGAAATCCAAAAAACAAAAAAAGAGACACCACAAAACCCCCAAAACTCCAATCACCAACACCAACACACAACCACAGACACAAACAACAACACAAACAACACCACAGTCAAACACCCCCCCTATCAGCAAAACCAGCACCAACACCACCCCAAACACAAGCACCCACCATAAAAAGAAAACTCCCAGATGAACAACAAACTAAAACAATACAACAAAAACACAAACAACAATACGCATACATCAACACAAACAGCAAGAGTTTGATGGAGGTCATCTCCCAAAACCCCAAGGTGGAGACGGAGGGCAAAACTTTCGTCAAGGCAGAATCGTCTCCACACCTTAAACTTATAAGGGTTTCTATGGAAACCTATAAAGACCTGAAAATTAAAATTTTCACAGGACGTGGGCAACCCCTGCCACAAACCCATCAACCGCGTCCTGTTGAAAGGTTTCCCCACCCCACCCAACACCCCATCCAGCACCCAAATGGAGATTGAACAACCCGATCTCCAGGAAACGAAAAGGTAAGTGCACCTTTCGTCCTTTTTCTCCAACTTTTCTTCACCAACATGGCTGGTTTACGAGTTGGAACCGTGAATGTGCGTGGCCTAGGGATGCCCTGGAAACAGGGCCAACTTTTAAACGACCTTAGGTCACACAGTATGGATGTGATAGCCATCACCGAGTCCAGAATCCACAACAGGCAGCAACTAACCCCTATCTTCGACGACTTTGAGATCTACGCATCTCTCTGTCAGCCAGGAGGTGGAGGTGGAGTGGCTGTTATGTTTCGGAAGAACCTGGACGTCGGAGTACAGCAAGTACACTTGGACCCGGAGGGTAGACTGGTAGTCCTAGACGTGAACAGTATCGGAGGTGGAGCCTTCAGACTGGTGGCCGTTTATGCCCCGACCGGGCAATCGCAATCACGGCCAGACTTCTTTAAGCGTCTAGAGTCTTTTCTGGGAACGTCTCGCTCCTTACTTTTAGTGGGGGACTGGAATGGTATCCTAGATGCACGATGGGACTATGTGGGAGCATGTCCCAGTAGAGCGGGGTGCAACAGCCTCAAAACTTTAATCGGCCAATTCCAACTGGCCGATAGGTATCGACTGGATTTCCCGACTGCACCACAGTGGACGTGGGTAAACCGCAGTGGGACATCTAGATCGTATTTAGATAGGTTCTTCATTAGAGAAAGGGACAAGGATATGTTAAGCTGTCCACGAATGCACATGGTTGCCTATTCAGATCACAAGTTAGTCGTCTGCTTAGTCAACCGTGATAGAATACATAGACAGGGTCCCGGATACTGGAAGCTGAACGTGTCGTTGCCGGCACGTAAAGCTTACAGTGAACGGATAAGTAAACTAGTCAAGCAACAGTTAACGGGAGCCATCGTCAACAATAGATGGTGGTACTCTCTCAAGAAAGCAATTAGAATAGAATCGATAGGGTATAGCAGAGAGTTAGCCTTAGAGAAAAACAGAATAGAAAGAGAACTAGTAGCCAAGGTAGAGGAGGCACTTAGAAGTGGCAACGCGGCTAGAGTGTTAGCGTCGAGAACGGCACTGGACCAGTTCTTCGATGCGAAACACGAAGGCTGCGTGGTCAGAAGCAAAACACGTGCTCTAGGAAACGAAGGAGCGAAAGCTGTCAGCTGGGCCCGAGTGGCGGAGGCAAAAAGTGGCAACAAGTCCACGATTCGGTCTTTGAAAGACCAAAACGGACGCGTGCTACTTGACCCCAAGCAAATGTGCGCGGCCTTTCAGCGGCACTTTGCGCGACTGTTTGAGCAGAACGACGGTGAGCCGAACGGGGCAATGGACTTTAGTTCATACCTCGACGGCCTGCCGCGTCTCTCGAACACGGACGCCGAGTTCTGCGAAAGACCGATCACGGACACTGAGATACGGGACGCTCTGGGCCGCTGCGGGAAACGCAAGTCACCCGGTCTAGATGGTCTACCCTACGAATTTTAC
>OZ024740.1:266508274-266530774 GCA_964016885.1 Eledone cirrhosa | reverse complement strand
CTATCTTGCTCGGGGTCTATCCCTGGGTCTCCGGTGGTTGGTTTTGTCCGTAAAAATCTGTCCAGCGATTCTTTTCTAAAACATTTTAACCACATGCCTATAGTATTGGAGCTGTGGTCTCTCAATTCGGAGAGAGACTCTTATCTCCGAGCTACGCACGCTATCGAATAACGTTACTCCCCAAACCCTTCAGAGGAACCCCATTTCGGTCGCTTCTATTACCGATCGTATTCATTCGACCATAGGTAAGTTTGGTACGAATACCGGATTTTTGTTGATGACCATAATTAATTCGTGGGATATATCAATAACTTTGAAGTCATTATTAGATGATTTGATGATAGTTAAGTCGCTGATCATATAGAACTATTGTTGATTGCCTTGATGAATTTGTCCAATTTTTTGCCCCCATCCTACCGAATTTCGTAGAGATATACGGATCAAATCAACTTCAGTGCGTTACTGGTACCAGTACTGCCAATCTACCGACCTTAAAAGAACAAATAAATGAATAAAATCTCATAATTCAGTGAATATCTTCTCTTTCTACAATGTGATTTGAAGGTGATGTACATTCTTCCTCGTTACATCAACAACCCAATCTCACAAATATATATGATACTTAAACGAAGTGACTTTACAAAAGAACTAATAAATCAGTTGTTGTGACAATTTTTACCAAACCATAAGTTTCCAACTGTTACAAAATGTTTCATAGATATACATAAAATGTCTGGGCGGCACCATTCGTGCGTTAAGGAGTGTTATCTGTTACACGAGATGGCGCACGCGCGCGCGCACACACACACACACACACACACACACACACACACACACACACACACACACACACACACACACACACACACACACACACACACACACACACACACACACACACACACACAAACGCACATATACACTCACACACATACACACGCACAGGCACGCGCACACACACACACATACAAACACACATACACATACACAAGCACCTCCGCACACACACCCAACTTTGTCTTATCTATAATTATTATTCCAGGAAAATGTTTTATTTTTTTCACATTTTCTTCTGTAGTGTTAATTATATTTATCACTAGCAGTGGTACCCTGCGTTGCACGGGATAAGGTATTTTGAAACGCGGGCCGCCAATAGACCTAATCGTGGAGAAACTGCATGCCTGGACAATATGTAAAGAAAATAAACCAAATACTCTGATGGCTGGATAATCTTTAAGATTTTTCTCGATGAAGCAGGAAAAATTCAGGTTTTCACCTAATGCGGGCCCTAGGGGTTCAAGAAAATGAATTTTTTTTATGTGCATAATATGCCTTGAAATTTCGGGAAAAATCGGCTAGACGTAACGCCTCCAAAAAGCCCTAAGAAGCTGAAAAAATGAAGTTTTTCACCTAATGCGGGCCCTAGGCCATAAGAAAGTTGGATTTTCTTTGCTTACGGTATAAAGAAGAGACTGACTAATACATAGTTACAATTTTAAGGAAATCGGTCTGACGTAACGCCTAAAAAAACCCCTAAAAATGTTTTAAAACGCAGTTTTTCACCTAATGCGGGCAGAGGAGATAAAAAAAAAAGTTGAATTTTTTTTATGTGCATAACACTCCCTGAAACATAAGTAATACACATGTAAAGTTTGAAAAAAATCGGTTGGGTACTTCTCGAATTTTAGGGATTCAAACACACACACACACACACACACACACACACACACACACACACACACACACACACACACACACATCCCCAGGGAAGTGACGTAATGCAGACAGTCAGACATACAGACAGATATTATAAGGGCGTGACGTTATAAGTATGTATCTATCTAAAAAGAGAAAGACTAAGAATTATAGAGCGAGATCGCTAAATCGCCTAATGTGGTCCCTAGGGCATAGAAAATTTGATATAACCGACTTTCCCCTCTCGCAAATTTTTGCACTTTAGTATAAAGAATATTTCTTCTACACAAAGATCACAATTCTCTGATGAGGAATTAAAAGGAATCCCTTTTGAGACAATATTCCAAATCATCGAATATTTAACATTATCTCGTTTAAGATATATATCTTCCTTTTCTCTCTCTCCTTCTTTTTTCTCTCTCCTTCTTTATCTCCGCTTTTCTTTTCTCTCCGTCTTTTTTCTAACTGTGCTTAACACTACAACTAATAAAATAATTATAAACATATCACTATCCAGACAGCTTCCAAAAGTAATGGTCGCTTCTAATAGGGTACGTCAAAATTATTTATAAAACTGTTTATATATTGTATTTTGTCTGATGAAGGCATACCATATTTTAATTTGGTATCCCTGAAATATGTATAATGAAATAAATAAGGTTTTATAAATATAGTTTCCATTTATTTAATATCGTATATCTACTCCAAAAACTTGTCGAGTGCTTTATATCAGTTATAAAATATTTACTTGTTGTATCCCAACAATTTTAAATAAAACTTTTGCATATATTCTGCTCCAGTATTGTTGAGCGCTTTACATTATAATTTTTTTCAGTTTTTTTATAACTGAAAAAAATGGAATTCTTTAAGATCTCTTCTTCTCTAAAAGACATACCTCTACCTAGGAACAAAGATTTTATTAAACAATTAATAGAAAAATCATACTCTTTTATAAGAAGAATCAGGTGGCGTGCTTTCCACTTTGATAAATCTAATCTAAATGAAAATGTTTCAGATTTGGATAAAATTTTCAAATCTAAAAAAAATCCACCCCCCAACAAACTACTAATGGATTTTGAAAACGATATAATTTCTATCATCCAAGGAATCAAATTCAAGAGAAACTTCAAAGGCCAGGACTATTTAAGATTCATTAAGGATAATATTGAAAGCTTGGAAAAAACAGAGAAGATCTTAGTGAAATCGGACAAAACTAATAACCTTTATGGAGTACAAAAGGACATATATAACGGCCTTATATTGAAAGAACTAAGGAAAAAGTACAAGGTAGCAAGTAAGGACGAACTGGAAAAAATGAATACAGAGGCATCTTGCATAATGCATGAATTAGACATTGAGAATAAAACACAACCCTTCCTGCCTAGGAAACCCAAGATCAATATGAAAGATCACAAAAGAAATTTTGAAAATGATTTGCCAGTCAGATTAATTGCACCATCAAAATCTGACCTGGGAAAACTTAGCAAAAACATTCTAGACAGGGTAATACAACAAATTAAAAACTTACATAATTTACCTTACTTAAAGTTATGGAAGGGGACTGGTGAAGTTATTGAGTGGTTTAAAGAAATTAAATATAACTATAATAATAAGTTTATTCAGCTGGATATTGCTAACTACTATTCATCTATCACTCCTAATCTACTGAATAAGGCACTAAATTACGCTTTTAAACATACTGACCTAACTAGCAATGAAATGCACATTATATTATCGGCAAGGAAAACATTGATAGAATTTAATAACCAAGTATGGACTAGGGCAGATAGAGATAATAATTTCGACATAATTATGGGATCATCTGACTCAGCTCAGGTAACGGACCTTGTGGGCCTATTTATAATTAATTCGCTACATAGAAAAATACCAGGTGTAACCGGAGGATTATATCGTGATGACATGCTTTTACTTATTGAAAATAATAGCTGTGAACTAAATAGAAAAAGAAAACAAATTATACAATTTTTTAATTACCTTAATCTAAAAATAGAAATAGAGAATAACCATAGAATAATCAATTTTCTGGATGTAACACTAAATCTCAACACATGTCTTCACTATCCATTTCACAAACTAAATGATAACTTGAATTATGTCAATTTTAACTCTAATCACCCCCAGATCTGTTAAAAATACTATAGTGAACTCTGTTCAAGAACGAATTTCAAGAATTTCATCTAATAAAAATATTTTTGATGAAAAAGCGCAGTATTACAATGAAGCGTTAGCTAGAGCAGGATATAGAGATAAAATTAAGTACATCGATAATAATAAGCAAACTAACCAAAATAATAACAATTTTAATTACGGTAACAACCTTAACAACTATAATAGAAAACATTACAATAATTCCAAAAGCCGAAAAAGAAATAGAACTAGAAATATATTATGGTTTGCCCCACCTTTCTCACTAAATATTAAAACCCATATTGCTAAACTATTCTTTAATGCTCTTGACAAACGCTTCCCTAGAACACATAAATATCACTCAATTTTTAATAGACACACTATAAAATTAACTTACTCGTCCACCAAAAATTTAGCACAAAATATTAACAGAATTAATAATAGGAATTTAAAACCTAACCAAAATACCAATAATAACCCAAACAATATTCAATTAAATAACTGTAACTGTAGAAATAAATCTAACTGTCCGTTAAATAACAACTGCTTAGCTAAAAATGTAGTGTACAATTGTAATGTTAAAACTAATTTAAATTCTTTTAACTATGTTGGTTCCACCTCGACAGAATTTAAACTTCGCTTCAATAATCATAAGAATTCTTTCACAGATCCAAACAAAAAATCCTCAACTTCGCTATCTAGCCTACTCTGGCACCTTAAACGAGATAATGTTAAATATTCGATGATTTGGAATATTGTCTCAAAAGGGATTCCTTTTAATTCCTCATCAGAGATTTGTGATCTTTGTGTAGAGGAAATATTCTTTATACTAAAGTCCAAAAATTCCCTTAATTTAAGGAGCAATTTATTCAGTTGCTGCAGACATAGATTGAACTCAACGTTTAAATATAAATATAAATTTAAAATGTAGTATAATTAATTAAGAAATTTAGTTAATATATGAAACCTGATGATAAATCATTAGATTCCTTCACCTTTTTCTTTTTAAACTTTCTTCCTAAATATAAACAAGGATATAATAAACTACTCTAAAATGTATATGCTCCCAATGTATTAAATAAAATTTACGTAAGATAAATTCCTATACTAAATATAGGATCATCCGTAGAATCACTGGGTCTTCTAAATCTTTTAAATTATTTTTGTTTTTTTGTTTTTTGACCCTGATAGCTTCTAATAACTTTCATATGTCTACCCTTGCAATATCTTGTTTGAGATATAGGTAGGATAGATTTCTATAATAAATATATAAAACATATTGTTTTTAACTTGAGATACTCTATAGTGTGTTAAAGATATTTTAATGCTTTGATATTTCTGTGTTAATATATTGATATTTGATTATCTCTATACAAAGGCCATTTGTGTGTATTAACATGCATATAAAAGGTTTATGGAGTTTATTTATGTGTTCGTATATATGTCTGTATATATGCATAACGATGCTGGAAAACTCACGCAGATGTTTATTTATACATATATCTGTGCATGTATGATTGTGTGTGTATATGTTGATATGTGGTGCAGATATGCATAATATTAAATACATGAACGGTAATCATATATGTGAGGACATGAATATTAATCGTATTTTTATGTATAGATACTGTGAAATTTTTTATAACACAAGAAATGTATAGAAGTGATCAAGTGAAATCATTTGTATGTCTATATTATTGACTGGAGTAGACATAATTTTCTCTTTTTTTTTTCAGAACGTACATATATATATACATATATGTATCCGTATTTTTATAAATAGGGTAATTTTTTAAGGTTTTAACTCAGATTTTGGTATATTGACCTCAAGGTTTTAAACTAAACATATGGTCATTATTGAACAATATTATTTTCTCATATTATATATCTATGTCTCATTCATGAATATTGATATTTACATTTTTATTATTCATTTCATATGAATTGATAATTTAACTTAATATGACATGACGTAAGGTTGTCACTGTATCCTCCCCTCTCTATATAGTACTTCCTCTCTCTTGAGTTTCTCTATCTGTATGATGAATTATTATCTCTCTGTTGCTTTCTTTTTTGTCTTTCGTATTTCTTTCTTCTTTCTTTCTTTTTCATTTCCTCCTATCTATTTTTATATATATTTTCCTTTTCTCTCTCTCCTTCTTTTTTCTCTCTCCTTCTTTATCTCCGTTTTTCTTTTCTCTCCGTCTTTTTTCTAACTGTGCTTAACACTACAACTAATAAAATAATTATAAACATATCACTATCCAGACAGCTTCCAAAAGTAATGGTCGCTTCTAATAGGGTACGTCAAAATTATTTATAAAACTGTTTATATATTGTATTTTGTCTGATGAAGGCATACTATATTTTAATTTGGTATCCCTGAAATATGTATAATGAAATAAATATGGTTTTATAAATATAGTTTCCATTTATTTAATATCGTATATTCTATATATATATATATATATATATATATATATATATATATATATATATATATATATATTCTCTCTCTCTCTCTCTCTCTCTCTCTCTCTCTCTCTCTATATATATATATATATATATATATATATATATATATATATATATATATATATATATATATATTCTATATATATATATATAGTCTATATATAAATGAAAGGTATAGAAATTGTTTTAGCGAGAAGCTAATAGTATTCTATAACATATATGCGACTATGTCGTCAAGATGGGAAAAGTAGTTAACGTAAGATTTAGGAAAAATAATTCAAACTCATCTCAAAAGAGAATCAGGATACAAATTCATCCACAGAATTTAGTGAAATCCAGGGAAAAATCAATAGACCCTTAACTCATGATAAAATAAAGTTTAAAATACTTATCCTTCAATTTGGAAAAACATCAAATGCTCTGTATAGTCTTAAAGACTATTTCATGAAAACTTTCAGTGGACATGGTCACGGTTGGATATATATATATATTCTATCATATATATATTCTATATATATATATTCTATATATATATATATTCTATATATGCAAAAGTTCTATTTAAATTGTTGGGATACAACAAGCAAATATTATTATAACTGATATAAAGCACCTGAGCGTTCACTCCTCAGTAGAAGCCTTCGCTTCAACCTCACACTCCGCACAGCGACGAGTTCCGCACCCGAACGGAAGTCGAGCGATTCGTGCGACGCACGAAGCTACAGGCACATTTCGGTCAAACGCCACCGGCTCCGAACGCCCCAGACCCGTTTCTCGCCCTGGGCCGACGACCATCGTCTTGGACGCCGGCCCCAGGGCAATTTAGCACCCTGGACGCGTTCGTCGATGCCAGCCGTAGCGCAGTTAATCGCTTCGACTTCCGCCACCGGTCCCAACGGAATAACATCTCCGCTCCCTCCGTAGCCGAGATGACATCGTCATCAAACCGGCGGACAAGGGAGGCGCCGTGGTGGTGTGGCGCGCTGACCTCTACACGGCTGAAGCCCTAAGGCAGCTCCGTAAACCCTCTTCTATCGCTCTCTACCCTCCGATCCCACACCCCTCTACCAACAACAAGTTTCCTCCACCATCCAACACCTTCCTCCTCCTTCCCCCCACCACTTCCCACCTCATCGCACCCCACTATCTACTTCCTCCCCAAACTCCACAAAGCCGACAACCCCGGCCGCCCCATCGTCTCCACTTGCAACTGCCCCACCGAACTCATCTTCGCCTTTCTTGACTCCATCCTCGCCCCCTCGTCACCACCCTCCCCTCCCACATCTCCGACACCAACCACGCCCTTCGCCTATTCGACTCCTTCACCTTCCCACCCGGCCCACCGCCCTTCCTCTTCACCCTAGATATCAAGTCGCTCTATACAGTCATCCCCCACGCCGACGGCCTACGTGCCCTCAAGCACTACCTCGACCTTCGTCCCTCCCCCATCCACTCCACCTCCACCCTCCTTCGCCTCGCAGAGCTGGTCCTCACCCTCAACTGTTTCTCTTTCTCGGGTGAGTTCTACCAACAGGTCACGGGGGTAGCCAAGCTTTTTGTTGGCCATGTTGAGGCCCAAATCTTTGCCCAGTACACCGGCCCCACGCCCGAACTGTACGGTCGTTACATCGACGACTGTATCGGATCCACGACCCTCACCCGAGAACAGCTCGACTCCTTTCTCTCCTTCTTCTGCTCCTTCCACCCCTCCCTCCACTTCACCACCTCTATCTCCACCACCCACGTCCACTTCTTAGACATCTCCGTCGCCTTCGACCCCTCCCACCACCCCCTCGTCACCTCCGCCTTCTTCAAACCCACCGACTCGCACTCCTACCTCGACTTCACCTCTTCCCACCCTACACACACTAAACACTCTATTCCCTACTCCCAACTCCTCAGGATCCGCCGCCTCTGTAGCCGAGATGTTGACTTTGAGTACCAGGCCCTTTCCCTAGTCAGCCATTTCATCCGCAGAGGTTACCCCCCCCCCCCTATCTCGCCCACATCGCTCTCACCCGCACCCGTGCTGTCCACCGCTCCACCATCCTCACCCCACGCCACCGCTCACCCACCTACCGTCTCCCCTTCCACATCACATACCACCCCTCCACCGCACCATCCTCCACCTCTTCCGACGCCTCCAGTACGGCCCCTCCACCTCCCACATCTTCCCAGCCCCACCACTCCCCTCCTTCAAACGCGCACGCATCTCCGCGCTCTCCTCGTCCGCAGCCCCCCCCCCCCACCCCGGCTCCCTTCCCTGTTCCAGGCCTCGTTGCAACACTTGTCCTCACATCACCAACATCACCACCTTCCAGGGTTCCAACGGCCACTCTCTCTCTGTCCAGCAAGCCTTCCGCTGCACCTCCTCCAGCCTAGTCTATGGACGTCGGACAGACTGGACGTCGCCTGGCGGAACGTTTTACCGAACACCTCTGGGATATTCGTCTCGGCGGTAGTTCTCCCATCGCCCGCCACCCTCCTCAGGGTCGAACAACGCACCATCTTCACCCTACAGACCCACACTCTCCCCGTCCTGAACTCCCCACCCCTATTCCTTTAGCCCCACAATACGTATAAACACCACACACACGTGCGTACCACCACATATTTACACACTCAGCCTCCGGAATCCTCTCCTCCCCTCCCCCACCCCTCTGACCCCTCCCCATCCACACACGCACACACACACCGACCTACACCCCATCCCACACACACCTTTTCCTGAACTTGCAACCCGTTCTTCCCCCAACTCTCACATTCACATACACACACACACGTACACCTACACACACACACCACCTTCAGCCCTCCACGCTCGGATACCCCGCCTCCCTCTCCCCACTCCACCCGCCACCACCCCTACACGCCCCACACCCTTCCACCACTTGTTTTACTTCATGTTTATTTTTATTTTTATTATGCTTTTATATTTATTTTCATTTGTACCGTTTCCTCTCACCTCCTTTTTTCTAAATGTCTCTCCCCCACACACCCTTGGAACTCTCCTCCCACACACTTTTCGCCTGAAGAAGGGCTTATGCCCGAAACGTCGTTCCCCACCACCACCCCACTCTCAAGAGCGTGAAACTAATAAACCTTTGTTCGTACTGCCTCTCTGTTTTGTTCCCGTTCAATTTTTCACTATATATATATATATATATATATATATATATATATATATATATATATATATATAAAATGTTAAAAAAATAATGAATAAAACAATGAAACAGTTCCTTATATTAAACAAAAATGGTTCATTATTTAACGATCGTTTCTAGGACATATATGTGTTAGAATTGGCATGCATATTCAACAGATCTATGTACAAAATTATACAAAATTATACAAACTATCAAATATAATATACATACCAACACATACATATGCCGTCTTCAGAAATAATGAAATATATTTATTGATAATAACAACAATTCAAAATTACAGGTCTGTTTGGGAACAGAGTTCAAATTGACCAATGAAATACACTGAAATACAATGAAATATATATATATATATGTGTTGTGAGTATAAGTATATATATATATATGTGTGTATGTATATGTGTCTATGTATTTATATATGTATATGTATATGTCTCTATATATATGTGTGTATATATATATATATATATATGTATATATATATATATATATATATGTATATATATATATATATATATATATATATATATATATATATATATATATATATATATATATGTGTGTGTATATCGGTGTGTATTTTATGTATGAGTATATATTTTACTTGTTTATTTCTTTTTAATATATTTCTTTTTATTTCTA
This sequence comes from Eledone cirrhosa, assembly GCA_964016885.1. Classification (NCBI taxonomy): domain Eukaryota; kingdom Metazoa; phylum Mollusca; class Cephalopoda; order Octopoda; family Eledonidae; genus Eledone; species Eledone cirrhosa. The sequence continues at coordinate 266,520,644 of OZ024740.1, read as the reverse complement.
AATTTATAGATACATTTTATAAATAGGCAGTTGTCTGACACCCTCAGTAATTACTGCCCCCCCTTACCTACATTAGTTTCTGCATCTAGATGTAAATATATGTGGCAGTGTTTATGTGTGCGCCTTAATATCCATATAGATATAATAATAATATATACGTATGTGTGTGTGTGTGTGTGTGTGTGTGTGTGTGTGTGTGTGTGTGTGTGTGTGTGTGTGTGTGTGTGTGTGTGTGTGTGTGTGTGTGTGTGTGTGTGTGTGTGTGTGTGTGTGTGTGTGTGTGTGTGTGTGTGTGTGTGTGTTCGTGGGTATGTGTATGTTTATGTGTATATGCGCGTGTGTGTATGAATGTATGTATATGTGTGTACATATGAGTGTATATATGTTTATATACGTATGTGTATTTTGTCTGTAGATTATAAACATACAGAGACATTAGCCCTGAATTTTTGTATTTACATACATTTTTTCGGCATGCGTATGCATGTGAATATATCTTTTTATGCATATCTGTGAACGAGGTTACTTACATATATACACACACCTAACTGTATTTTCTTGATATATTTTTGTGTATTTCATTGGTCAATTTGAACTCTGTTCCCAAACAGACCTGTAATTTTGAATTGTTGTTATTATCAATAAATATATTTCATTATTTCTGAAGACGGCATATGTATGTGTTGGTATGTATATTATATTTGATAGTTTGTATAATTTTGTATAATTTTGTACATAGATCTGTTGAATATGCATGCCAATTCTAACACATATATGTCCTAGAAACGATCGTTAAATAATGAACTTTTTTTGTTTAATATAAGGAACTGTTTCATTGTTTTATTCATTATTTTTTTAACATTTTATCTTGACTCTGTATTCCGTTTATCTTTCACCGAAAGTGATTTTTGAATGCATCTCTTCTTTCCATGATATCCGGATTACATTGAGTTCTTCATACGGATTGGACACTACCGTAAACTTTTGGTAGATTTATCTATATATATATATATATATATATATATATATATATATATATATATATATATATGTATTTAAATAAAAGATTAAAGTTTAAGAAAAGAATCGCTGCTTTCACCTTTAACGGGATCTTCTGAAACTAAAAAATCAATCTGTGAACGCAGAAATAAATATTTCGAAAAACGTTACACATATATCCATATACACACACACATACAGATAATGTCGTAATGTCGTAATGAAGACAGCCAGACATACAGAATATTATAAGGGCGCGACGTCGTAGCTATGTATCTATCTAAAAAGAAAGACTAAGAATTATAGAGAGATCGTTAAATCGCCTAATGCGGTCCTTAGGGCATTGAAAATTTTAAATATTTCTTTGCTCAAAACACTCACACGACCATAAGTATTACATGTGTAAAGTTTAAAAAAAATCTGTTGGGTGGTTCTCGAGTTTTAGTGAGTCAGACAGACAGACAGACAGACAGACAGACAGACAGACAGACATTCTCTGTTTTAGATATATAGATAATATTACTGTTGAAAACATAGTATAGTATTACTGTTGAAAATATATAGTACAGTATTACTGTTGAAAATATATAGTATAGTATTACTGTTGAAAACATAGTATAGTATTACTGTTGAAAATATATAGCATAGTATTACTGATGAAAATATATGGTATAGTATTACTGAAGTGTTGCCATATGGCAGTGGGTACACCTTATAACTCAGCTCTTACCTTCAACGGTGGCACTGCTCCTTTGAAGGAGGTTGAGGAGCCTAAAGATCTTGGTCTGCTGGTCGATTCGTCCTTCAAACCATCAAAACATTGCATTCAAGCCGCAAACAAGGCAAGGAGCTCTCTTTTTCTTATTCGACGCTCCTTTGCCAAACTTACTCCAGAAATGTCCAGGCCTCTCTATGTCGACCTCGTGAGACCGCACCTAGAATATGGCATCCAAACATCAGACCCATATCTCATCCGGGATATCCATCACTTGGAGAGAGTTCAACGACTAGCGACTCGAATGGTACAGGGTCTTCATGAGCTGCCCTACGAAAGCCGGCTGCAGAAGCTGAACCTCTTCTTCTTGGAGCGTCGACGGCTAAGAGGCGATCTCATTTTGGCTTACAATCTCTTCAATCGCCATTACGATCTCCCTCAAGATCTCCTATTCACTCCAGCACTTGAAAGGGGTCTACGTGGACATGACAAAAAGCTGTTTCACCGCAGCTTTCGCCTAAATAGGCGGAAAGCTGCTTTCTCGATCCGCATCTCTGGACCCTGGAATCGGCTTCCAGAAGAAGTAGTCAACGCGTCAACCACGCAACAATTCAAGGCGAAATTGGACCGGTGTTGGACCACTGTGTTTCGGACTGTGTAAATGCTGTCCTCCTCCCCTCCTTACATGGCATCTGAAGCATGTATGTTTTAATTTCTGCCAAATATATTGAATTGAATATAGTATAGTATTACTGTCGAAAATATATAGTATAGTATAATATTAATGTTGAAAATATATAGTACAGTACAGTATCATTGTTGAAAATATATAGTATAATATTACTGTTGAAAACATAGGGTATAGTATTACTGTTGAAAATATATAATACTGTATTACTGTAAAATATATAGTATAGTACAGTATTACTGATGAAAATATATAGTATAGTATTACTGTTGAAAATATATAGTATAGTATAGTATCACTGTTGAAAATATATAGCATAGTATTACTGTCGAAAATATATAGTATAGTATAGTATTAATGTTGAAAATATATAGTACAGTACAGTATCACTGTTGAAAATATATAGTATAGTATTACTGTTGAAAATATGTACACGAATATATAATTATATATATATATTTATATATATAATTAATTAAAAGTTGGTTAGAAGCGAAGTCAATGCAGACAGGCAGACATACAGGCAGATATTATAAGGGCGCGACGTTATAGCTATGTATCTATCTAAAAAGACAGAGTAAGAAAGAGAGAAGAATGTCGTATGATATATATTAAATATAATAAAGTACCAGTAATGTACTGGTATATTGCTGGCCTTGTGCCAAAAGTAGAAGCAATTATACTTCTTTTTTATACAACTGTAAATAACATGTTTATGTATGTATATATACGAATATAGGAATGCTGTAATAAAATGTACAAATTAAACTGTCTCTTATTTTTGATACTAACACTATATATATATATATACACACACTATATATATACACACACTATATATATACACACACTATATATATACATATACACACACACACACACACAGATAACGAAGTCAATGTACAGAATGGTTTTCATAATGCAAACAGTCAGACATACAGACTGATATTATAAGGGCGTGACGTTATAGCTATGTATATGTCTAAAAAGACAGACTAGGAAAGAGAGAGATCGCTAACCGGAAGTGTTGACATTTGAAAATTTTAAAGAAGTGAATATTTAAATAAACAATAAAATATCTTTAATCTTTTAACCAAATTTAGTAGACAAAAATATCCTCACTTTCTTGGTGCTGTTTGGTCCAGCCGTTTGGCGAAAAGTTTGTTACATACATACGGCCGTCAACTTTATAATATATATATATGTAATCTGAGTTTTTCGAACATCAACAGCAATATTCGTTTGCAACTATGTATATATATATATATATGCAAGTTTTCGATTCTGTCTGTCTGCCTAAAACTCAGAAACTAGCGGGCGTGTATCCACAAAATTACATATGTACATTCCCTAGACCCTCGGACAAGTAATGGTAACGATATTTTTACTTTGCGAAGCAAGGAATCTATTTAACTTCAATTGTTTTATTCCCTTATGAATATCGAAAGAAGTCATCCATTTTGTTTTATTTCTCCATTCTGTAGAGAAAGAGAAAGAGAAAGAGAAAGAGAAAGAGAAAGAGAAAGAAAGATGAGAGAGAGGGGGGGGGGATTGAAGAGAAAAAGAGAAAGAAAGAAGAGCGTGAGGGGGGATTGGGGAAGAGAAAAAAAGAAAACAAAATGTGATTGAGCTGTGTTCGATAATTGGGGATGGGAAAGTAAAGAAACTGAGGTGATTTTTATTATTTATTCTTTACTCACATTTTAACTCTCCCCTACCTTCTTTACTTTACATTTCTTTTTTGTTTCTCTTTCCCTCTTTCTCTCTTTCTCTTACTTTCACAAAAAGGGTAAAGGGACAGTGTGTGTATGTGCCTGCGCGTGTGTATGTTGGCGTTCATAAATTAGACACATATATATGTGTGTGTGTGTGTTGGCGTTCTTTTCCTCTCTCTAAAATTAATGATATATATATTACAAACAAACCCTGGGAAAATCAAGATTATGTGAGTGCACTTGACTTGTGATGACGATGTCAGTGAGTTTGCCATCCAGCTACTTACATTTGGAAATTGACTTCTTGAAAAGGACTCCAACGACCAAATTCAATTGTCATTTGGCCATATCATTGAAACAACAAGAAACGATTGCTAGAGTGTTTACAAACATTCAAACCAGACAATGTGATCCCAAATGGCTATGTGAACGAGCACAAAAACATGTTGCAGTGAAAGACATCAACAGAAGGTTGCTGGACATTTCAAGACAACAAGAAAAATGAACGTCATAGGAAAGTGTGAAGAAATTTCGCTACATTAGTCCCTCAACCAGATCAAATCGGGAGCAGCTTTCGATAATAGAAGAAGTAGTGAAATGCTAGAAAATGTGGGATTGATATCTATGTTGGGTTTTGTTATGTGAAGCCTTGACTCGCTCTACACTCTACATATGTTGAAAAAAACCACGTGAGCAATTCACGTAAACCCCATCAAACCAACAACATTACTACCACAACATCTAACATGCCAAAGTGAACAACAAACAATAATACTGGTTTCTTATATATGCACAAGGCCAGTAATTCTTTTTTGGGGGAAGTCGATTAAATCGACCCCAGTACGTGACTGGTGCTTTATTTTATCGACACCGTAAGGATAAAAGGCAAAGTTAACCTCGGCGGGATTTGAACTCAGATCAGAAACAAACAATAATACTAAACCCAAACCATCTCTCGCAATACATCTTAAACATACAAACATGATTTCTTTGGTGATTCTGAATTATCGAACAGGCTTCTAATGCATTTGCTGATGCTGCATACAGCTTTCGAATAATATAGGAAATCAACAGCAGCGATATCATTCACCTAGCAACAATTGGTGATCCCCGACTTACTAACACGTAGTCTAATTAAAAACGAAAAGAACAACTTTCGAAAATAAAAACTAACTTTCGGAAAAAGAAACAGACTTAAAAAAAAACAAACACACACACACAGAAACAAAAAAACTTTCTGCTGCTACATCTACAAAACAAAGTACTCTACCACCCTAATTTCCATTGCTAAACAGGTGACATAGCTTGAATGGTGGTGACAACAATTGAAGACAAAAAGAAAAATGAACATTGTGGAAAAGTGTGCAGAGATTTGTCGCACGCATACACATAGACACACACATATATATATACATGTAAATGAACCACTGGTAAATGAATTAATGTTCTTATGTTGTTTATTACATTAACTAATATATATATATATATATATATATAGGAAAATGTATGACCCCGACGGCAGAGCTCAAGCCGTTTCGACGGTTATTTCCAGAAATAGTCGTCGAAACGGCTTGAGCTCTGCCGTCGGGGTCATACATTTTCCTATTACCCACTCTACTACCCTAAGTATTGAGTACTCTGGTGCGTTATGATCCATCTGGTTCCTTACTACAACTTCGTTATATATATATATATACTATCAGAAGTACCCGGCATTGCCCGGGTGTAAGTCGACCTGTGCTCTGTTGTTAAAATGTGTGAAAGTTACTTCCCGCGCATCACCGGTGCAACGTTGTTGTTGGGGTTCATGCTGTTGTTGGTGTTGTTATTGTCTACACCAAAGGAAGTCATCATGAAGCACGAGTTGCATTTCCACATGTTACGGCGGAACGTTGTAGCCGTAGTGTCGTCACCTGTAAGTAGATTCAGAAGAACGTCTGGCGGGTCAGCCAATGCCTCTAGTTGCACCTTACCTCCTGCACAGCACATAGAGGGCGCCTCGCCTGGCCACTTCATTGCCTTGCAGGATGTACAGACATTGTCCATTTAGCCAATGGAAACTGTAGGCAGAAGTCCGTAATACTCAGTGGGGTTATATCTGAAGGCTACTTTTACCCAGCCTGAGCTCTTGGCAGCAGTAGCTAATGTATGCCGGGAACGCTTAGCAGCAAGCCTGTTGTCTCTGTCTGCCGTGGACTCCTCTGCAAGCGCTTGTTGACGACGAAAGCGAACCCCAGCAAGTCTCGTCTGACGGGATGTTGGTGACTCCTCTGCAAGCGCTTGTTGGTGACGAAGGCGAACGCCAGCAAGACGCGTCGTACGGGATGTTGGTGACTCCTCCGCTAGCGCTTGTTGGCGACGAAGGCAAACACCAGCAAGCCGCGTCGTACGGGATGTTGGTGACTTCTCCGCCAGCGCTTGTTGGCGACGAAGGTGAACATCAGCAAGTCTTGTCGTACGGGATGTTGGTGACTCACCCAGCCGAGAAAGACGTCTATCAGCGAGTCGAGATTCGCGCTCAGCAGGTGTTTCCTAGAGAAAGTTAATTAATGTTACTGGTTAGCTAAGCCAAAGGCACTGTGCCAATAGTAAATGAGAAAAGTGTAATATGAACAAAAGGGAATCAAGGTAAGACAATAACTACGATTAGAATGTTGTAGTTGCTTAAAAGTGGTGACAGTTAGGATAAACGCAGTGCTTGCTAACATTAAGGGAGAATATTGCATAAAGGATTAACCAATTGTGAATGAGCGCATACCTGAGAACGCCTAATTCGTCGTCTCAAAGCAGTAGCTGTATCTTTTTTGGAGGTAAGTCTTGAACGTTTCCGTGTAGGCATAACGACGTGTAACGAAGCTGTTAGGTTAGAGAGGGGTGATTAAGTACAGAGAGAGGTGACATCAGATTCGCTAGCATGGTTACTGGTGAATGGGAAGGTTTGGAAATATGATTATTATAACTTACCGAATTTTCCGGCCTATAAAGTGCACTTAAAATACCTAAATTTCATAAAAAAACAGCTCTGCGCTTTATACTCCGGTGAGCCTTATGTATAAATAATACAATGGTAATCAATCACGGCTCTAACAGAAGTAATAGATCTAGACTAAAAGTAAAGAAGATAGCATTTTCCTGGTTGACCTTACACGCCCTTGCGCGGACCTGATTTTAAATGATACGCCTTATATCCCGGTGAGCCTATAGAGCGGAAAATACGGTATCTATTGGAAAAGAATACGAATTCATGACCAAGGTGTGACAAAATTGGCGTCTATACAGTGCCTGAAACAAACTTGTCCAAAACCCTGGGATCTTTCTCGTTAAATATCCACCCAAAAGGAACCGTTTCTTAGTTACAAAAAATAACCAAAGTGAATAGTAGCTATATTTCTGACATATGCCAAAAAGAACAATATATTCAAAACATTTTGTAAAGTACATTCAATCTCTCTTTTTGACCGATGTCTTAATAAGCAAATTATCGATTTTTTTTATTAGCTCTCAGTGTTTATCTGCATGCAGGTGTGTTCGTGTTCGCAATCAATTGTACTGCATGACAACTAATTAAAAAATTAAAGAACAATAGCAATTTGCAAATACGCTCATAACATTTAGTCGTAAACAGAACAAAAAATGCCATTAGAGGTGGACTAATAATGGAAAAGACACAAATCCTGGTGAACTTACGTTTAAAAACCTGAAAACTTACTCATTTCCCGTGCAAAAGGCTGTGACAGTAGTGTCATGAATTAAGTAATTTTTTTAGAACCTTTTGTTTAAAAAAGGAAAAAATTGGTACGGACGTAACATTTTTTACAACTTTGTGTGTGTCCAATACAACTTGGTCAAAGTATTATTTAGTAAATTTTTTTCAAAAAGCATGATTATTTAAGACTGTTTGAAAATTTACTCACCGCTTTTAGCTTTTGGCATCACAAAAGACACCATTAAATTTGGTTTCCTTTCAGATAGGGATAATACTGTATTTGCACTTGAATAAGGGGGAATATGAATAGTTTAACGTTAAGATGTCGACAATCCTCTAGTCCCAATGGGGATTTTTAAATTTAAGGAAGGCGAAAAATGAATTAAATTTAACTGAAATGGCATGCAAATAATCTAAATAAATAAGCACTAACTCACCGATAAATAAGTGGGCAAATTATGTAAAGGTCCGTTTAGTGAGACGGCCGGATTTATTGTTGTTCACAAAAAGCGGATACACACAAAGAGAAAAAGGTGGTTCGCACGTGCGTGCATACCTGTTTTTGTATCTATCGTTGAGAAAACATACTGCTCGTGGTATAGACAGGCCGTCCAATCAATAACGCGCGTGAGTCACAGTGTGTGCGTGCTTATATGGGCATATAAAATTGATTTTGATTGCGCCAGGTGTAAACTAAAAGTGCTTGTGTACATACACATTAAATTTCATTGAAATCGAAAGATTTTTTAAAAAAATATGAAAAATATTCTGTCATATATTTTGTTGACTGCACAATTATTTAAGAATTAAGAATTCTACTTTAAGAACCCTGAATTTCTGTTTGTAAAGCCTTCCATTTTCCCACAAAGAAAGGCGTAGATTTGCATATTTCCACAATATTGTGTCATTGATAATTAAACTATGAATAATTGTCTGCCCTAACTCTTAAAGGTCTCATTTAACGCATGATTTATGAGTTTAAAAAAACTTTCTGAATTTTTGCAGCCTTGGAGTAACTCCTAATGGATCTATTATTGTGGTAATATCAAATTTCATTGAAATCGGACGAATTCTGAAAATATCGATTTTTGCCTCTGGTGATCCAATTATGAATTTTTCGAAAATGTAATGTAGCCCCGGATCAAAATACACACTTGCATGGAGTTTCATTGAAATCGGACGATTTTTGGCTCCTGGGGGCCCGATTATCGAGTTTCGAAAATTTCAAGTAGCCTATTCCAATCTACGGGTCGAGTTTTATATATGTGTCAAGTTTCATGAAAATCGGCTGAACGGTGTAGCCTGCAAGTTCGGGACACCAAACAAACAAACAAACAACGCCCAACTTCACTTTATATATATAGAAGATATATATATATATATATATATATATATATATATATATATATATATATATATATATATATATATATATACATATATAAGGGTTGACGGACCCAGCATATTTATCAATGCCAGTACCGGTTGTATCTCAGTGCACTCAATGGGCAATGTAAGATACATTACCAGAGTATACACATAGTTATTAGCCTCAACACAACACACGTAAAACGGGTGCCTATAAGGTTCCCGGACTCGAGTTTCTGCAGCACTAATGCACAGTAAGGTGCACTGCACCATCTGTCTGCATATATTATGCAACAATGCACAATCGGCTTATGCGGCTTCATCAGCGGGTATCGCCTAATCAATAACCAATCGAGCGACATAATCCAAACACCGGCCCGTGCCGGTCATGACTGTTTGTGACAACCGACACGGTAAAGCGATTAACTGGCAACCGATAGGACTCTATCTCTCAACTAGCCTCTGATTTACAAATTTTACGTGGGAACGAGAAGCTAAAAAGAATCAATCTATTAGTTCCTGTCAGAAGTCTCAGCCAACGTGTCTCACACACAAATTATCAAGGGGTGAAAAGATGGCTATTAGAAATAGCAGTTCACATTGATATAAAATAGATGGTAGCATTCGGTTCATGTCTCCAAGCCCCATGGCTAGAGGAAAGCGATGGTAACAATGGTAGTGCCAAGAACCTTTAACGGACTTTAAATGCGATCATCCATTATATACCAATATAGTAGCGAGCTGAAATGTGTCAGCCACGTGCGTAGATAACCAGTCTAATTCACAACTTAAAAGAGTGAGAGACAAAATTAGTAGCAGGAAAAAGAATGCATATCAAAACAAAAACACAATAAAAGGTGAAAAATTACCAGAGTATACACATAGTTATTTGCCTCAACACAACACACGTACAACGGGTGCCTATAAGGTTCCCGGACTCGAGTTTCTGCAGCACTAGTGCATATATATATTATGTCGCATTTAATCTGATTCTCTCACTGATGATGCCCAAGGATTATCTGTTACAAACACACTCAGGGCGAAACAGATTAATCCCTAATCTCTCCGGGAGATGTAATAGTTATTGAGGCGGTCTGTATATATATTTATCTTATATATTTTCTGTCTGTTTCATGGTTAAATATTTCAAACAAATGTGGTTTTCAACCCTCGTAATTTTAAACACACGATTTACTGTGTTTATTACTACATATATTGTTATTATAATTGTTTCTACTTTAGGCACAAGGCCAGCAATTACCCAGTACATTACTGGTACTTTATTTTATCGACCCCGTAAGGATGAAAGGCAAAGTTAACCTCGGCGGGATTTGAACTCAGACTGTAAAGGGACGTAACTATGCTAGAAAGCATGGCGTCCAACCCTCTACCGATACTGCCAATTCACCGCCCTTATTGTTATTATAATGCTCAGGAATTATACTTTGAGCTTGTTAATTACAGGGTTTCAGTATGAGTTATTAACTCTATCTTTTATTCATATATATATTTCTCATTCTTTCTTCTGGTGAAGGACTAGTGTCCGAAACGTTAACACCCTCTTCCTGCTATATCAAGCGTTAACCTAATATATCCCTTCCATATACTGTACCGATTGTGTTGTTATTTCTGTTTACCTTTTACACACACATATATATATATATATATATAAATTAATAAAAATAAGGAATAAAAACAAAGAAACCGTTCCTTATATTAAAAAATTTTAAAATATAAGGAACTATTTCTTTGTTTTTATTCATTATTTTTATTAATTTATCTTGACTCTGTTTTCCTGTGTTTTTCATCGAAAAAAAATTTGAATACATCTTCTCTTTTCATGATATTTGGATTACATTGAGTTCTTCATACGGATTGGACACTACCGTATATTTTGGTAGATTTATCTATATATATATATGTAAAAGGTAAACAGAAATAACAACACAATCGGTACAGTATATGGAAAGGATATATTAGGTTAACGCTTGGTATAGCAGGAAGAGGGTGTTAACGTTTCGGACGCTAGTCTTTCACCAGAAGAAAGAATGAGAAATAAGATAGATTGAGGGGACGGGCTGGATGAAATTGGAAAAAATGTCTTTAGATAAAAATAACAGGTCCATTCATGTTGACATCTCTTGCAAAACTGTTGATGCTGACGTTTTGTGTATGATTTATTTTTTAGAAAAGTGGATGATGGAGCGCGTCTACCTGAAATGGAAAAAAAACCGTTTTGTAAAAAGAGCTATACTTGAGCACGTGCGTAAGCTTGTGTGTGTGTGTTATTATACGTCCGTACGAAGCTAAGAAGTAATGTGTGTGTATATACGAGTAAAAGAGTGTGTGTGCATGTAAGTACGAAGCTATAAGCAAAAGTATGTTAATGTAAGGGTGTGTATGTGTGTATAGAGAGCAGTGAAGGGAAAAGTGGAGTGAGCATATATAGTCGGCATGTATTAGTTGTAAGAGAAGCTGCTAATGATCAAGAGAAAGCGATAGGAATTTAGGGTGTGATAACGGACGGGGTATTAGGGAAATTGGGGAGGTGAGTTGAGTCCAAGAGGGGAATAGGACACAAGGTGGTGAATCAGACTTTGTTCAGTTCTGGTGCGCGAGACCTGTGATCCATGATGTAAAAGGACACCCAGGACTGAAACATGTAGGGAAGAATGACCAGGAGAACAGAAATGACGGGCGACGGGAGTATCTAAACCGAGTCGTATGTCCCTCAAATGTTCGGCAAAACGGTCCGCCATACGGCGTCCCGTTTGTTCGATATATAAAGATCCACAAAGGGAACACCGGAGGGCATAGACAACGTGAAGGAATGGCGGATACAGAAAGACCCGTTAGGGCCTGTAAGAGTGATGAGGGTGGAAATAAAGGGACTAGTGTTGCAGCGGGAACGGGAACAAGGATGAGAGCAGGGTGTAGTCGTAGGAGAGGACGAAAAGGAACTGCGAAGCAGGAAGTTGCGGAGGTTGCGGGCGCACTTAAAAGCAGTAATGGATGGGTTTAGGAAAAAGCGAGAAGTGACGGGGTCAGAAGAGAGGATACGGAAGGAACGGAGGATATGTCGCCAGAGTGGTAGGTGAGAGGGAAAGGAACACGGGTGTTGGGAGGGTGGGGTGAGGTGAGAGGGTGTGGTGCGGCTGAGAGCAGCTTGGATCAGGGTG